>CM019064.1:100106546-100564066 GCA_009667805.1 Leptobrachium leishanense
CATAGCAGTATTGCCAATGTTCCTGGGATTATGAGGGCATTCATTACGCCAGTGATTTGGATCACCACAAATGAAACAAGTACCTGGGGTACGTGTGGGGTGTTGAGGACGATAATAAGTCCGTTTAGGGCGAGGACCATTATTACCTGGGGGACCTGAAGGACTGTTAAAAACAGCTAACATATATTTAGAATGCTGCAGGTTAAAGCAACCTGCAGAATCTTTAACAAGGAGCCTATTATTAAGATCAATAGGTACCACCGTTGGCCAGTTATCAATAACCTGTTTAGCAATTCTCTGGGTATCATCTCTGAGATTACCCATGAGAGTTTGAGTGTAGAGAAGACCCATATCTCCATCTAATGTCATGCCGGCATCCTCCTTCCAGTTCTTATGGAACCGGTGGACGAATTCGGTGACAGATTCTTTGGCATTTTGTTTGCATTTGCGACCTAGAACGTCGAGCTCCATAATTACGAGTCCATTCATCACAAACTTCTGTCCACATATCATCAATCTGGACCGATGTTTGTAAAGGCAAATTTTGGGGTGTAATAGGGGCACCTATTAGAGGAACATGGGGGGGTTGAAGTGAGAGAACACGAGTCCAATCAAAACCAGTGTCATCAGCATATCCCATGACACCGTTAATGATCAACTTGTAATCTTCCTGAGTTAATTGCAATCCTCGTGTCGCCCGTTTAAGATATTGTGTTGTCGCAGTCGGGGAAATTCGGGGATTAGGAGAACCCTTAATTATAGAATTTAAGGTTCCTATATCAGGGGGCATAATAACGACATTATTTCCTGCAATTAAATAGGGCTTCTGATATCTAGCAGGGGGGTTGATAGTTTTCCCAGATTGGGTCCTAGTTATTATGTTCTGAAGTTGGGGTTCAAATTGGTCAATAAAAGGTTGCATTTGGGGAGAATATCCTACACGGTTGGGTTTGGAAGTGGATACAAATGAAGATGTACTGAATTTAGACATATCGGTTTTATTTTGCCAATCATATGTGCTAGTTTCATCTTGTTCTGTGTCAGATTCTGTTTCAACATGGGGCATTCCTACGATAGCACCTAAAACACCTATATTTTGTGTTAGGGCTTCGGGGGAAGGCAGAGGATTAGTAGTGGTTTCAATAGTTGTAATCACAGCTGCCAAAGTCTTAGGGTCAAGGCTGGGATAAAGGGAAGAGGGTTTGGGAGTAGGTTGTGAAAGGGCAGGAGCAGAGGAATTTTAAGGTGGGGGATTATCTATGGACCATGATACATCTTTAGGAGTTTTAGAAATGGGGTTATATGAAGAGGACAAGTGAATCCACACTTTACCACATTCCTTCATATATTTTCTATCCCAATTTGAGTCAGGTTGGAAATATGGGAAAGCTTTCTGGTCGCCAAGACATAAGCCTTTTATCATGGACATATGATAGGAAGAGAAGCTTCCTGAATTTGGGAATGGATCAAAAGAATGCATGGCTGTAGTCCAGCCAGCGAGACAATCTATAAAGGGCATGGTAAAATATTCGCCAGTAACACGTTGTACATAATCGGCGGGCGTTTCAGCAGGGCCATTTTGGGGCATTAACTTCTTATTGAAGTGCTTATCTAATTTGCCCGTTATTTTTGGATCTATATGGGAGGATTTTTTGGCACCCATATCGCAAAAAAAAAGGCGCGCTGGAGGGGGGAAGGAGAAGGGCCAGCGCAATTAAAAGGGTGAGAGGGAAAGGGTCGGAAAAATGCGCAGTTTCCTCTATTCTCACTGAGCCAAATCACAAAACAGCAATCTCCATTCTATTTAAAATCTTTTTAACTACACTATCAGGAAGAACACGCACAAATAGGAAATAACAAGTAGTCAGGTAAATAGGGACCCAATTCTCGGGGCGGGAAACTTAAAGGTATTAATCTTTTAAAATATAATACTCTTTACAACACAATTCAAATGTAAGTCACTAACAGCGGGGACATCCAACAATTGATCAAGGAAACAAAGAGAAAGGATCACTATTCTTTACCCAGACGATTGTAAAAAATCCTATTTTTCATTCACCATCACTTAAACAATCAAATCATTCAAAAGTAACTCTTGCACTATCAAATCAAATAATGCGAGTTTGAAAATTTGAACAAGCAAGTTGCCTATGATGAATATTAGGTTCAATAAATATTAATAAAATAAATATGTAACCCATACTCACCAAGACAAGTTGATTAGTTCAAATCCGCACTTCTGATACCAAATTGATATGTATTCTGCAAGCATCACAGGAATGGCCATGGTCCAGTAATGAGAGATAGCTGCTTTGTCACCAGACCCAGTGATCATACAGGAAACAACTCGAGTGAGAATAATAGACCAGGACACAAGTGCTGTCTTGGGTGGTTCTTTTACTCTGGAGTAAATTTCATACATTCAGTAGTTTTATCAAAAATAGGAGCGTCACAAATTCATGAATTACAAACCAATACGTCAGCAATATAGGAACATGTTTTTTCTACTTTGGGCACTACCTAGACTTACACAAACATTTCCTGTCCTTTCCTAGTAGGCACGCCTAAATTGACGTCACAGCTATATCCTGTTCTAGAAATAGGAATATTCCAAAGGATGCATTAACAATAACCATCTGTGTCCCTCCCTTCCTCTCGGCCAGCCGGCCTCTTAGTTTCAAGAGGAAATGGAGTTGAATAGAAAATTTGCACTCCTTAATAAAAAAAACAGGAAGCCAAGAGAAAGACCATACTCAGCATTACCTCATGAACACATTATGTATTTGCTGAGCAGTCAATCCAGCCCTATATATTTATATAGCTATCAAATATTACTAGAGTAGAAATATGTATTCAGTGAATTAGCTACCATATTTCAATTTCCTTTCAGTGGTGTCAGCGGTAAGAAATGGCCGAATTTTGGAAATATTATGGAATTAGTAGCGCGGGAGGAAGAGAGAGACTGAATGTGGGGGGTGAAAAACAGAGCAGAGTCAAGTGTAACTCATAAACAGTGAACCTGGTTTGATGGGGAGATAGTGATGCCATCGACCGTGATAGAAAAGTCAGGAGACGGGGAGGTATTAGAGGGGGGAATTAATAGGAGCTCAGTCTTCGACATGTTAATCTTTAGGTGGTAAGAGGCTATCCAGGAGGAAATGCCAGATAAACAGTTGCTGACTTTAAAAGGAACAGAAGGAGATCCGGGGTGGAGAGGTAGATCTGAGTATCATCAGCATAGAGGTCATGATTAAAGCTAAAGCTGATAATTATTTTGCCCAGGGAGGGAGAAAAGCAGAGGACCTAGGACAGAGCCCTGAGGTACACCAACTGATAAAGGCAATGAAGAGGAGGAGTTTCCAGCAAATGACATAGAGAAGGACCTCTTTGAGGCATAGGAGTCAATCCAAGAGAGAGCAGTGAATTGCTGACCCACCGGTTTACTGGCTGGACCACAGTTTCTACCCGTGACAGTGATAAAAGATAGCTATTATTAAACTCAACTGCTAATATAAATATAAAACATGACCATGATCATAGATCACTAACAAAAAACACAAAACATTGACATTCACTGACATTTCGGGGCTCTGTTTGCAAAAAACGACTGGACGAAAATGTGTGGAATTAACATATATGGTCCTATTAATAATAATAATAAAAAGGTCTGTTACAGGGAAAAAATACAACCGCTATTTAAAATATATACATATATCAGAAAAAGAAATTGCTGAAAAAATCCAGAAAAATCCAAAAATAAATAAAGATACCATTTGCTGCAAATTAAAAGAATGAACAGTTTAATAGATATTGTATAAAAACAGGAATATTTTTAACATTGAAACCTATGGGGTTCGCCTGATTAAACCTGCCGAACAGCTGGGCATTTCACTGACATTTCTCTGCTGTTCGGTGTTCTATGAATAAATTAACCATTGCTTCTCTATGGGGATCTCTCTGCCGTTGAACAGGCGCCATATTTTGCTGGCAGTTCGGCAAAATTTGGCAAACTGCCTGCTTTTTGAATAGATGAATGGCCACGAAATTGCACCGTATGGGGAAATCCACCGTTCGGTGTAATTTTGGGGCCAGTTCGGCTGTCTCTGAATAACCCTGTGATTGTCTGGACTTCACATTGTGGACCTGGAAGGGGTCCAGAAATTTAAAAAAATATATGTTTTTGCTTGGATTCCCGCACCTGGGCCCTGTGGTTTCTAGTTACGCCTCAGGGCAGAGGCAATATGTGCTTTTACATATAAAGCAAACAAAGCCACTGCTCTAACTCACCTTCTCATTTCCCATGCTGGCAGTATATGTGGAGGTGACGTGCAATGCATAATTACACATTGATTCAACTAAAACACAAGCTCTGCTGCAAGGATAGAGATGGGCACTTTGGACACCTGTATCTCTGTTACACCCCACAAGTTAAACTTAGGTGTCATTGGACAGGTCAGAATCTGTCCTTACCAATGATACAAACATGACAATGTAATGGAATGTAAATAAAACAAAAAAACACCCCCCCCCCATCCTTTTGTTCCAAAGCAAAGCAAGTTTTGCTAACCTATTGAAAACAAATTCCAAATATAAAGCAGCATCCAAAAAGCCACGTACAGAAAAAGACCCACAGCTCCGGCCGTATTTTGATTCCCAGAATTTTGATTGCTCTGGGCTGAAATGGAGTATCGTTTTCCATAGCTAGGTTTAGAAATTAGGGTTAGGCTTAGCAGTTAGGGCTAGGGTTACTATTTGTGTTTGTTTTCAAGCCCTAACATTCTGCTCCATTTTTGTGTCAATTTAAGGCAACAGATTCTGCCTCTTATTTTAATGTGATTGCAGCGAGAAACTGTGTAGCGCTGTTTAAAAACTCTGTTGATGTATTGCTCGGGTTTGGCCACCAGAGGGAGACAAGCGCAATGTAAAGTATACTGGACACAACGGGACTACGTTTTCCATCATGCTTTGCGGCGGGGACAGGAAGTGGGTGGGAGAGAGCGAAGGACATCCGCAGCCTTGTGCAAAGGAGAGTCAGTGTGAGCCGAGCGACGAAAGGTGGAAGATGCACGTGAGACTGCCAGAGATTGAGACCAGGCCGGAGAGCAGGAGCTGCCTTGCGGGTGCTGAGAATCAGAGACAGTGCTGGCGGAGACCTATCCACACATCGCTGAGAGGTTTTGCGGAGACACAACGTTCCGGTTTGGACCCCGAGTAAGGAGACCACGATGATCCACTGGGAGTGCAGGTGGTAGGCCGTAATTCTCGTTACCGAAATCGGACAAGCAGGAGAAGCAGATCTGGTGGCACAGAGTTCCAGTATAATCAAGCGGAGAGAGATCCTTGATCGGACAGCGGAACAGATTGTCTAGCGGATGGGTGAGAGGCCTTCCAGGCCACCGTCCAAGTTTAAACAAAGCACGCTGCAGTATTGTTTAAATCTACAGGGCCCCAACGTGACTAGTCGAAGAATTGCTCAATCCATTCACTGGCCAGTTGAATATAGTACCCGGGTACCTGAATCGCACACACACACCTTTTTGGGACATTAATTTTACGGGACTTACACTCCAGAAACGAAGAGGTTAAACTTTCCTTTTGCCGCCGCGTGTTTTTCTCGCATTACGAAATCCTGTCGTTCATATACCATATTCACATTATATATGCCGCTTTATTGGGATCAGTAAAGTATAAATCTATAAAATCCACAACAGTGCTGGTGTATATTTATTCCCTAGTGCGGTGAGACTAACCCGAGGTTAAATTCAGCGGCTCCTCCGGGAGTGAGCGCTACACGTGGAGGCTTGTTCCGGGATTACAGTCTCTATAATAAAACCGCATTTAAAGGGTTAATTATGGATCCAGACACTGCTGCCAAATGGTGTGAGGAGCAAAGTAGTCAGGTAGAGTTAAGCATAGTCATGGATATTCCTGCAGACACTTGGGCTGAAGATCAGATTCGCCGGGCCGTGGCCGCGCTGACACCAGATCATCGGGGGTTAATCCTGGACATTAAAGCAAACCCGGATACTTCTCACACGTATGTTCTTTTTGAGTGGAGAAAGGGTGTTCCAGTGTGTTTTCAGGGTGCGAGCGTGAAGCTGACCGATGAGGTGGAAGTTCAACTGATTCAGCCAAGTGCGCCACGTGGCGATCCTGCGAGTGTTCCCGCACCCAGTCCGCTGGCCATGATCGGGCCTGAATTCATAGTGGCTATTGGAGATCTGCTGGCTAAATGTCAAAGAACAGGCCCTCCTCACACTAACTTTGGTTATCGACGGTTGAGGAATTTTACAGGAAACGTACCAACTCCGGCGGGAGAAGAAACCTTTGAAGAATGGGTAGAACAGGCGATGCAGTGGGAGTGGGATGTCCCTGAAGCGCAAAAGAAGCAAAGAATCACTGAGAGGTTAAAGGGACCTGCGTCAGAGGCTGTCAGAAACCTGAAATTGAGTAAGCAAGACTGCACTGCTTTAGATTACCTAAACGTATTACAGGAAGTCTTTGGGTGAATAGAAAAGGCTGCTGAGCTCATGTACCGGTATGAACACACCTACCAGCGAAAAGGTGAGAAGATGACTGAATATATGAGGCGCCTAGATAAGATTCTGCACCAGATACTTCTTAAGAAAGGGGCCGAACCGGCCACAATAGATAAAATCCGAATGCAGCAGATATTGAGGGGCGCTCAACCTCTAGATCCTGTGATGCTACAGCTGAGAACCAGAGAAGGTAACCGAGAATTGAAATACCTGGAACTGATTCGAGCTGTTAGAGAGGAACAGGCTCTGCTAGAAGAAAAGTCTTTAAGGAGAGGAGAAAGAGCTTACGCACAACCAGTAAGGCATAACGAATATCTGCAAACTGAAGATGATTCGTTGGACGCCTATGGATCTGAAGTTGATGGACAAGAGCATCTGTTAGTTCCTATATCCACAGAGAGTACTGCCAAAGAACCAACCTTTCCTGCATATAGTGAGTTACACAAAACCGTTAAGAAGGTACAAGAAGCTCAAGCTGAGCTGAAACAAGCACACACTGACCTGTGCCAAGTACTTTTGAAGGTGGCAGAGACACAGACCGATATGCAGAAGTTCCTCACTGATATGCGGACGACGGGAGTTGCTATGGCGTCTGGCCAGGGTCCTTCAACCGAGTCACCACGAACAAGTGCGTCTCCGTCTTCAAAGAAGAGACGTTTCAACTGTGGGGAAATGGGTCATTTCCGAGCGCAATGCAAAAGCCAAAGGCCTGTAGGAAATAGGGTAGAAGAGTTCCTAAAAGCCTTGGCTGCTATCTACCTCACAGGCAGGAAACACCAGAGGGCCCAAGTGAAGGAGCAAACTAGGTGCCCAATGGTTGAAAACCGCTCCAAAATTAAAACCAAAACCGAACGGCAGAGAAGGCCCAGAGTCTTGCCAATTGCTGAGCCTGCCAGGACTGAAAGAGTTACTCCCTTAGTAGGGTGCCCAGATAGCCAATCTCAGGATATAGTGGTTCCCTATACCATTGCACACAATAATGAAATCAGTAACCTGGATCGGCGCAAATACTGCTCTCTGGGGTCCTGGAGTCTCGTATATATATATATATATAAAAGAGAGAGACAATGATAGTGCAACACTGTTATTATACAATGTACTATGAATGTATGTGGTATACACCCCACTTACAAGTGTAGAGCCGTACACTGGCTCTAAGTGGGTCCAGACATGCGGGTGATTGTCTTCAATTTCTTAGGTGACCCCCACCTTACAGCAAAGTTTTTCCTTTTTCTTTGTCCGAAGTTTAAACAGTAGAAAGGAAAACAGGAAGAGAAATCCTTGTGTAGATCCACAAATTGAGGTCACAATATTATGTACAGTTGGAGTTGTACTCACATTCTGTGGAGCTCACATAGCTCATGGATATATGCCCATAGGTTTTTTTTGGTAGGAGAAAAACCCAGAAGAAAAACCACCGATGTTTACAGGAATCAGCGAAGCAGGAATCAGGATAGGAGATGAAAAAAATAAAATTTATTTAAAAATAATTAAAATCACCACCAGAACGCGTTTCGCCGCATCAAGTAGCGGCTTCATCAGCTGGAATGGTATCATGGGCCTTAGACCCTTTTATAGTGTCCATAAATGTTCTTAATTGTCCCCATATGTCCTGTCTGCTTCTTTGATTGATCCTTCCAGTTTCTTCGGCATCTGTTGATGGGCGCCGCCATTTTGCGCATGCGCGGTTTACTTCCGCGTTCCACTGCGTTCCAATGCTCCATTTTAACTTCCGCGTTCCACCGCGTTCCAAGCGCCGCTCTTTTACTTCCGGTCGGCGGTTCTCGGCCAGGAAGGTGTAGAATTTTTCTTTTTTTCCTGGATTCAACAGTTGGGGCTTTCTAAACACTTCCCCATTTTCGTCATATACGTCCCAAAACAAAAATATTACATATATTAAAACTCCAATAAAGGGGCTAACGCTATTAAAATAATTAGTGCACCCCGCAGGGTCCCTCTATTATCCTACAGTATGCCCAATTGATGTATATTATAGCAACTGAAAAATGACTTCTTAGCAAACTATAGTGCAATGGACATTACTTATGGCCCTCCTAAAAAGGCCTATGTATGTAAAATCTACACTATCCAAAGGGTGACCATACATTTCTTATCATATCTATAACCCCCTTTATCAAGAAAGTGTCTTGTGCTTTAGTGCTTTAATTTAATTATAGTGACAATATATCACTAGGAGAATTTGATATATGGGTGGACAGACATGGACCCACTAGATCCAGCACACAGAGATCTGAAATAGATCTGGAAAGAAGTTTAATAAAAGAGATAAAGATCAAATTAGAGATTGCCACCTTAGAAAAATATCAGAGGGACAAAATAACACCTAGAGGTTTAAGATTCCAAAAAACCCCCACCTCTGAGAAAGATGACCCTGACTTTATGTTAGGATGGAATAGATTGTTGGAAACTTTTTCGGTGTCTATGATGGAGTATGTAATCCAAAAAAAAAAGGAAAAATTACCTAAGATCAATGAAGAGATTGAAAGATTGACTGAATTGATTGAAAAGAACCAACCTAAAGAGGACATCTCTAAATTAAGCAGAGAGCTAGAGGGGAAATTAGAAAAGATAGAAAATGAAATACTAACTATTAAAAAACGAAAATATGAAAGAGATGTAGAGGACTACAGAAGGGGCAATGTACATAGATCTTATGAAGAAAAACGAGGGAACGACTTCTCGTGGGATAAAGAAAGAAGGGAAAGGGCCTTTTTCAACAATAGAGGGTCTCAACCAGAAAGATGGGAAAATAGAGGTTACCCAAGGGGCAATAGGATGGACTATAAACCACAGGAATACCGTAACTCCTACAGACCAGAATATCAGTCCTACAGAAGGGATAATTATCAGGAAAGAAATAGAAATTACGGAGGATGGGCCCCAAAAAGTAGACCTGATATATACAATGATAGAAGAAATATCTATAATGAGGAAGACAACAGCAGACCCTACTGGAGGGGGGACCACGCAGTAAGAACAAGAAATGAATGGAGAATCAATAGATCACCCTCTCTAAAGAGAAAAGAAAGAGATTCGTCTGTAAAGAGAAACTACGGCGATCGCAACCTTACTCCACCCAGAGACATTAGGAGAAGAGCTGACCAGGAGACTGACATCATCAGCATCCCCACAACCAACAGATTTCGAATCCTTAGTGAAAAACCAGAGGAGGAGGTTTTTTGGAGGGACCCCCTAGACAGGAGGGTAGACCAGGGGGAACACAGAGACCTGGATACAAGATTAGGAAGAGAGGGGGGAAAGAAAAGATCTTGGGAAAAAACAGAAGGGGAAAGAGAGCAGGGAAGCGAATCCTTAAGAGAAAAAAGGGAGAGAAGGTAGAAATGAAAGGGATCTTTAATTTGAGCCAGAGGGTCTTAACTAATATAGAAATTAAAGTCTTAAATAAAGGTTTGAAGTTTGCCCCCACAAACAGATGGATAAGTTTAGTATGTATATAGATCTACAACGTTTCAAAAGAAAATTAAGTTTAAAAATTTTTTTTCATGAGATCTCCAATAGAAAGGAATATGCAACAGACCCAGATAAATTCACACATACAGATTTAAAGAAAAAATCAAAATTTTATCCGCGACATACTATTACGGATGAAATTAAAATGTTTGAAAATTTGGTGTCCACTGACATAGATAGGATGGTGGTTAAAGAGAAAAATCACAACCTTACCGTAGAGAAAAAAAGCGATAAAAAATCTTGATAACGATGAGACGATTATAATAAAACCTGCGGACAAGGGGGGGGGATTGTCATTTGGTCCAAGGAAGCATATAATAAGGAGGCATTACGCATATTGGAAGATAAGAAAACGTATACTAAACTTAAAAACAATCCTATAGAAACTATTAGAGAAAACCTACAGTCTCTTCTTCAAAGTGGTAAGGATAAGGGGATCCTTACTGAACGTGAATTTCAGTATTTAATGATTGAGGACATCAAAACACCACATTTCTATATTTTGCCAAAGATCCACAAAAATACAATTGAACCACCTGGGAGACCCATAGTGGCAGGAATCCATTCTATCACAAGCTGTTTGTCTGAATATGTAGATATCCTCCTCCAGCCAATTGTCAGAGAGATACCATCGTACCTAAAGGACACTATTAACATATTACAGATACTGGAAGGAATAAAATGGAGAGAAAGAGTATATAATGGTCGTTAGCGACGTAAACTCATTATACAGTAACATACCCCATGCCATGGGTATACAAATAGTTAACGAAAGAATAAGGGATTCTAAGAAACTTGACGATATACAGGTGGGTTTCATTATGGAGAGTATACAATTCATTTTAGAAAATAATTATTTTAAATTTGGAGATGATTTTTTCTTGCAAAAGAATGGAACAGCGATGGGGACTAAGTTTGCGCCCAGCTATGCGAACCTATATATGGCAGGCTGGGAGACCCAGTTTGTCTACGGTTCGCATAGCTGGGCGCACAACATCCCCATCTACAAACGTTATATCGATGACGTATTTTTTATTTGGAGAGGCAGCGAAGAAGACCTAACTATCTTTCTAAATAGCCTTAACAGTCAAGTTTGGGGCATCACACTAGAAAATAAATGGAGTAGGGAGAAAGTAACGTTCCTTGATTTGGAAGTTTACATTAGTGAAGGGTCTGTTAAATGTAAGACTTTTTTTAAAGAAGTAGACACTAATACTTATATCAATACCAACAGTTGTCATAATCCATCGTGGCTCAAAGGGGTGCCGAGAGGGCAATTCATTCGTCTAAGACGAATTGTTCAGACCTCCATGTTTTTGAGCAACAGGCCCAACATCTAAAAAAAGACTTTTTGGAGAAGGGGTATAATGCCCTAGAATTAGATACAATCATTGATCAACTCAAACAGGAGGATCGGATAAACCTACTCCAATATAAACCCAAAAAAAACATTAAAGAAGAAGTTCTATTTTTGTGTGACTACAGCAGCAAAGCCAAAAACATGAAGAAAATAATTAGGAAACATTGGCATGTCCTTCGGAAGGATAAGGATCTTAATGGTATACTGGGGGAACAACCAAAGATAGTATTCAGAGGAGTTAAGAACTTAAAAATGAATTTGGTACACAGCAAACCCAAAAACAAAAAGATAAACCAAAACCAATTCAATTTAAAAAATGGCTTTCATGTCTGTGGACAATGTCTGGCCTGCAGGTCGACTGGTAATAAGAAAGACTGCAGAATAGAGTTTTCTAATAAAAAAACTAACCAAAAGATACAAATGAAAGAGGCTCTCAATTGCTGCTCAAAAAGCGTAATATATCTTTTAGAATGTCCCTGTGGCCTCCAATACATTGGGCGCACAAAGAGGGCTTTTAATATAAGAGTTTCGGAACACGTCAGAAACATAAAAAAGTCTTATGAAAAACATTCGGTTTCACTACATTTTAAGCTTCAACATGGGGGTTCCCCATTAGGTCTAAAATTTATGGCCATTAAGAAAGTATACAAAACCAATATGGATGACAACATTGTTAATAAACTGGGACAAGAAGAGATGCGGACCATCTATGAAATGGGTACTATGGCACCAAATGGGTTAAATAATGACTTTGAGGTGGTTCATTTTTTGTGAGTTGTTGTGCACCTCTTGGGGTCTTAACATGATTCATAAAGATACCCTTACCCTTCTTATCATCCGTGTTGAGAGGGGCTATATATTAGCATTGATGCATACCTATTATATTTAATATATAAAAGCACTTTAAACGACGGATACATATTTATTATAAAATATAGCACTCTAATACCACTCCCTTATAATGAGGTCCATAATTTTTTTAACATCTGGATAATGTATATTCTCACTATGGCATTTTTAATGGCGTTCCCTTCTAAATAAGGTTCATATCATGTATTAAGGATATATTGCACCAATTTACACTAATTAACATTTTAATAATCACCGAAAAATGAATAATATTACATTAAATTTTAGTTTCTACAGTTTTTATTCGTAAGTAATTATAATGGATAGATAATAGCACTTAAAATATTAAAAACATATTTAAAAACAACATTAATAAGGCACTTTAATAATAATTGCATCTAACTAAAATCCACAATAATAATAAGAACATATCGCACTTAATAATATATCTATTTAATATGAAAAATTCACAGAAAATTATAGATTTAAAGTTTTTTAAGTAATTTACATTGGCGTATCAGAAAGGTAAAATACCTGTATGATCATAATACCATAGGAGTAACTCTCTAATGTAAGAGAATACACAATTGTCACTATAATTAAATTAAAGCACTAAAGCACAAGACACTTTCTTGATAAAGGGGGTTATTAGATATGATAAGAAATGTATGGTCACCCTTTGGATAGTGTAGATTTTACACATAGGCCCTTTTTAGGGGGTATAAGTAATGTCCATTGCACATATAGTTTGCTAAGAAGTCATTTTTCAGTTGCTATAATATACATCAATTGGGCATACTGTAGGATAATAGAGGGACCCTGCGGGGTGCACAAATTATTTTTATAGCGTTAGCCCCTTTATTGGAGTTTAATATATGTAATATTTTGTTTTTGGGACGTATATGACGAAAATGGGGAAGTGTTTAGAAAGCCCCAACTGTTGAATCCAGGAAAAAAAGAAAAATTCTACACCTTCCTGGCCGAGAACCGCCGACCGGAAGTAAAAGAGCGGCGCTTGGAACGCGGTGGAACGCGGAAGTTAAAATGGAGCATTGGAACGCAGTGGAACGCGGAAGTAAACCGCGCATGCGCAAAATGGCGGCGCCCATCAACAGATGCCGAAGAAACCGGAAGGATCAATCAAAGAAGCAGACAGGACATATGGGGACAATTAAGAACATTTATGGACACTATAAAAGGGTCTATAGGCCCATGATACCATTCCAGCTGATGAAGCCGCTACTTGATGCGGCGAAACGCGTTCTGGTGGTGATTTTAATTATATTTTAAATAAATTTTATTTTTTTCATCTCCTATCCTGATTCCTGCTTCACTGATTCCTGTAAACATCGGTGGTTTTTCTTCTGGGTTTTTCTCCTACCAAAAAAAACCTATGGGCATATATCCATGAGCTATGTGAGCTCCACAGAATGTGAGTACAACTCCAACTGTACATAATATTGTGACCTTAATTTGTGGATCTACACAAGGATTTCTCTTCCTGTTTTCCTTTCTACTGTTTAAACTTCGGACAAAGAAAAAGGAAAAACTTTGCTGTAAGGTGGGGGTCACCTAAGAAATTGAAGACAATCACCCGCATGTCTGGACCCACTTAGAGCCAGTGTACGGCTCTACACTTGTAAGTGGGGTGTATACCACATACATTCATAGTACATTGTATATAACAGTGTTGCACTATCATTGTCTCTCTCTTTATCATATATATATATATATACGAGACTCCAGGACCCCAGAGAGCAGTATTTGCGCCGATCCAGGTTACTGATTTCATTACTCCCTTAGTGTCTGGTCCTATGTCATGGGAAAGCAATGCACACCCAAAACCTACACGGGCCAAGAAGAAGGCCAGGGTACAGCGAACTGGGTCAAAACTTCCTGCTACTACGACAAAGTTTCCTGACCAACTGATAGGTCCCTCTCCCATCGTTCCAATCCAAGTGGAGGGAGTCTACACTAAAGCTCTGTTAGACTCAGGGGCTCAAGTGACGTTGATCTATAGAGACTTCTACGAAAAGCACTTGAAGCACATACCTCTACAGAAATTAAAGGACCTTGAGATCTGGGGTATCGGAACTGAGAAACTTCCCTATGATGGATATCTACAGGTGAAGTTAGAAATCGGATCTGAAGTCATCGGACAGTCTGGAGGTTGTGATGCATTGGCCATTGTGTGTCCTCGTCCTTCAGGGGCCAACAGAAGTTCTATGATAGTGGGGACGAATACTGATCTGGTGCGACGTCTCCTGACTCCTATTGTAATGGAAGAAGGTTCTACCAGGGGAGTACACCCGATGTTACGTCCAGTCTATCAGTGAAGAACAGAGGGCACCTGCCAAAGTGGGGCGCCTGTGGAGATTGGGAGGAACAGAGAAGGTTCTGCAATCAGGAGAAGTGGCGAGTTTCCGGGCTTCAGTCAAGTTGAACGGATCACAACCTGGTCCCTATGTGGTACTGGAAACTGATTTCAATCATGGGAATGAAGCCGGAGTAGAAGTAATCCCTGAAATAATCTCCACAAGAGTTTTGAAACGGACACGAGGAAGAGTCTCGGTTAGTGTATGTAATGTATCTGATTCTCCAGTGATCCTGAAAGCACGAATGCCCATCGGGCAAGTAGCGTCTGCTACTCCTCTCTCCCCTACTGATTTAGGAGGGGGAGTGAACAAAGAGATTCCAGCTGAAAGGTTCTATCCTAAGGACGCTCCCATCTCATCTGAATGGAAGAAACATCTTCAGTCCCAGATCCTAAAATGGAGGTACTTGTTCTCGAAGGATGAGTTCGACGTGGGTCTAGCTAAGAGTACTGAGCATCGCATTCGACTACAGGAAGATAAGCCGTTTCGAAAAAGGTCAAGACGAGTTCCGTTGGGAGACTTGGATGATCTACGAGAACAGCTGCATGAACTACAAAGGACTAAGGTGATTCAAGAGTCCAGGAGTCCGTACGCCTCTCCAATAGTGATGGTTCGGAAAAAGAATGCTTCTATTCGTCTTTGTATAGACTATCGCACGCTAAATCAGAGAACCATTCCGGATCAATATGCCACTCCTCGGATAGAAGATGCCTTACAGTGTTTGTCTGGAGCAAAATGGTTTAGTGTACTAGACCTGCGAAGTGGGTATCATCAGATACCAATGCATCCTGAGGACAAAGAGAAGACTGCGTTCATCTGCCCACTCCGGTTCTTTGATTTCAACAGAATGCCTCAAGGCCTTACGGGGGCTCCCGCCACGTTCCAACGGTTAATGGAGAAGACAGTCGAGAACATGAACCTGATCGAAGTGTTGGTGTATCTGGTTGATATTATTGTGTTCGGGAAGACTTTGGAAGAACATGAGTAACGGTTGGAGAAGGTCTTGAAGCGGCTCCATGAAAAGGGGTTGAAACTGTCTCTGGAGAAGTGTCAATTTTGTTTACCCTCCGTTACGTATCTGGGACATGTTGTTTCAGCATAAGGCGTTTCGACGGATCCTCGAAAGTTGGAAGCCGTAGCTTCCTGGCCTAGACCCCAAAACGTTACTGAACTTAGATCTTTCCTGGGGTTCTGCTCATATTACCGAAGATTCGTAGGAGGATTTACCAAGATAGCTCAACCCCTGAACAAGCTCCTACAGAAGGAAGACGCAGGAGAAGGCCCAAAGGCCTCTGATCGAAGTTCGTTGGCTCCGGGGCCAAGGAAGGCTCGAGAATCCATCCAAGAGGAATGGACTAATCAATGCGAAAGTGCTTTCATGAAACTGAAAGAGAGTCTAACTCGAGCTCCTGTCCTGGCTTACGCTAACCCTCATAAGCTGTACGAATTGCATGTGGATGCCAGCAGAGAAGGTCTAGGGGGAGTCCTATACCAAGAATATGGTGGATTATTGAGGCCTGTAGCGTATGTGAGCCGAAGCCTTACGCCTTCAGAAAAGAACTATCCTACCCACAAGTTGGAGTTCCTAGCCTTGAAGTGGGCGGTAGTAGACAAGCTGAAAGATTATCTGTATGGAGCCGAATTTGTGATAAAGACTGACAACAATCCTCTTACGTATGTCCTTACTACTGCGAAGCTGGATGCAACGGGACATCGGTGGTTGGCCGCTCTGTCAGGGTTTCGGTTCAGCCTGAAGTATCGCCCTGGAGTGAATAATCGAGATGCAGATGCTTTGTCGAAAAGGCCCTACACTACAGAATGGACTCAGTTAACTCCAGATGGGGTGCAAGCCTTATGTCAAGGAGCGGAGCGCCGGGTCAAGGGAGGGGTTGAAGCAGAAGCTATATTAGGAGTTATGGCTGCGGCTGTTCCAGAGTTCTATTGTAATCCTACTCAGCTGAGGGATGAAAGTCTGCCTACTTTCTTGAAACAGGACCTAAGAGCCGATCAGGCTAGAGACCCTTTGATTGCGTTAACCGTAAAGGCCTTAAACGCGAACCAACGGGAAATTCTACTGACAAATTCTCCAGAAGGAGCCCGATTGGTATACAAAGAGTGGGAACGGTTGAAGATGTTGGATGGGGTGGTCTACCGAAGGGGCCCCTCAAACAATGCTGAAGAGACCCAACAGTTGTTCCTTCCCACCAAACACAGAGAGGGTGTGCTGCGGTCATTACACGATGAACATGGGCATTTGGGTGCAGAGAGAACTTTTAAGCTAGTGCGAGACAGATTTTATTGGCCCTGTATGAGATCTGAAGTTGAAAGTTACTGTCATTCGTGTTTGAGGTGTATCCAGAGGAAAACCCTACCAACCCGAGCTGCTCCAATGAGCCACCTGCAAAGTCAAGGACCCATGGATTTGGTGTGCATTGATTTCCTGTGCTTAGAGCCGGATGCTAGTGGGCAGGGAAATATTCTAGTAGTGACTGATCATTTCACGCGTTTTGCCCAAGCTTTTTCTACGAAAGACCAACGTGCTCCTATGGTGGCGAAGGTTTTCATGGAAACGTTTTTTGTTCACTATGGCCTACCAAGGAGAATACACTCGGATCAGGGCAGAGACTTTGAGAGCCGGCTTGTTGGGCAATTGCTGGAACTGCTAGGAATTCAGAAGACCCGAACTACACCATATCACCCTCAAGGTGATGCTCAACCAGAAAGGTTTAATCGCATGCTGCTAAATATGTTGGGGACATTGTCAAACAGAGAGAAGCAGAGCTGGAGTCGTCACATAGCTACGCTGGTGTATGCATATAACAGTGTCAGGGATCCCAGGAATAGGATATAGGGAGCCCAAGGAGTTGGTGAAGGAGGCAAGGTTAACGTCACTAGCCGAGTCAGGATCACAGTGGTACACGGAGGTCGAGGTCACAAGCCAAGTCAGGATCACAGCGGTGCACGGAGGTCGGGGTCACAAGCCAAGTCAGGATCACAGTGGTACACGGAGGTCGGGGTCACAAGCCAAGTCAGGATCACAAGAAAGTATACACTATGGAATGGGAAGAGCAATACTGAGGAACTGCTACAATAGTGAAGCGAAGATAGAATGGCCAGTCTGCCCTTAAGTACCCATGGGCTCCTCCCTACTCCGAGAAGCTGGTGACGTCACAGACGCGCGCCGCGGGCCGGCCGCCATATTGGTGGAGCCTGCCGCGCGCGCGTCCATTCTGGGGCATGTGCTGGGCCAGCAGTCTTGGGCTGCGACGCAAGCCACGGCGGATACCCGGGGACCCACTCGTCGTCCCCTCCGGGAGTCATGACCCGCAACAGAGGTGAGCCGGGTCTCCGGGTAACGCCAGGCCCATGCGCCAGCCGCAATCCCACCCCCTGAGCAGCAGCCCGATGAGGCGGGGACCGCCGGGCTAGCCGTCCCGGAACCCGCAGCCCTGACAAACAGTACGGAGAGTGACGCTACTGGATACTCACCGTACCGTCTTATGTTCGGAAGGGAAGCTCAACTGATGGTTGATTTTGCGTTTGGGCTATCTCTGGATCAGACATCTGTGACCTCTCATAGAAATTATGTGGATAGACTTCGGAAGAATTTGGCCTCTGCGTTTGAACAAGCCCGTTTGACCTCAGGAGATAGGGAACAGAGGAATAAACAAAACTACAACTTGAGAGTTCGGATACAGGATCTACATCCTGGTGATAGGGTTTTGTTGAAGAACTTGGGCGTTTCTGCAAGGCATAAGTTGGCGGATAGATGGAATTCTCAAGTCTACATTGTCTGCAAGCAACTGCCGGGTCTGTCAGTTTACCAGATCCGACCAGATGGAAAGGCCGGGCCTCTAAGAAACTGGCACCAAAATCATCTGTTGCCTTTGAGGGAGGCTGTGAGGATACCAGTTGGAGACGAATTTCCTCTGCCGAACCCGCCTGCTCCACGTTTGACTCTTGTTACACGGTCTCAGCAGACACGGGTTGTCGAAGAGAGTGAAAGGGATAGTGAGGAAGGAAGTTTTCGTCTGGACTGGGTGCGCTCGCCTGAGCCTGAAGAGGTCATTCCAGTTTTCAAACGGTGGGAAAGTAACCTGAGGCCTGAGGCTCCTGAATTCCAATTGGAAGTTCCTGAAACTTTGGAAATTCCTGTAGTTCCAGAAAATGTGTCTTTAGATTATAGTTCTATGCCTTCACTGGAAGGATCATATTCCGAAGAGATGTCTGTTCCAGTGGTGGACGAAAGAACTGAACCCGCACCTGTAGTACTTCCACCTGAAGAGGAGCTGATTGAGCCAGAGTCAAAATGTTCTATCCGACCCCCTCAGAGACTTACCTACAACTCACCAGGACATAGCACTGAAGAGGCTGTCACCATAGTGCGAAGGTTGCCCGAAGTGTCTGCTATGTTAGCTGAGGTAGTCAGGAGCATGAGTCAACTTGAAGACGTATATCTGACCCATTGTATGTTTGCTGCTGAGCCTATATATATTGCCTAATGTAATGTTGAAATGTTATGTAAATGTTACACCTCCTTGGAGAGACCCAAGAGTTCTAGGAGGGGGAGACTGTAGCGCTGTTTAAAAACTCTGTTGATGTATTGCTCGGGTTTGGCCACCAGAGGGAGACAAGCGCAATGTAAAGTATACTGGACACAACAGGACTACGTTTTCCATCATGCTTTGCGGCGGGGACAGGAAGTGGGTGGGAGAGAGAAAAGGACATCCGCAGCCTCGTGCGAAGGAGAGCCAGTGTGAGCCGAGTGACGAAAGGTGGAAGACGCATGTGAGACTGCCAGAGATTGAGACCAGGCCGGAGAGCAGGAGCTGCCTTGCGGGTGCTGAGAATCAGAGACAGTGCTGGCGGAGACCTATCCACACATCGCTGAGAGGTTTTGCGCAGACACAACGTTCCGGTTTGGACCTCGAGTAAGGAGACTGCGATGATCCACTGGGAGTGCAGGTGGTAGGCCGTAATTCTCGTTACTGAAATCGGACAAGCAGGAGAAGCGGAGCCGGTGGCACAGAGTTCCAGTATAATCAAGCGGAGAGAGATCCTTGATCGGACAGCGGAACAGATTGTCTAGCGGATGGGTGAGAGACCTTCCAGGCCACAGTCCAAGTTTAAACAAAGCACGCTGCAGTATTGTTTAAATCTACAGGGCCCCAATGTGACTAGTCGAAGAATTGCTCAATCCATTCACTGGCCAGTTGAATATAGTACCCGGTTACCTGAATCGCACACACACACCTTTTTGGGACATTACTTTTACGGGACTTACACTCCAGAAACGAAGGGGTTAAACTTTCCTTTTGCCGCCGCGTGTTTTTCTCGCATTACGAAATCCTGTCGTTCATATACCGTATTCACATTATATATGCCTCTTTATTGGGATCAGTAAAGTATATAATCTATAAAATCCACAACAGTGCTGGTGTATATTTATTCCCTAGTGCAGTGAGACTAACCCGAGGTTAAATTCAGCGGCTCCTCCGGGAGTGAGCGCTACAACTGTTTTTCAGTTTTCAGGCTACTGAAATGTAAATCCAGCCCTGCCCAATTGGGGCCTCAGTGCCCAATGTGCGTGGTGATCCATATGAAAACGATCCGGTGGGATATCAAGTAATAAGGCCCGGAACATGTGTAACAAGGCCGGATGTAGGGTATTTGCCTGCACTTCCTTCCTAATAATTTGCGGTTAGTCAGATCTTCAATCTGGTTCTCCAATCACTCCACACGATCATTCAATGCTGCAGTTACATCCACCATCTCTTGTGGTGCATGACCACCTTCTCCACCTGGGCCTCTAGCTCCGAAGTGCGCTCTCCTGAGGCCCACACCTTGGGACGAGATATGTTTGTACTAAGATTTTCTCCATGAGAGCCATAAAATAAGCCTCGATACTGGGCAGTCCTCCATCACTTCAGCATGAGGCGTTGTTGGGTGCGGGGAGGCAAGTGAGCGGGCGCCATCTCGGGAGGACTCACCTTGATGTGGCTGGAACATAAGAGTGCAAAAAAACAGTTGCACTGCACACTTAAAAAAGCAGAGGTGCACTCCTAAAACAAGGCTTCCCAACAAAACCTCTATAATTACGAAGAAATACAAAAATAAGGATGCACTCAAATAAACTCCAATTTATTAATACCAAAACATGATAAAATATGACATATATAGTAAACTAACAAAAAAGACATAAATACAACAGTGATAATTAACTCAATATAAATCAATATAATAAATATAAATGGTAAGCAACAGTTACCCAGCACTATAGAAAACAGCAAATATAGAGAGCGGAGCCAGGGATCCCAACGTTTCGACCTTACGTCTTTGTCAAGGACGTAAGGTCGAAACGTTGGGATCCCTGGCTCCGCTCTCTAGATTTGCTGTTTTCTATAGTGCTGGGTAACTGTTGCTTACCATTTATATTTATTATATTGATTTATATTGAGTTAATTATCACTGTTGTATTTATGTCTTTTTTGTTAGTTTAATATATATGTCATATTTTATCATGTTTTGGTATTAATAAATTGGAGTTTATTTGAGTGCATCCTTATTTTTGTATTTCTTGGAACATAAGAGTGACCAGGGAATCTGACTCTTTTTCTTTCGTGGGCCCATGTGTCTGAGGTACAGGGGGTCTCGAGCTACTGGGTTTGGGGGTACAGGTCACTGCTATCATTAGCCAAGTGCCTAGAACAGCTCGGCCATTGGGAGAGCTGGTCGATCACACGTATCTCATTGAATTTTTTTTGTCTCTTTTGAAAACACAGTGTTATTTTTTCCTTATAGTGTCAGATACAGCAAGTACAAAAAGCAGAAATGTTCAGCGTGAAACTAACGAAAAATAAAATAATATGAAAAATATAAATGTATAAAACATTGGCACTTATCAAACATAGTGCCAGACGGTATTAAGAATATTTAACAAAGGACACAGCTATATGAAATAGAACTAAAACGCAAATAACAGCAAATTAAAGTTTCCCAGCCGGGAAAAATAAAAATGAGAATGCAGTCATAAAATTGTCACCTCGAGAGCGAAGGCATTTGTGTCCAACCAATGAGATTGATAAAAAGGTAGTCAAACATGTATGGGGAAAGAAAAAAAAGGGGGGGATGAAAAGAGAGGGAAAAGGGGCATTAAGAGAAGCAAAGAACGTACCAGAGTCTGCACGCGAACCCTCGCCGTATGACAATGGGCAGAAACCAGAGCCGGAGTTGGCTAGAGCACATGGCACCCCAGAGACGTCCTCTTATAAGCGTATCTGCAAAGGAGGGAAACCGCCAAGAAAGGTCCAGCCTAAACCATGACACGGGATCCATCTGACAGATAACGATCCCAATAGAACCAGGAAAGGACGAAGCTCTCAAGCTTCCCCTTTCCAGTGCAACAAGCCGGTCAATTGTCCTCAAGAACTCCACCTTGGCGTCCCATTCCCGCCAAGAGGGTACCATCGGTCTGCCCAAATTCAAATAGATCAAAAGTTTAGCTGCCATCCCCAATCTCAAAGCAACCGATTTACGCAGAGCAGCAGCAGAAGACTGAAACTGGAGCAAGAGTTAAGTAGAGGGAGCAAACTCAACGTCAGCACCATAAATATTATTAATCGCATTGTGAATCATGCGCCAAAAAGGCTGAAGAAGCAGACATTCCCACCATATATGAAGATAGCTATCTATTTCTTTCAGACAATGCCAGCAAACAGGGTCAAAATGAGGTATCCTCCTATGATTCCAATCAGACGTTCTATACCAAAAAGTTGGTTCTTGTCGGAATTTTTGGTGCACATCAAGGTGTTCGACCCCTTATGTATCAAAGTAGACGTCATCTGCCATGTCTCCTCCGAAATGTCAAAGGCAAGTATCGTAAGCCATCTATCCCTGTGATTAGGAACCGCAGTGTCACCTCGCTGCAAGAGACCATATAGTGCAGAAATACTCCTATGTAACGGAAGTCCCAAACGAAAAAAGTTCTCGAACGGCAGGAGAGGGCGGGTAAGGCTGTAACCATTAGAACAAAAAGAAAAGAAATCTTGTAGATTGGTGGCTATTTTTTCATGCCAATTGGCTAATGTACTGATGCCACTTATGCTGGTGTTGTTTAAATACAAATTAGGTCAACTTTATTAAACATATACATATATAAAACTTACATAACATGAATTAAATGGTTCGCAATTGTTTGGACGATTTTCGGTGGACCCTCGTATCAAGCTGATTGACACTCTCATATACCCTAGGGTAATAGATAATTTAGCAATCCTTAATTCTTTAGGATAAGGCTCGGATCATAGTCAATGATCAAGAGTGAATGATGAACAACATAGTAGGTATTGACTCCCTCCACTTAATTAGTATCCAAATATTTCTCACAGGATCAATTATCGTCAAGTGCCGTGAAACAATACAGGTCACTATCTAAAAGTGGCATCAGTACATTAGCCAATTGGCATGAAAAAATAGCCACCAATCTACAAGATTTCTTTTCTTTTTGTTCTAATATTTACTAATAAGGTTTAATCCTATCATGCTGGTATTTAAACTCCATCTATAATTTTGGACCTACTCCGTGGGCCCAAAATCTTCCACTATATACAAAGGCTGTAACCAGCCTTCTATTAAGTTAAGAACAAATTGAATTGATGGTAGTTGAATCTATAAGAGGCTTATTGGTAGATCCCTAGAAGTGTTCTCCAATGGGGGGAGGCTTCCCATCCCTGAGATAATCAAAAACAGTGAGTCTATACAGAACATCAAATCTCCTCTGCAATGCAAGACACTCACCAGGCCGAAAACCTGGATCTCGCAAGTCACTGACAATTTTAAGTTAATGCCTCCTCATTTCTGAACAACAAAGCCCGCATCGCAGCGGGAGAATTAACATGTAAGCGATACGTTACAAAATCTCCATGTCTGGTAAGCATCTATCTATAGGAGGTTTCCATTTCCAACCAGATTCTGGATACAGCAGCAGCTATTTAATGTTTTATAGCTCATAAACACCAGCCTGCTTGAAAATAACCTGAGGGTAGCACTAGCAATGCTTGCGACTTATTTTTATAACTGTGTGTGTTGTACCAGGCCTCTAGATGGCAGTGTTAGCTAAGCGGAAGCTCTTTGTGGCATTGAAAGATTTTAGCTATTCATATTGTTCTTTAAAAAAATGTTTGCCAATCTTTCACAAATGAAAAATATTACGCTTTTATAATGGAAAAACGGAGGTGATGAGATAAATTGTTCCTGCTTAAGAAAATATTTTTTTGTTAGTTCCAAATGTATATTTTTTACTAGTTTATTGTTACATTATAAATAATAATAGGAGTTTATTTAATTAATTCCCAATCGTGGAGAATTGAATTGCGTGATTGGGATAGTTATTTAATGCCTTATAGAGGGTTATTCTGAGAAAGGCGAAAACCAGGAGAATGACTGGAGAAGTGAAAATTCTATGGGGGTTATTCAGAGAGAGGTGAAAAACAGGAGAATTGGCAGGAGAAGAGAACAATCTAGACCAAATAGCCGATTTGGATAGTGAGATAAATGGGAGAATTTTTCTGGTTTGGCTATTTTCACCTAGAATTTTTACTTCTCCAGTCATTCTCCTGTTTTTCACCTCTTTCTGAATAACCCTGTAGGTCAAAATAGCCAAACCAGAAGAATTCTCCCATTTATCTCACTTTCCAAATCGGCTATTTGGTCTAGATTGTTCTCTTCTCCTGCCAATTCTCCTGGTTTTCACCTTTCTCTGAATAACCCTGAAAGTGCTACTTGCATTGTATTCTCTGCATTAGGGCCCTCTTAGAAGGCAATTTTGAATATGTTGACTGGACACTACAACCATAAACAATGCAAGTGCTAACCACAGGTATAAATGAAGGACTTGCAGCAGTCCCTTAATCTAACCCTGGGACTCCTGTACCACAGTGTCCTGAGGAAGATATGCAGTCATTGATCACCTGTGCAATGTCACCTGTGGCACTTATAGCGCGGGCGGTGGCTCTTTACAGGTGATCCAGTGCTACGTATGGCCGTCAGAGCAACCAGTAAAGCCCCCAGGTATTACACTTCAGGGCCCAGAGCCTGTTCTAGACCTGAGAGAAGGCATGTGTCTATATTGAAGTATGTGCGTTTATGTTTATCAATGTTCATATGTGACTATGTCGGTATTATATATATATATATATATGAATATTTGTATGTATGTGTATATATGTTATTGGGTATATTTTTGTGTGTACCTAAGAATGCATGTATGTGAGCTTATACTCTATGTTTGTGGACATATGTATGAGTATGGATACACAATGGCATCACAAGGGAGGGTGGGGGCGGCCCACACCGGGTGACACCACCCCCTAGGGTGATACCCTAAAAAAAAGTATTATTTTTTTTTTTTACTTTTACAAATTATTTTACCAGGAAGGATACATTGAGATTTCACTCATTTTCAGGTATGTCCTGGGTAAGCAAGGCCTAGGCCTGAATTTTCCAGGGGGCGGCAAAAAATCCCACCACTAAAGGGGCTACTCACAGAACACCAAAATGACACCAACATTTTGGTGTTCTGTTGTTCCCTGCACTTCAGGGTATCACATTGTCCCACCATTCACCGCAGGGTCCCCAAAGTGCTGGGAGTCGCCGCCGAATGCCGCCGCCACAAACCCGTGGCCTGCTGTTTTCAAAAAAACTACTGAATGAAAATGTCTGGAATTTATAAGGTCCTATGGTATATAATAAAAACGTCTGTTACAGAAAAAAGAAAAACCACTGTTACAAAAAAAAGGAAAAAAAATTTTGCGCGAAAAAATTCTGAAAAATGACTATAAGATGCTAAAAAAATCAATAAATAAATAGACTTTTTACTGCAGATTAAAATAATAAACGGTTTATTAGATATTGGTTAAAAATGGGAATATTTTTAACAATGAAACCTATGGGGTTCGCCTGAATAAACCTGCTGAATGAAACCACCAAACATCAGGGCATTTCACTGACATTTCTCTGCTGTTCGATGTTCTCTGAATAGATTAACCATTACTTATCTATGGGGATTTGCACTGCCTTCAAACAGCACCGTACTAGTTGGCAGTTCACCAAAATTTGTGTGTGAGCATATCATAGAGCTTCAGTGGCGTACTTAGGGGAGGGGCGGTGAGGTGGGCCGCCCCAGGTACCAGTGATTATTGGGGTGTCATTAGGGGTACTAAGAGGTGCCACTGTCACTGCGTGTTAGCTTTAAGCAGTGTTCTCAAACAATGAGCAGTGGAGCAGGGCGTTTGCATTAAGAGAATAAAAATCCCCCTCTCCTCCCTCCATAGCTCCTCCCCTGCTCCGCAGCAGCTCTAGGAGAGGGGAGGGGGATGTGATTTGTGTGCAGAGAGAGAAGATGACAGTAAATGGAAGGTAAAGGGGGTATCAGCAGAATATGAAGCCCTGTCTTACTGTTGTTTAAAATGGACCTTTCCTTATGCAGCACTGCAGTGATCAGAAATTTGTCACTGAGCTGCCTGGCTCCTGGTGAGGTCCTGCATAGAAGGGGCCAGGCTGCATTCACAGCATCACCAAGGAATAGGCAGCCCAGGGTAAACAGGGACAAAGAAGAGGGAGTCTTAAAAAAATGGAATAGTAAAGAAAAAAGACCATAGCAGCATACCTGCTAAACACACACCAATTCTCTGCTCAGCAGCTCCAATCCACAAAACCAGCCACCCAGCACACACACACTCAACTCCAATCCACAAAACCAGCCATCCAGCACACACACAACTCCCATCACACAAAACCAGTCACGCACACACGCAACTCCCATTACACAAAACCAGCCACCCAGCACACACACAACTCCCATAACACAAAACCAGCCACACACACACACAACTCCCATCACACAACACCAGCCACCCAGCACACACACAACTCCCAGCACACAAAACCAGCCACCCACAACTCCCAGCACACAAAACCAGCCACCCATACAACTCCATCACACAAAACCAACCAACACACAACTCCCATCACACAAAACCAGCCACCAACACACAACCAGCCACCCACACACACAACGTCTATCACATAAAACCAGCCACCCCAACACACACACAACTCCCATCAACAAAACCAGCCACATGTGTACTTTTGTTCATAGCATGAGGATGGATATGTTGTGAGTTTGCAAAATCACTTAAAAATAACAATTATTCAAAAAGAACCTACACTCGCCTCTTATTGCACAGCACAGAGGACGCATGATCCACCATCGTCAGATTCATAATATATCATTATTATATGTATACGTCATGTCCTGCCAGAATGCTATAACTAAAAATATTTTTGAAAACAATAAAAAAAGTGTGTGTGATTTTTTCTTTTACATTTTAAAGTTGGGGGGTGCCAAATACAGGATCTGTCCGAGTGCCAAATGTTCTAGGTACGCCCCTGAATGTATGTTTGTGCATAGATATGTTTGCATGTATATGTTTATGTGTGTATGAACACGTGTGTGTATATGGGAATATGAGTATGCACCTGGTTTATTGGTCAATGTGTGTATATATGCTAGTGTATGTGTGTACATAAGGGGGTATATGTGTATGTGCTTATCAATGTGTAAATGTATTTTACGTTTGTGTGCACAAATTCATAATGTGTGTAAGTGCACGTACAGTGTTTGTGTCTGGAGTGATCACAGTTACCCATTTCTGTCATTAGAACCCTTTGTAATTGGGGGTGCCCTAGTCACAAACGTTGACCGAGGTCTACAGTAGTGAGGTCTAATTTTGGTTCTGGTGCTCCAGGGGAGTATTTTAAACTCAGAATTTAAGCCCATTCATTGGAGGATTTAAATATGATGCAGTTGGGTACCCTGAAGAGAAAATACATGGCCAATTGTACAAATAAATATAATACACTATAATTGTATTTTTAGGTCTCTATTTTATTAACTTTTTTAACATTTTTATGTAATTTACAAAGGAATGACAACAATGAGTGTTTTAGGAGTTTTAAAGTGCATGTAATGTTATTTGTATCCTGTAATTGGTAAATAGTTTCACATTCAAATTATCTGGGTTGTGTTTTTCCACAATATCTCTTTGGCTTTTATTTAGAATATATCCAGGCAATTTTGTTATGAACACCACATGGGTGCTATAGCACAATGTACTATCCCAAAGCAATAGTATAGGAGTGCTGGACCGTGCTATATTAGGCTAGGGTCAAACGAAAGCATTTTTCCCACGAACGTCAAAAAGTGCGTCCGAACGCATTGACGTATTTTTTCACGGAATGCGCAAAAACGGTCAGACGATGCTCATTTTCGTGCGTGTTTTTTTACGGATCGTCAATAAAACACTTCTTGCGTCTGGACGTTATGTAGGCTGGACATTAGCAGAGTCTGACATCTCCTAATCACGCACACACGCCGCTATGCCGCTGCAGCGCACTCTGTACGTCAGTACTAGCGGTTCTGCGTTCTCGAAAAAAATGCGTTCAAATTCCACTTGCGTTGCACGGCCGGACTTTTGTGCGGCCGTACTTTGTATATTGGCCATCATTGCCCGTCATTTGCTGCTACTGCGGCCGTAATTAAGTGTGCCAGAACGCACGTTAAAAGTGCGCTGGTCTGACCCCAGCCTAAGACCCCGTGAAATAATATTTTTTCTATTAACATTGTTTTTGACCACTCTGAGTTGACCAGATTGTTTTGTCACCAGCTGTCGTTTCATTGTTGTTGTTTTTAAGTCACAGGTTTTATTGTGTTTCTATTTCTTTTTGTATTGCCTTTTTACTAAAGTGAAGAAGATGATGAGCAAGGGCATTGATTTTCAAGGTGACATTTTTATAGTGTTACAAAATTTAATATGTGTGACTAGTTTTTGGGAGGAGCTGGTGAGTGGGTGTTCTTTCTGATCCATATCAGAGCCTATAGGATTTTGGTCGGAAGCGAGTAGGCTTCCAAGCAGCTGATTTTCTTTGATCTTTAAATCCCACACTTACCAAACATGGGTGGGGTAAAAAAAAGGGGTCAGGAGCGGCATATAAATCAAAAAGAAACAAGAATAAATGTAAAAAAAAAATTGTATGATTAGAGCATACAATTTTTTTATTATTTAAAATTCAGATTCAAGAGTGGAAACCACCTCTCCAACTACCAGCACTACTTGATGATGCCAAATTGGATCTTCTATAACAAGCTGTCTGAGGACTATATATCATATTAACCCTTTCACACCCAAAATCTCGATTTTTTTTGCATTGTAAAGCATTGAAAACCACTCATTAGCATAGCAAAAGACCGTTTTCACACCTTTTTAAAGCAAGATTGCTGGGTCTCCTGTGGAGAAACAAAATCCTTTATTTTATTTCTCTCCAAGCACCCTGAAGAGACATAAAACCATTTGCAATCAGCAGCCCTAAACCTCACTGTAACAAAAAATTTAAATAGATTACTGTTGTATTACAGCTGCCAGGGACAGGGCAGAATACAGGGAGCACTCTAGGGTCACTCACTTCTGTACAGGGATAAGATTCAGGGGGTTATAATGACTGTAAACCCCTGTACAGTACAGCTACACGGTGTTACTGTAATTTCCATATACAAGCATTATGTCACATACAGATATCATTCTTATATTGTCTTGCTATTTTTTGGAAGCTGCTTTGCTAATCAAACATTATGATCACTACAAATTACCAAAAGCAGGATATCTGACCATTTTTATTATTTATCTTTATCACGGTTACTGTATCTAACACAAAGGCCATTTCTGCCTGTCTGATGGTAATCCAGACCCCATTTGAAATTGTGTAAAATAAAGGACTCCATCTAGGGCTCAGAATCTTACATTTCAACAATATTTCTGTAAAGGATAACCGAATACATGAAAAATAAAAAATGAGCAAATGAACATTATTTACATTTTTTAAGAATCTCAGAATAACAATTTCTCTGTGAAACTTCTATTTTACCCTATATTTAATTGTTAACTTCACATCCCATGTTTCAAATAAATGTTTTAGTAAAAAAGTTTTTTATAACAAAAATCTCTTGGTGTTGAAGGGGTTAAAACAATGTGACATCTAAGGCTAAGGTCAGACGAACGCAGTTTTAACGTGCGTTTAGCCGCACGAAATCACGGCCTGCTAGCAGCAAATGACGTCCAATGCCGGGCAGCA
This sequence comes from Leptobrachium leishanense, assembly GCA_009667805.1. NCBI lineage: Eukaryota > Metazoa > Chordata > Amphibia > Anura > Megophryidae > Leptobrachium > Leptobrachium leishanense. The sequence goes on from CM019064.1 coordinate 100,136,348, forward strand.
TACGAAGAACGGCCGCACGAAAGTCCGTCCGTGCAACGCAAGTGGCAAACGAACGCATTTTTTCGAGAACGTCAAACCGCTAGTACGGACGTACAGAGTGCGCTGCAGCCGCATAGCGGCGTGTTTGCGTGATTGGGAGACGTCAGACGCTGCACACGTCCGGCCAACAAAACGTCCAGACGCAAAAAGGGTTTTATTGATGATCTGCACAAAATCACGGCCGAAAATGCGCATCGTATGATCGCTATCGCGTATTCCGTGAAAAAATACGTCCATTCGTTCGAACGCACTTTTTCACGGACAACGTGAAAAATGCGTTCGTCTGACCCTAGCCTAAATACCACAAGATGTTTTCTTGATTTGGGGTCTTCAGTTAATATCTGTAATACTATTTTCTCATGTCTGATGAGGTTTGTAGTCTTAAACCAAAGGGTTTAATCAAGAGGATATTCTTGCAGTGTTTAATTGTACTCTAATTATACTCTATCTACTTCCAAATCGTGTCAGGATTCTTTTTAAATCATTGCAAATATTAGCCAAATAATAAAAATTTTACTCCATTTTAGCGTCAAATAGCCCAACTGCTATAGTTTTCTACAGCAGACACTTCTGTCTTTCTCTATCCATTTGTTAGTTTAACGTAACTGCCCAGCTCAAACAGTGTCCAGTACACACAAAGAATTAGCAAATCCTCCCATAAATGTCCTTGTTTTTTCTCACACCTCATCTGATTTGGGAAGTGCACACTACACAGAGCAAACGGTGGTTAGTGTTACTTATGGATGTTACAAGACCATGGTCACACCTTTGTGTATCACTGGACCTCAGGCAAAAGAAATGTCAAAATGTAGAAGTTCAGTAAAACCGCAGTGGTGCTCCTGTTTCTTAAACTAGAGGATTACATTTAACCCTTTCGCTGCTGAGGCATTTCACGCCCGTGTGCTGAGCTAATTTTTACCGGTTTCGCTCATCATGTTTAACCGCGTTTTGAAGGCTTATTTTATTATATGACCCAGACATATTATATATCGTTCTTTTCAGCAGATTCATAATATATGTTTATTATATGTATGCGTCATGTCCTGTCTGTATATTCTAACAAAAAATGCAATAAAATTTGAATTTTCAATAATTTACAATGTGTAAAGTGTTTTTTTTTCACATTTTAACATGCAAGCATTTGCGGTTATATTTTCTATGGGGTGTGCTTGTTAAAAAAATTAGAAATGGGGTCTCGTTACATTTTTTTGGGGGGAAAATTATGCGATTTTTAACAAACGCACCCCATACAAAAATCGTTAGTGCAGCATCATTGTTCACATTATAATTGAAATGGGAACAATATTGCTGCATTAACAAAACAAAAAAAACTTGTTTATTTTTTTTTATTATTTTTTTAAATATATTTTATTTTGATTTTTTTTTATATCACTTTTTACATGGTCATGTTTGGTATTGTTGGAAAGGCCATGCTCTGGCCGATCCAACGATACCAAACATTAACCCCTAGTTGCCACAGATAGGGAGATAGGGGGTTACAATGAAGCCCCTATCTCCAACATTGGTGGCAGCTCGGGGTTAACCCCAGAACTGACGTCATCGCGCTATGCATGATGACGCCAGTCAACAGGGGGAGTTCCCGGAAGCTTGGCCGACATCCAAGATGTCGGCCAGCTCCGGGAGAGGATCATGATTCGGCGCTTTTCGGCACCGAATCGTGATCCGGCCCCCAAGGGGTTAAAGCCAGCCACCATTTGGAAGGGCAGGCTGTGCCCTTACAAACAATGCCTGCTTTTAATCGCTGGACCCTGGCGATCGGGAGGGAGAGAGGTCCAAAGGACCTCCCCCCTTCCTTTCAGGCACCTCCTCCGCACTCGTGGGGGGGGCGCCTGAAATAGATGTCATCGCGCCAGCGCGATGACATCTACCGTCCCCGCAGGGGTCCCGGAGTGCCGGGCTGACATCTAAGATGTCAGTCCGCACCAGGGGGGGGGACGTAAATGGCCAGAATCCTGGCCGATTGCTACCTCCTGTGCTAGGACGCGCTCAGCGCGTCCATAGCACAGGAGGAGCACTTGGTAGGACGCGCTGACGCGCAAGTGGTTAGTAAAGCTAATGGGGAGGAAGGTTATATTGATCCTGTAATAACTTGGACAGACTCCCTAAAACAATTGAAAATACTTTAATGAACACCTTTTGAATGCCAGTTGTAACATTTGTAGCATTGCATTCTATTTTGGAATGAAATTGCTATAAAGAATAATTATTATTATACTTATAAAGCGCCAACATTCTAGATAGGTATAATTGGTACCGTGGAAAAGACAGATACAGTACATCTAAGAGACAAGACAACACATTGGCCTATCACCCTCAAACGCAATATACAAAAAAGACACTAGATGGCAAAACCACAAGCTAAATGCAAGAACAAAATGTCTACTAAATTACTAGAAAATAAACACAATCTGACCTAAGATAGAAAATACATTGAACAGTGTATTTTCTGAGGTCAGATTGTGTTTATTTTCTAGTAATTTAATAAAGATATATTGTTCTTGCATTTAGCTTGTGGTTGTGCCATCTAGTGTCTTTTTTGTATAGAAGATATATCTTAGTGTCATCAGCATAAACTTGAAGCAGTATCTGTTGATAAGTTTACCCAGTAAAGAAGTATAAATATAGAAGAGTAGAGGATGCAAGGGAACCTAGGATTACTCCCACGGACAGAGGCATGGAAGAGGAGGAATCGCCAGCAAAAAACACATAAAAGGATCTGTTGGAATGATAAGTGCCGATCCAATAGAGCGTAGTACCAAAGAGACCGAGAGAGCTGAGAGTCTGAAGGAGGAGGGGGTTCCAACAGGTTTGAAAGCAGCCGAAAGATCTACAGGGTTATTCAGAGAGCATGAAAAGCAGGAGAATGACTGGAGAATGAAAAATTCTAGGTCAAAATAGCCAAACCAGAAAAATTATCCCTTTCATCTCACTTTCCAAATCGGCTATTTTGACCTAGAATTTTTCATTCTCCAGTCATTCTCCTGCTTTTCACGCTCTCTGAATAACCCCGCTAGTGTTATAACTATGGAGTAAAGGCCTTTACTTTGAGCAGAAAGAATTTTGTTGGTAACCTTGTCAAAGTAGCTTCAGTCGAGCGTTGGGGATGGAAACCAGATTGCAGGGGGTCAAGCATGGAGTTGGAAGAGAGAGAACGTGTTAGGTGGTTATAAGCTAGTTTCTCCAGAGGTTTCTATGTTAGTGGAAGCAGCAATATGGGGTATAAATTAGCAGGAGAACTGGGGTCAAGAAAAGTTTCTTGAAAATGGGGGTGACGTTCGCATGTTTGAAAGAAGATTGGAAAGTACCAGTGGAGAGGGATATTAGGGTCAAGGGGACAGTAAAAAAGGCGAGCAATCTTCTTCATTGGAGGTTGAAGGGAAGAAGCCAGGAAAGATAGTGAAAGATAGTATTTGGGAGATTGCGAATGGGATATTATCTTGGATTGCCTGAGTTTTGTTAAAGAAATGATCAGCAAGGTCTTGAGCTCTGTAGTTGGTAGAGGGAGGTAGCGAAGGTTTATAAAGGAGGGAGTTGAACGTAGAGACATGTTGTTTAGGGTTGGAGGAGAGAGTGGCTATAGGAGAAGAGAAGTAAGTTTAAGTGCATTATTAAGACATGGCTAAGCTGAAGAAACACTGGAGCTGATGCAAAATCACCAACCACAAGTTTGTTATGGTCAGTAATTCTTATGTCACTGCTGGCTGCAAGCAAGAATATTGAGCAACCATGAAATTGGACACAAACGAGTGTAGAAGGCATATGGGTTACAGTGCGTCCTGTGTCTCCTGCCTCTTACTGCATAATCAGTGATGCAATAGGGTTTTTAGACACCTCTCTTGCAACTTCACCAATGATGCCGATGGGTTGTGACTCTGCCCACAAAGATGCATGTTGGCTAGGTTGTATACCTGCATGGCTTACAGTGCTTTGGTGTGGGGATTCTCCCCAGAATCAAGACACCATAAAGGAAACTCAATATATCTAGACAGGGCCCAAAAAACTATTCTTGGTTTCTTTCTCAGGGCCCAAAAAACTAAAATAACAGGCCACGTTGAGGGGCCTGACATTGGATTCATCTGTGTACAGAATTTCCACTATGATTCAAAAATGTCAGTCAGAATACTCTAATTATTTTTGTCCAGTGGAAATAATGAGATGTTTTCATATTACTTTTCCAGTGAGACTTCCATTTTAGCTGTTTAACTGTTTTCTGAAAACTTTATTGTGTACAGCAAGCAGTGCAATAAGACATTAATACAAATAAAAAGAAAGGACACACTGCAAATTTTCCTGAAGTTATGGACATTACGTGACATAGCATGGACGCAGTGACCTGTGAAGGACGTTGCTCTTAGATGGGCTATGATTTATTTGGATCATTAGGTGGGACTGTGAAGCAGACTTTGAAACGCACACAAGCTAATTATGCAGATCACTTTCATTTACTGTGTAATTTCCCTTCTTCATCTATATCACTTAACCCCCCATGTCTGATCTGCTGCCAAGCTTTTTCCAGTGCAACAACTCTGCTACTTGACATTTTGCCTTTCCACTTTCTTAAAAATGTCAGGGAGATGTAAGCCAAAATATGATTTAAGTCTGTAATTAACCATATCAAGTCAGCTTCATCCATCTCATAGGTTTACCAATGATTTCAAAGAAGATGATGGGGTTGGGGGGTGGGGATTGGTCAAACCCGATTAAATGTTTGCCATGCAGGCTTTGACTGGTACTGAAAGGGTCGCATTGCCTTTAATTAGTTGCTTTCACTTCACAACAAATGGACATTAATTATTAAGTTGCAATGTCGCTCGTTGAAAATGATATATTACCCTCAACAGCTAATCAGTTCATCATGATAAAAGGTCATTATAATAAGTGCTGTATTCTTGAATAGTGATTTGCTTCTCGCTGGTTCCCAACCCTCCCCGCTATAGTCACTTTTTTTTCCCTGTGCTTAACAACCTGGTCCTTAGCCAGCAACACCATCGGTTGAGTAATAACTCTAAGCACTACGTACGCATCTAACGTGGCAGTTTAAATTGTCACTTTCTATTAAAAGATCCAAATCAGAAGGTTTTTGAGGAGCAGCATGCTGCACTGACAGTATAATTAAAAAGAAGGGGGAAAAAAACCCACAAAATACTTTTTTGGGCGATGTCAGTGCAAACACTCATTTAAATAGCAGTTCAGCAGCTGCTTGCTAATTTAAACTACAGTATTGCTTTCTATTAAAGAATAGAACCTGATTTGGATTTTTTCCCCTGCCGCGTGACAGCCTGAATTGCGCTGTAGTGCCTGAAAAGGTACTTTAATCTTGCAGGGCGCCTGCTGACGATGAGGAGGTCCCAGAGGAGATTCTGAAAGCCCCCTGCCCAGATATTAAATAGGTATAATTGCATAACCTTTAAGCCTGACTCTTTAAAACAGCATTTCATGTTTGAATGGAAAAAAAACACATCTTTCTCTCTCGGAAAAAAGAACAAACGTAGAAACATTGATTATTATTATGCAGTGCAGTAATACCATTTCTTTCTTGTCGTATGAAATGTATAATTTCAATAAGGTCCATTCTGCTGGTTTTTATATGTATGTATATACACTATATATATACTGTATATCCATGAAAACCCCCATTGTGTGTATATATATATATATATCCAGATATATATTATATATATATCCCAAAGTTACATGAGCTCCATATGGCATATAACTTAGGCTTTCTTTCTCCCTTCTGCATTTTCCTCTTAAATCTCAACAACTTCATTCAGAGAGAAAAATGAGAAGTCCGGTTTTATCTTGATTGACACAATATGAAATAACCCCCTTGACAATAAGATCTTGATAACTAGCAATTCTATCTCCTCTTACATATCACTAGTTACTATGATTATATAGTTAGTTTTCAGATGGTATAGTTATTGTCACTGTCTGGTTTATCAGGCTCAGGTGACCCAGTACGGTTACTACCAAACATAGATCTAGACTATAAGCTCCTATGAGCAGGGCCCATGTACGTTTATATGTATCCAGTTGCTACCTTATCACCTTTGCAACCTGCTGTTTAAGAGCTTTTCTGGGAAGCTGCCACCCTATCTGAATAGGCTGCTTCCCCCAGCAGTTCCCTCATCCTATAACCTCCGATCCAGGACCACCACCTTACTTGCAATACCACAATACAAAAAGAAAGTGTCTCGATCCTCATTTTCTTACAGAGCACCGCAGTTATGGAATAACCTCCCAGACGCCATCAAATCTTCCCCCAGTCTAAAGTCACTCGAGCTCCCTATTAACATACCTCAATACAGAATGCACATAATGACTATTTTACCTACATATTTATTTTTTGTGTTAATCCGTATATTTGTGTTTTTTTTTATATCTTGCATTTATTACTTTGTATTTCTGTAACGACTGTAAAAATTTCAATGTTCGTGAACCCAGGACATACTTGAAAACGAGAGAAATCTCAATGTATCCTTCCTAGTAAAATACTTTGCAAATAAATTATAAAGCGCTGCGGAAACTGTTGGCGCTATATAAATGATGATCATAATAATAGTTAATTTTATTACCAAATCAGGATTGACCTGTCCATGTTTTGCCTTTTTCACATATTCAGTGTATCTAGAAAAGTAGAATTTTCTGTTGCTGTATAAATAATAATGATATAGTAAGCCCCATTTGTGACCTCACTATTACTAGACAGGCAAAACTATTTTAACTCATATTAGATTCACATCTAAAGCATTAACACCAAAGTTTCATTGGCCAACTCAACCCCCTACCTGCCATGATATGACCTTGCGAAGGTTCCACTTTTTTAAAGGATATTCTAGTACTTTTTTAAGGCTGGGGCCACATGAGTGCACTAAATGCAACATGCATGATGATGTCAGTCATAGAATTTTGTTGGATCACATAGGGAACAACACACTCTGTAAGCGGACACTTTTTCACAGTCGATACGAAAAACGAAACAAACCGAAACAAAAATCGCCCGAAACGAGTCGAAACGAAAATTTACAAAATCCGAACGAACCGAACAGAATCGAACCGAAAAAAAAATCGGTGCACAAGCCTAATCATCACCATTCGCTGGAGTGAGTAAAACAGAAATATCTCTTCAATCAAGGACATATCGCATTGATCTATAAGACCAGTACATTATCCTGATGGGAGATTACAGACAAAGTGAACCTGGGCAGTACAGATGGACTTTAAGAAATCCCTTGTTTTATGATGCTGCAATGATTTGGTTATAAAAAGGCAATTAGAATATCCCTCTAACTAAGTAAGCAGCAACATGAGCATATGTGGTTTGCTAGAAAGAAGCCTTTGGCTTCATCAGTTAGGACTCACCTTTACCGGAGGTGCCTTGACGTGGCAGGTGAGCTTACACTTCAGTGGCCATTCAAGTAAACTAAAACTTCTAATTGTGTTTTGTTTCACACGGTGTTATAGGGATAAGCGCAGATTACTCTCTTTTTTTGTTATGTAAACAGTTTGTTTTGAAGAGCCATAGGAGAGTATTCACTAACTACTGTAGTTTACTGTAGCAACGTTGATAAACTTTGCTGTTTCTGAAAGGATAATTCAAACAGCGGCAGGAGAAACTTCATCTATGAATCCCTATCCAGATCACCATTGTTTATATTGTTTGCAACAACAGCAATCTGGGGTGGATGTTGAATAACCATATCGTCTATTTTGTTGTTTGTGCATCTCTTTTCTGGAGAAAAAGCCAGCGGACAGTAAAACTAGGTGGCTTGTTAAGCTAAACTGGCATCAACTTCTGTTGCATTACAAACAATACTTTTTCCTTCTGTGTAATAGCCTGTAAAATGACTTTATACAATTATTGACTTTTCCAACAACATTTGGACAGACTTTTATCTGGCACAGTAATGTGTGACCTTTTGTATGTTCAGACTGATGAATGCATGAAAATAAAAGACATTGGGTAATATCGCCTGCCCTTAGCTAAAACCGGGAAAAATTAGCGTTCGCTAACTTCTCCTTAGTGTCCCGGTTTCCCCAGCAGATCGCGGGCAGACGCTGAGTCTAGTTGCCTGCCCCTTAGCGATCGCTAAGCATCCATAGGACTCCATCCATGGAGGATCGTGCTGCAGGGTCGCATGACCGGCAGGATCTCGTCTCTTGGTCCCGGTTCTAGGAATTTATGCCTCTGGCCAAATATAGGGTGGCACTTCCCTTCTTTGTAAAGAGAAGAAGACAGCGCTCAGAGTGTTTAGCATCATGCACGCTTCGGGTTTAGGTTTGGGTGCTCACCCTAAGGGTGCCTGATGCTACACACTCTGAGCCTACAGGTCACATGAGACTCCTGAATCGGTGAGCGTGAATACAGCTTTTAATTTAATCCTGTATCCTACGGTTTTGTGCTCTGTTCACCCCATCCTAAAAAAGCCATCTCTTGATCCCACCTACCTCTCAAACAACTGTCCCATCTCTCTGCTCCTCTTTGCCTTCAAAATCCTAGAGCGCCTGGTCTACAACCAGCTCACCGGTTATGTCACTGTTAACTCTCTACTTGGTGCGCACAAGTCCGGCTTTCGCTTCCAGCACTCCACTGAAACTGCTCTGACCAAGGTGACTAATGATCTAGTTGCTGCCAAATCCCAAAGGTCACTTCTCCCTCCTTATTCTCGATCTTTCTGCTGCATTTGACACTGTTGACCACCCTCTCCTGCTACTCACACTGCATCAACTTTGCCTCGGTGACTTCGCTCTCTCCTGGTTCTCTTGCTACCTCTCTCTTCCCTCCTTCAATGTTTCCTTCACTGGTGCCTCTTCCCTCCTCTCTCAGTTGGGGTACCTCAAGGCTCTGTTCTAGGTCACCTGCTCTTCTCGATCTATAGCGTTTCTCTTGGCAACCTAATCTCTTCCGATGGATTTCAATATCATCTCTATGCTGATGACACCCAAATCTACCTTTCCTCTCCCGATCTCTCTGCTCCCGTGCTTTACTGTGTTACTGCCTGCCTGTCAGCTGTCTCTGACTGGATGACTTCCCATTTCCTAAAGCTTAACCTCTCTAAAACTGTACGTCTCATCTACCCTCCCTCTAAAACTAACATTCATGCACGCACAGGGTTATACAGTTGCTAAAAACAGTAGAAATACTTTCTCGACCCTAACTGTGTTAATGTGATCTTCTAAAGCACCATCAGGTGCCCGAGATCGAGTATACTCGATCTGGACCTTTCCTGTAAAATTGTAAATGAGTTTTGTTTATTGCAACCTAATTTAATTTGCAAATAGGCTCCAAAATCTTCCATGGAAATACCAGTATATTGGACAAAGCAGTCAATGTACTGTAGCTTGCTCAAACTGTAAATTAAATATCTCTCAGAGAATTTCCTCTGCAGTTATAGATGCTGCTTCAAAAATGTCTTGCGGAGGGGGCACTCGGGCCTGTCAAATACAGCTCACTCCAGATACACTGTAATGATAAATGCTGTATATTCAGACTCTGTGTGTGATAACTAGGGATGAGCCGAACACCCCCGTGTTCGGTTCGCATTCGAACTCGAACAATTTCAAAAGTTTGAGTTTGAATGCAAACAAGAACTGAACTCAGTGCACGTCAATGGGACTCAAAAGTTAGATTTTGCAGACTTAGCTCTGTGAGCCCATGATTGGGCAAAATTTACCCAATCAGGACTCTGAGCCGTGATTGGCATAGTCTTGCACCTGTCTTGCACCTAAACTGTGGTCAGGTGCAGGCTGTAGCCAATTACAAGCTTCAGGCCAGTGGAAAAGTGCATTGTGGTCCATTGTGGTGCATTGTGGACGAACATGCGGCGAACACGGGGAAATGTTCGGAGTTCGCGAACATGCGAACGGGCGATGTTCGAATCGAACTCCGAACACATCAAACCGAACAGCTCATCCCTAGTGATAACTAGAGAGCTGTGGTAATTTAAAGTGATTTTATATAAAACTGTTGGTTCCTGCCAGTCTTTTTATGGGAAAAGGTAGTTAATGGGTTAATAACATAAATCAGTAAAAAATGTGTGTTAATAAATATACCCCAAAATATACAGATTTACATACACTGTGATTTTCTAATCTGGTTTTATGAATTTCTTGTCCCCATTCAATACCTCAGTGCCCACTGTACCGCGTTCATTCATCACATAAAAATCACACGCGTTACTGGAGGGTTGGTCCTTAGTGAAATAATACATACCTCTTTCTTTGGGGTGAAGGATGCCAGAAGTTGGAATTTGCTGGCCTGATCGTTGTTGCAGGCATCACAGAGCGCCCTCTGGAGGCCAGCCTGAAGTTGAGATGGAAGTCCATCCAATGGTTCTCGTCCACTACAGAACACGAGGTAGAAGACCTGTTCCTGCTGGGCCGGGAAGGCTTTGTTGTAGTTTCCATCCTATGGAGTAAGGTATGTAAAACACAATCAGGTGACAGGTCTATTCAAAGAAAGGTGAAACTCAGGAGAATGACTGGAGAAGTGAAAATTCTAGGTCAAAATAGCCAAACCAGAAAAATTCTCCCATTTATCTCACTTTCCAAATCGCCTATTTGGTCTAGAATGTTCTCTTCTCTTGACAGCTCTCCTTGTTTTCACCTTTCTCTGAATAACCCTGAATATAAAAACAAGCCTTGTACAAAGCAATCACTCTGACATATACATTAACCCTTTAGTAGTTATCTCTATTTTGCATTGTAATGCATCGAAAAGAACTAATTAGCATATCAAAAGACAATTTTCACACTCTTTTAAAGCATGATTAGTGTATATCCTGTGGAGAAATGAAATCCTTTGTTTTATGTCTTACCAAGCACCCTGGAGACATAAAACCAGTTGCAAATAGCAGCCCTAAACCTCACTGTAACAAAAAGTTCAAATAAATGACTGCTGCATTACACCTGACAGGGAGAAGGCAGAAGACAGGGGCACACTGGGGTCACTCACTACCATACAGGTATACGATCCAGGGGGTTATAATGACTGAATATTCTTGTACAGATAAAAGATGTTAATGTAATTTCCATATACAGGTATTTTGTCACATACAGATTATTTTTATATTCTATTGATATTTTTTTAGAAGCTGCAAGCTGAAATGGCTCAGCAGTGAAGGTGTTAAGCACATGTCTAGCATTTGCATTTTTATTCACTTGGTTTATCGTTGTTTCAAGTGTTTGGTGACAGCTTGCAACACATTACATGGATTCCTGGTTATTATATACAAATATATTTTCTATATTGTATTACATCTTTTTGTACATGTTTCACAGGTCAGGGGAAGCTAAGCTTTCTCCCAATGTGCGGTTAAATAGAAATATCACATAATTATAACACGACATAGTACCTTGTGCTGAAAACCCAAAGCAATAATGAAAAAAACAGGCTAAATATACAAGCATAGGTGTGCGGGTAAAGGGTTGCCTGGTGTGCCCAGGCACACCCTAATCTTGGGTTAAGAACTCCTCTTTCACCTCACACATTGACATTTTAACCACCTAACTGGTTCATGACATAAAAACTGACTGTATCTCTGATTACAGGTTTGTTATTTCTTTTTTTTATATTTAAATTTTTATTGCGAAAGCATAACAGCTGCACAGAAAATATTAACGGCCACGCAGGGCCAGGTAGAGTCAGCGATAGAGAAATACATCAAAATGGGGAGAGGGTAAGGAGGGCCAAGCGAAACAAGACAAATCAGGTGGGTACAATCGGAAAAACTGAAAAACAGCATAGTCCGACAATGGGGCATCAGGGAAAATCAAAGAAGAGGGAGGGGAGCAGAGAAAAGAAAAAGGGGGGAAATTTAAGGGACTGCCCATTAAGTCGTGGCATTCCCGGCTCTCCCCGACATCCCTAAGTAGGCCGGGGGCCATGAAAGAGGCTACAGGGCCGGGAGACCTGGGGCCAGGAGGGCAACCAGAGCCTAGGTTGCCGCCCTAGCGGCTCGCCCAGGGTACTACCCAATGTCCCATATGAGGAACACAAAATAAAAAAAAAGGAGGGGGGACAGTCCTGATGCACGATCAGATAATCAGCAAGTCCCATATGTCAGCAAATAAGTCTGCATGCTCACTCGGAAGGACACAAACAATTAATTAGGGGGGAAAGAATCAAAAACCTCAGCCGAGGATCATATAACAAAAACGTCCCCAAGAAGAGTCTCAAATGTGTAGAACCAAATGACGGGGGGTATCAACGGGGAGGGGGTTCATAGCTGAAAAATACAGGAAAATTAGTCGCAACCACATCAGTGTCCTGTAACTGCACCGAACAGGGAGGAGGGGATAACAGGGAAACTCAGCTGGGATCCATGGAGACGGTTGGTCCCAAATCCTCCGGGGGGGATGTAGAGATGCCAAGGGTCGGAAACAATGTCCAAGCATCCTCTGTGTAGGTAACAGGGTGGAGGATATTATCATGAGTGATGTGTATGGATCCAGTTACTCCCCAGCGGTAGCCAATTCCTTCTGCCCGGAGGCGTGCCGTAACCTCACGAAATCGGCGCTTAACAGTGAGTGTGATGATGGGTAAATCATGGAACAGGCGTAGGGTTGTACCGATACGATACTAGTATCGGTATCGGTGCCGATACCGGGTACTGCAGGAGTACTTGGCACTCGTGCAGTACCCTCGATATTTCCCCCGATACCGGAAGCCGGCATTTAGCCGGCTTGCCAGCATCCGAGGGGCTGGGGCAGCTGTCCGAATGCTCTTTCGGCATTCGGACAGGCTCCTGCAGCTGCTCACCGCGATCATACTTACCTTCCTGAGCGACGCCGGGAAAGTCTTCACGCGTGCACTCGTTGGAAGGCCCCCAGCCGCGATCACATGGTCCCAGAGAATCGCGGAGAGTGCCAGGTGAGCTGGGGCATTATCCACGAGCTGGGGGACATAATCCACGAGCTGGGGGGCATTTTCCACGATCTGGGGGGCATTATCCATGATCTGGGGGGCATTATCCACGAGCTGGGGGCCATTATCCATGAGCTGGGGTGCATTATCCATGATTTGGGGGGCATTATCCAGGAGCTGGGGGCCATTATCCATGAGCTGGGGGGCATTATCCATGAGCTGGGGGCATTATCCATGATCTGAGGGGCAAATCCATGAACTGGGGGGCATTATTCATGAGCTGGGGGGCAAATACATGAGCTGGGGGCATAATCCATGATCTGGGGGGCATAATCCATGAGCTGGGGGGCATTATCCATGAGCTGGGGGGCAAATACATGAGCTGGGGGCATTATCCATGAGCTGGGGAGCAAATACATGAGCTGGGGGGCAAATACATGAGCTGGGGGCATAATCCATGAGCTGGGGGCAGTATCCATGAGCTGTGGGGCATAATCCATGACCAGGGGGCATTATCCAGGAGCTGGGGGGCATAATCCATGAGCTGTGGGGCAAATTCATGAGCTGGGGCATATCCATGAGCTGGGGGCAATATCTATGACAGCTGGGGGCATATCCACGAGCTGGGGGCATAATCCATGAGCTGGGGGCAGTATCCATGAGCTGGGGGGCAAATCCATGAGCTGGGGGGCATTATCCATGAGCTGGGGGGCATAATCCATGAGCTGGGGAGAATTCCATGAGCTGGGGCATATCAATGAGCTGGGGGCAATATCTAGGAGAGCTGGGGGCATATCCATGAGCTGGGGGCATAATCCATGAGCTGGGGGGGTAAATCCATGAAAGCTGTGTGGCATATCCATGAGATAGAGGTGCATGTCCATGTGAACTGGGGGACATATCCATGAGCTGGGGGCATATCTATGAGAGCTGGGGGGCATATCCATGAGACCTGGGGGCATATCCATGTGAGCTGGGGGCATTTTTATATGAGGTCTGTTCTTATTGGAAAGTGGTCACATGACATAAAATAAAAGTATCGGTACTCGGTATCGGTGAGTACTTGAAAAAAAGTATCGGTACTCGTACTCAGTCTTAAAAAAGTGGTATCGGTGCATCACTAGAACAGGGTGAGTAGCATCGAACCATACGAAAAGGGAGAACGCACTTCGGGCAAGGACATCAGACGTGTCTTTACAGTCATCTCCCTGGCCACCGCAAGAAAATCCCTCGGGGCTCCTATCGGGGCTGTTGCGGCCTTGCGGAGGCGAACTGCCGATCCGAACACAGCAGGCACGTCACGTGGCAACTTAAGGAGGTAACGGGCAATTCCATTCACAAAGTCCAAATTGGAGGCCGATGGTTCCATCTCCGGGACTCCCCGGATCCGAATATTATGCCGACGATGACGTGCTTCCACCGTTTCCAGTGCTTTGGAAAGTAGGTCCACATGGGTCTGAAGTGAGTCCACGCGGCTCACCACTGTTGCCTGCCCTGTCTCCACAATGTCCGTTCTGGCCTGCACAGTCTCAACCGTGCTCCGCAGCTCCGCAAGCTCACTGTGTAGTTCATGCAGGTCTTGTTTCCAAACCGCCTGTAACTCCTCGACCAATTGAGGTACGTCATCCTTCATGAAAGGTTTAGGTTCTGACAGATGCGCGGTCGATATACACGAACCGGGGTAGCTCCACGTGCTTGGAAGTCTGCTCCCCGTGAGGGAATCTCTGCCCGTGTATCCAATCATACGTCCGTGGGCCTGGCTCGGTTACGGTCATTTCCCGCAGCATCCTCTTCCTCCGAGCTAAAATCTTGTGGGGTAAACAACATGGCATCACTCACCCGTAGGCGATTCGTGCATTCGAATTCTGCCGATTTTCCGAAAACGGCAGATCCGAAAAAAAATTCGAGCTGAAACGAAAACTTTTGGGAATTTTCGAATGGACTAGAAATGTGTAAAATCGAAATTAATTTTCGTTCAATTCGTGATTTCGGCTCCATTCCTGATTTCGGTTCCATTTCAGTAATTTCAGACATCGTATTTATATCGCTGATTCTGTAATTAAATTTTGTATCATTCCCATCTCAATGTATCCTTCCTGGAAAACCAGAGAAATCTCAATGTATCCTTCTTGTAAAACATGAGAAATCTCAATGTATCCTTAACCGGGAAACCAGAGAAATCTCAATGTATCCTTCTTGTAAAACATGAGAAATCTCAATGTATCCTTCCCGGAAAACCAGAGAAATCTCAATGTATCCTTCTTGTAAAACATGAGAAATCTCAATGTATCCTTCTTGTAAAACATGAGAAATCTTAATGTATCCTTCTTGTAAAACATGAGAAATCTCAATGTATCCTTCCCGGGAAACCAGAGAAATCTCAATGTATCCTTCTTGTAAAACATGAGAAATCTCAATGTATCCTTCCCGGGAAACCAGAGAAATCTCAATGTATCCTTCTTGTATAACATGAGAAATCTCAATGTATCCTTCTTGTAAACCATGAGAAATCTCAATGTATCCATCCCGGGAAACCAGAGAAATCTCAATGTATCCTTCCTGGAAATCCAGAGAAATCTCAATGTATCCTTCTTGTAAAACATGAGAAATCTCAATGGCAGAATTATCGTATCGTATAATTATCGTATCGTATAATTATCGTATCCGAAAAATCATTAGTTTACGTCAAAACGAATAGACACTTTGAAACGAGGAGAACAGACCTTCCGAAAAACACAAAAATTTCCGAAATCACTAAAAAAAAGTCGATACGAAAAACTAACCGAAACGAACCGAACCAAACTGAAACAGAAATTGTTCGAAACGCATCGAAATGAAAATTTACAAAATCCGAACGAACTGAATCGAATCAAATTGAAAAAAAAATCGGTGCACAAGCCTACTCACCCAGGTTCTGTGGTCTCCCCCCAACGAGGTCCGTATATCCCGCTGTCTGGGGCTCCCGGTCGGGAGCGTCTTCCAAAAAAACTTCTTCCCCTTCTCTGTTCCAGAGTCAGCGGCAGGGAAATAGTTCTGGCCTGTCCCATGGTTCTCAAAATGGCTGCTGCAGCTAGGCCGCCGGTCAGAACCGGGTCAGAAAGCAGCGCGACTGAGGCGCGTAAACTGCTTGATGTAGCTGCAGATGGATTGCCAAGTGTCCAGTAACCTCTGGGGGCTTCAGAAATCTGCAGGGCCGGCGGTGGTCGCTTTAAAAGCAGCAAGGATCAAAGGTAGCTCCACCAAAAATGCAGCGAAAAAAGGTCAAAATTCCACAGAAAAAAAACATCTGATACGAACCAAAGTAACAGATCACTCACACCACCGCAAAGAACACACCGAACACGTCCGGAAAAAGCCAACGAGCCGACGAACACAACGCCGACCAGCTTCCGGAAAAAGTGACAAGCCGACGAACGGGGTAAAAAAAATTAAATAATTAAACGATTGAAAGTGTCAAAATTGAAATGCTGTTTCCAAAAAAAACCACTGGACGAAAATGTCTGGAATTAACACATACAGTCAGGTCCAGAAATATTGGGACATCGACACAATTCTAACATCTTTGGCTCTATACACCACCACAATGGAGTTGGAATGAAACAAACACAATGTGCTTTAACTGCAGACTGTCAGCTTTAATTTGAGGGTATGTACATCCAACTCAGGTGAACGGTGTAGGACTTACAGCAGTTTGCAGATGTGCCTCCCACTTGTTAAGGGACCAAAGGTAATGGGACAGAATAATAATCATAAATCAAACTTTCCCTTCTTAATACTTGGTTGCAAATCCTTTGCAGTCAATCACAGCCTTGTTCTTGGGGCATTTTCCCTTCAGTTTTGTCTTCAGCAAGTGAAATGCATGCTCAATGGGATTCAGGTCAGGTGATTGACTTGGCCATTGCATAACATTCCACTTCTGTCCCTTCAAAAACTCTTTGGTTGCTTTTGCAGTATGCTTTGGGTCATTGTCCATCTGCACTGTGAAGCGCCGTCCAATGAGTTCTGCAGCATTTGGCTGAATGTGAGCAGATAATATTGCCCGAAACACTTCAGAATTCATCCTGCTGCTTTGTCAGCAGTCACATCATCAATAAATACAAGAGAACCAGTTCCATTGGCAGCCATACATGCCCACGCCATGACACTACCACCACCATGCTTCACTGATGAGGTGGTATGCTTAGGATCATGAGCAGTTGCTTTCCTTCTCCATACTCTTCTCTTCCCATCGCTCTGGTACAAGTTGATCTTGGTCTCATCTGTCCATAGGATCTTGTTCCAGAACTGTGAAGGCTTTGTTAGGTGTTGTTTGGCAAACTCTAATCTGGCCTTCCGGTTTTTGAGGCTCATTAATGGTTTACATCTTGTGGTGAACCCTCTGTATTCACTCTGGTGAAGTCTTCTCTTGATTGTTGACTTTGACACACATACACCTACCTCCTGGAGAGTGTTCTTGATCTGGCCAACCTTTGTGAAGGGTTTTTTCTTCACCAGGGAAAGAATTCTTCGGTCATCCACCGCAGTTGTTTTCCGTGGTCTCCCGGTTCTTTTGGTGTTGCTGAGCTCACCGGTGCGTTCCTTCTTTTTGAGAATCTTCCAAACCGCTGTTTTGGCCACACGTAATGTTCTTACTATCTCTCTGATGGGTTTGTTTTGTTTCTTCAGCCTGATGATGTCTTGCTTCACTGATAGTGACAGCTCTTTGGATCTCATCTTGAGAGTTGACAGCAACAGATTCCAAATGCAAATAGCACACTTGAAATGAACTCTGGGCCTTTTATCTGCACATTGTAATTGGGGTAATGAGGGAATATCACACACCTGGCCATGGAACAGCTGAGAAGCCAAGTGTCCCATTACCTTTGGTCCCTTAACAAGTGGGAGGCACATCTGCAAACTGATGTAAGTCCTACACCATTCACCTGAGTTGGATGTACATACCCTCAAATTAAAGCTGACAGTCTGCAGTTAAAGCACATTGTGTTTGTTTCATTCCAACTCCATTGTGGTGGTGTATAGAGCCAAAGATGTTAGAATTGTGTCGATGTCCCAATATTTCTGGACCTGACTGTAAGTTCCTATGAATAAAAAGGTTTGGTCCAAAAAAAAGAAAAACCCCTCTTTAAAAAAAAAGGGGAAAAAAATTGCCGAAAAATTCCCCAAAAATGCCTAAAAGATCCTAAAAATAAATAAAGAGACTTTTTACTGCAGATTATATGAATAAATGGTTTATTGGCTATTGTATAAAAACGTGAATATCTTTAACATTGACGCCTATAGGATTTGCCTGAAAAAACCTGCCGAATGAAACCACCGAACAGCAGGGCATTTCACTGACATTTATCTGCTGTTCGGTGTTCTTTGAATAGGATAACCATTGCTTCTCTATGGGGGATTCACTGTCGTCGAACAGGCAACGTATTTGCTGGCAATTCCCCAAAATTTGGTGAACTGCCTGCTTTCTGAATAGCCGAATGGCCACAAAATGTCACCGTACGGGGAAATTCACTGTTCGAGTGCCATTTCGGGGCCAGATTGTCTCTCTCTGAATAACCCTGCATAACTTCTAGAGATTACAAAACTGCTCGTGTCTCTATGTACATATAATGATAAATACTATCTTAGAAGAAACATGCAGCCATATTGCAGGGAGAGAATCAACATAAAACCCCTCAAATGTTGCCACATTAAATGAAGATACAAAGTAACTCCCATGCAGGTGCAATATAACCATCACTATTATCTGATACATTGATTGCTCATGACTATGGGGTCTATTAACAAAGCCCTGAAATTGCATGCAATTTCGGTGCCTTGCGCTGCATTTTGGCACATGCCATCTATTCGATTTCACTGAAAATACAGTGAATTCACTATTTTGCAAATATTCACCGTATTTTTCCAAAATTGGAGTCGCGAAGCAGTTATTGGTTTTGTGTGAAAACCGCCAAATATCTCTGATTACAGGCTTGTTACTCCTAATGAAAAATGTGCATTTTGTGCAAAATCTTCTTAAGTTTTCAATTAATAAAGTGAGAAACGGAGAGGTTTGTGAGGGTCCTACATCTACAGGGTAATCCAGACGTGGACCCCTTGCTCGATGTGCCTAGAGCAGTGTTTTCCAAACCTGTTCTCAGGACCCTCCGCCTCACCAGGTTTGCCAACTATGTGAAGCACAGCACAGGTGATATGATTTGCTGCTCAGCGATTGCAGGATTCAGTCTGCATTTCCCCAAGGTGATCTGCAAAATCTGGGCTGGTTGAGGGTCCCGAGGACAGGTTTGGGAAACACTGGCCTAGAGGGTGTCAGCTATGTATTCCTGACGAGGCCTAACAAGGCTGAAACGATCATTGGGGGTTGCTGCACCTCTCGTGCAGGGATGACATCCTTGGCATTCAGTATGGCCACCCTTTCTGGGTGAGAGCAGACTGATTTGCATAAGGAGAATTCATCCCTGTAATGGCATAATTGAGCAAAAACCCTGTGAGACCTGAGCGGGCCCCACCGAAGAGCAGGCCACTAGTGCTGCTGCTCGTCCTCAGGATCCTCACAAAATTCTTTGTTTCCCACTTGAATTAATAGATGTTACATGGGTGCACACCCTAATTAGGTGAGCTTGACTGGCGGGTTATAAGACTGTGCATTTTGCTGCTGTGAGATTGACTGCACCTGAAATGATTAAAAATCCGAAGTAGGTTATTTTTTCACTTTAATGAGCAAGGTGCCCTAAGCGTGCTACATTCAGTGTTATGACAGTTAAGGAACATTGAGTCTCTTTCACATTGAATTCCCTTGACCATACCTTTATGATTGGTAGAAATTCCAAGCGGAACGCGGCGGAGCTGCGTTATTTTGCTACTTTAAATTAACCCATTGTTGTGACTTACATGTATAAATAAACACCTTGGTGCCTTTTACTAAACAACTGATTTTTATGTATTCCATGCATTTACAGCAACACATTATACCTTTAAAAAAAATAAATAAATGTTATCTTCGCTCTCATTCCGAGCAAATAATAAAAACAGCCTCAGATTTTTGCATTACATATGGATGCCTTGTTCGCCGGTGTACGAATTCTATTACTTTTGTGATATAATGATAAAATAATTCATTTGAAAGCTTGACTACATTTCTGACTTAAACTAGATACTTTAGAATGTAAGCGGCAATAATAGGTGACATTTTATGCTAATGGCTTGTCATTTGCAGCCTGCCTGAGAGCCCCTTGTGTTATTCAATATATTTTTTCTTAAGAGTTTTTGAGTTGGTAGACACAAATGAGTCATAACATTTAAGCTCTCTATCACATTCACAGCTGTTAGAGTTATTACACTGAAGGGCATGGAGATAGTCATCTTGAGATAAGTATCTATATGATGGTTAAATGTACAATTCTTATGTGGTCCCAATTGCATTTGTAACTCCGGAGCACGCTACATTTTATCACTTTTTCCTGTAACAAAATTGAAACCGTGAAGATCGATTTGCTTCTGACTCTTGAAGAAGAATATTATTCCAATGATTGAGATCAAAGATCATTTTTCTTTACAGAATAATGGAAGTTTAGCCAGTATTTGCTTTTGGAAGAATTGTGGGGAGGTGGTTACACAACTAAAGTGTTCATACTCCAATCAAAAAGAAAAAATGAATATTGTGCTTCGAGTTGCTGCATCTAATTGCTTCTTTATGGAGAAGCCACTTAACGATGTATCATATGTGGGCAGACGCACATTCTTTATATAGTCAACAGTTATTGCAAATCATAATAGTATCCAGTTAGTAGCAGGAATAAAGAGTTTAACTCTTTCTACGAGGAGACGGTTTTTATTGCTGGTAGGTAGAAATACGGGGATTTATTCCAAGCAAGCTGCATGGATATTAAAATTAAGAACATAGCGAAATATTATAACAGACAACAATAGGACAGCGCTCACTTATCACCACTACAACGTGCAAGATTTGATGAACGCTTACACTTCTCTTGGGTAGGTGGTAGAAATATTCTTGATCAAGTCGCACACAGCCATCCCATGTGCGCTACGTATCAATTTTAGATTTGCCATAGCGAAATATTATACGTATACAGTAACACCTTAAAACTGCTTGGAAATCTGTTGTCATGCCTTACCCATCAGGTGTGTCCCTCTTCTCCCAAACGTACTACAAGTCTGCGGGTCGGACGATGGGAGCTCCCCAGCAGCTCTACAAGTCTTGAGTGTCCCCAGTAGGTGTTTTGTCTGCGAGGCTGTGTGGTGCACAGGTGTGCCTCACTGTGATAGGCCTCAGTATCCTCTGGTGACTCATGGAGCCACAGTTGCCATCTTGGATCTCCCCGATGGAGTTCCCCCATCGGGGCAGCTCCTGGGATTGGCCAGGGCAGAGGAATGTCAGTTAGGGGCACAATCCTCATGCACAGAGTGGGGAGAGAGGTGGACAGCATATCACACCTCCTCATTGCCCTGTGGAGGTGTTTGAGAGTATGGTTTCCTCCCTCATGGGAGGGATAGGGATGGAGCCTCCAATAAGAACCCACACCTTCACTGAGACAATGCTCAGCTGTCGGTTCATCCCTGCGCTGTGCAATTCTTCTCCTTCTATGTCCTGTGGTATTCTGATCCTTGGCTTTGGTTTATTGAACACTGCAAGAATCCTGTCTGCCCTGACCTTTGGACTGTCCCTGACCACCCCTAACTTGCTATTTATTAGTACCCCTAAGTACTGCGATAGTTATAACCACCCTTCCCCAGAAGGTACCGCATACAAGGTTCCTATCATCCAACCTAATTATGACATCTGTCCTCAAACTTTCCCTACAATCCAATATCTCTAGAAAGGAGAGCTAATAAATGCTTATAATAATCGGGATATCTTCAAATCCCAATTTGTTAGTAGTTTTCAAGAATACTGCTTGATGAGACATTCTAGTTAGTACGAGCTTTTCCCAAATCAATTTGGCATGTTAAGACAAGCATTAATCTAATTTACTGTTACAATTGTCTTATAGCATTTACAGTTACAAGCATTTATAAAGCGCCAACAGGTTCCGTAGCAATGTACAATGGGAGAGACAGAATAACAAATATACATACACATTACACACACCAAACAGTAGAAGAGAAGACTCTGGTCGAGAGCTTACAATCTAAGAGGCGAGGGCTGACACGCTAGGTGAGGGTGAATAGAGAACAAGAAGTTACGGGGTGCATCTGGGCTAGGTGGGAAGAAGGAGCCAGAGATGGACAATGGGAGATTAGGGAGTGAGCCGATAGACTTCCCTAAAGTAGTGTGTTTTCAGAGACTTCTTGAAGGACTGAAGAGACGGGGAGAGCCTGAGGGTTGTGGGAGAGTGAGTTCAATAGAAAAGGGACAGCTCAGGAGAAGTCCTGAAGGTGGGAGTTGGGGGTTCGGGTACAAGGAGCACATAACATCAGGTCATTGGCAGAGCGGAGTGGTCGGGACGGGATGTATCTGTTAATAAGGGAGGAGATGTAGGCAGGGGCGCGGTTATGGAGAGCTTTGTATGTGAGGACCAGTATTTTGAATTGGATTCTAAAGGAAACAGAAAGCCAGTGTAGCAGGGATCTCAAACTCACGGCCCCCCAGATGTTTTTGCCTACAAGTCCCAGAATGCTTTGAATGCAATAGATGGCCGTGGAATCATGGGAGTTGTAATTCAGAAACATCAGGGGGGCCAGAGTTTGAGAACCCTGCAGTGTAGAGATTAACAAAGGGGTGAGGTGTGAAAGGTGCAGGATGTGAGGTGGATGAGTCAGGCAATATCAATTACATCTCTTCATTAGGGATGAGCTGTTCGGGTTCAGACGGTTCGGAGTTCGACCCGAACTTTGGCAGTTCGAAAGTGCGCGAATTTCGAACTTTTTGGGTGTGTTCGGTTCGGGTTCGAAAAAAAAAAGAAATTTTGAAAAAAGTATAGAAAATGCTTAAAAAAATACTAAAAAATCTAGAAATAAAGAGACTCTTTACTGCAGAATATTATAAGCAACGGTTTATTAGATATTGAATTAAAAACTAATGTGTACGTGGAAAGATTATCAACTCTAAATGACCTCTGTTCACAAACATCAATTTGATACATTGTACAATATACTGAGGGTGGGGTGCTGTCTGCTTCTGATTGAGATTTGAGAATAAATTTCCCTAAAACATCCTAATATGCTGCATTTAACTGGTGTTTGAAAAAAATCTAAAGCAATGTTATTTTTCACCTCGGGATTAAACATTCACAAGGATATTCAGAGAGCGGTGAAAAGCAGGAGAATAACTGGAGAAGTGAAAATTCTAGGTCAAAATAGCCAAACCAGAAAAATTCTCCCATTTATCTCACTTTCCAAATCGGCTATTTGGTCTAGATTGTTCTCTTCTCTTGCCAGTTCTCCTGGCTTTCACCTCTCTCTCAGGGTTGTTCAGAGAAAGGTGAAAACCAGGAGAATGGCAGGAAAAGAGAACAATCTGAACCAAATAGCCGATTTGGAAAGTGAGATAAGGCTAGGGTCAGACAAACGCATTTTTCGCAGCGACCGTCATAAAGTGCGTCCGAACGCATTGCTGTATTTTTTCACGGATTGCGCGAAAACGGTCATACGATGCGCATTTTTGTGCGTGATTTTTTACGGATCCAAACCAGGAAACTTTGGGTGTCTGGACGTTATGTTGGCCGGACATGAGCAGGGTCTGACGTCTCCAAATCACGCACACACGCCGCTAGTGGACGCAGCGCACTCTGTACATCCGTACTAGCGGTTCTGCGTTCTCGAAAAAATGCGTTCATTTTCCACTTGCGTTGCGCAGCCGGACTTTCGTGCGACCGTACTTTGTATATTGGCCGTCATTGCCCATCATTTGCTGCTAGTGCGGCCGTGATTAAGTGCGCCTAAACGCACGTTAAAAATTCGCTAGTCTGACCCTAGCCTAAATGTGAGAATTTTTCTGGTTTGGCTATTTTGACCTAGAATTTTCCATTCTCCAGTCATTCTCCTGCTCTTCACCGCTCTCTGAATAACCCTGACAGGGTTATTCAGAGAAAGGTGAAACTCAGGAGAATGACTGGAGAATGGAAAATTCTAGGTCAAAATAGCCGAACCAGAAAAATTCTCCCATTTATTTCACTTTCCAAATCGGCTTTTTGGTCTAGAAGTTTCCATTCTCCTGCTTTTCACCGCCAAAAAATCAGTAAACTTTTTCTGCGTGTCCGAAAATGTGTCCTCTTTTCATACAGACTGCCGCCCCAAGCAGTTGTTTATGGATAGATTAAAGGAAAAGCATTTACCGTCATTTGAAATGTCATTTTTTGGTTTTTACATATTTCTATACATCCTTGAAATCCGCCACTTCATGGGCAGGTTATGGGGACCTCCTAGGCACGATATTTGAAGGAATTTTTCATTTTTATTTTTAACCCTTATTTCATGGAAAACTCACTGTCCCTTTAAAATCTTTTTTTTTAAAACTTTTTGTCCTTGTTTCCTGTCCCCCAGGGCACTACCCGGACCCCCATACACCTTTTATGGCAAATAGGTAGCATATATGCCCTCTTGGAGGGCACTCCAAAAATCCGAATTTTCAGCCCCATTGACTTGCATGGGGGTTCGGGTTCGGGTTCGGGTTCGGTCCCGAACAAATGGGAAGTTCGGGTTCGGGCTCGAACCGAACTCGGGGAGTGTTCGGCTCATCCCTACTCTTCATCTCTGAGTTGAATAAATATAAATTTTCATAACTTTCTGCACATGGCATGGATACATCCCTAAAAATACACAACTTTAACTTACATTAGCTCTTATGACTGCAGTGTTGCTACTCTATGAACTTTTTATATCTTGACAGGTGAAACAGACTACTTGGGGTCTATTACTTCTTTCCCATTTTGTTAGGCAGACTGAGGGCCCTATTACATTCCTAACGCTGTGTGAGCGTTAACGTTAGCTGTGGTGGCCCTAGCGCAGGCACACAATATTGCAATCCGAATGCTAACAGGTTAAAAACCCGTTAGTGATTTGGAGCTTACACTTTTCAGCGTGAGCTTACTGTACATTGCACTCCCTATACTTAACAAGGGGAGCGCAAAGAGTTAAATTAGCATTAGGCTCTTTCATGTGTTTATTTTCTCATTTTGAACATACCATTTGACTCTCAGTATTTACGACATCTAACCCCCACCTGTGTGCATAAAACCATTTGTGCCGAATCCCGTAATACATAGTCAGCGCAACAACCGCACGCAATCGTCTATCGCAGGTGAACCTGCGCGAACCCTGCGCGACCTTACTGTACTGCGTGCGTCCTATACTTAACATTGTGAGCGTAAATGTGAATGTAATACCTTCCTTGTACCAGCGCACAATCTATTTCGCGGTAATTACCGCATAGCCTTTGCGCGCATAGTTTTAGCAACTCCTAAAAGCTGGTGCTAACGGCATATCTGAACAACCTGGCTAACCCCCCAAAAAAAAGCCCATAAAAAGGAATGCAGCAACAATGTAATGGATGGTGGCAGGTGTGTGTGTACAATTACTGTAGCATATGTGCTCATTTTGTATCATAGAAGCAGAACCCGTCTCCGACATTATCGCGCGACGTTCCAAATATGAAAATCGCGTGGAAAAACACCTGATTTTCAAATCGCACCGTGTGAATGGGGCCTTAGCGTGGAGATCGTAATGCAGCCCATAGAGTACCAACATTGGCAGAAAAAGGACTTCACCCAAATGCAAATGTATTAATAAAGTTTTATTTTTTTTCTTCAAAGGGCACCATTAGAATGAGCTACCAGATTTAAGTAAAGACTGGACCTTCCTAATTGGCTGGAGTCTCCTGCGTGCACCAAATGTCGATGTGCGTATCAGCACACACGCTGTATCATCAGAAGTGCACTGGGTCACTGGCAGTGGCGACTCTAGGAACAATATTTAGGGGGGGCACATAAGAGACCACAGTCAAAACTGGGGGGGCACTTTTGGGACTCCTCTGGGGTGTAGCGGCCTCGTAGGAATGGTTTGTTGAAAAACTTCTGATCAAATCCCAGCATGTTCTCAGCTCCTTTAGTGGCTTTTTGTTTTCGTGTTGTCCAGTAGTGTCTTTGTCTTTGTGTGTTTTGTTCCCTCCCACTCCTAGCGTGTCTTGTACCTCTGATATATCTTTCTTTTCTCTTTTTCTCTTTGAGTTTTGTTGCTCTTTGTAGTATGTTCTGCTTAAGTACAACCAAGAAATCTGGGTCGGGAACTGATCCCCATTTCACTCATATTTTGTGTTACTGATTATATGATCTGCCCTGACTTCTCTAAATAAAGTCTTTAAAAAAAAAAAGTTGGGGGCACTAATAATTTTCACCACTAAATCATACCTCTGTATAAAACTAAGGGCCCTATCACCTGGTGTGAGCCAAAACACCATCACTAAAGGAAAAACTTAGCGTGAGTCGCTAAAACTTAGTGCCTGACGACCCACGAACAGATCCCCTTGTCCGCGGTAGTTCATGTACAAGGTCGTTTGGCACACGCTAGGGAAACGCTAAGACCCAGGCTGAGACCCAGCGCTAATTTGTGTACAGGATAGAACTGTTTTTTTTCCAGTGCAGAGTGACGGGACATACCTACCCCACGCCCTCAGAAGCTTGTATAAGTATGAACACATCCAGTGAATAACCTCACACCCTGGCATTACGAAAATCCTCCATGGTGGCACTGGCGTCGCTACGTGGGAGCGGGGGGTGTGGCCCGCACCAGGTGACACCCGCCCTTAGGGTGACACCGTCACCCTAAGGGGAGGCTGTCTCACCCTCCGCCGCGTATTCGCTCCCTGCGAGCGTCCGAAGCATGCAGCTTCGGCGCTCCCCTGGAGGAAACACGTCACCAGCCAATCGCGGCTGGTCACGTGGCTCCCCCAGGCGAGAGCCCAACCTGCATGCTTCGGACGCTCGCAGGGAGCGAATACGCGGCGGAGGTGAGCTGGGGCATATCCATGAGGAGCTGGGGCATATCCATCTGGTGCTGGGGCATTATCCATTTGCTGGGGCAGTAATCCATCTGCTGGGGCATATCCATGAGCTGCTGGGGCATATCCATGAGGTGCTGGGGCATATCCATGAGCTGGGGCAGTATATCCATGAGCTGGGGCAGTATATCCATGAGCTGGGGCAATATCCATGAGCTGGGGCAGTATATCCATGAGCTGGGGCAGTATCCATGAGCTGGGGCAGTATATCCATGAGCTGGGGCAGTATATCCATGAGCTGGGGCAATATCCATGAGCTGGGGCAATATTCATGAGCTGGGGCAGTATATCCATGTGCTGGGGCAATATCCATGTGCTGGGGCAGTATATCCATGAGCTGGGGCAGTATATCCATGTGCTGGGGCAATATCCATGTGCTGGGGCAGTATATCCATGAGCTGGGGCAGTATATCCATGAGCTGGGGCAATATCCATGTGCTGGGGCATATCCATGAGCTGGGGTATATCCATGAGAGGAGCTGGGGCAAAATCCATGAGAGCAGCTGGGTCATTATCAATTACAGCAGCTGGGGCAGTATATCCATGAGCTGGGGCAGTATACAAGCTGCATGCTTCGGATGCTCACAGGGAGCGAATACGCGGCGGAGGTGAGCTGGGGCATATCCATGAGGAGCTGGGGCATATCCATTTACTGGGGCAGTAATCCATCTGCTGGGGCATATCCATTTGCTGGGGCAGTATCCTGAGCTGCTGGGGCATATCCATGAGGTGCTGGGGCATATCCATGAGCTGCTGGGGCATATCCATGAGGTGCTGGGGCATAGCCATGAGGTGCTGGGGCAAATCCATGAGCTGCTGGGGCATATCCATGAGGTGCTGGGGCATATCCATGAGCTGCTGGGGCAAATCCATGAGGTGCTGGGGCATATCCATGAGCTGCAGGGGCATATCCATGAGGTGCTGGGGCAAATCCATGAGGTGCTGGGGCAAATCCATGAGGTGCTGGGGCATATCCATGAGGTGCTGGGGCATATCCATGAGCTGGGGCAATATCCATGAGCTGGGGCATATCCATGAGCTGGGGCAGTATATCCATGAGCTGGGGCAGTATATCCATGTGCTGGGGCATATCCATGAGCTGGGGCATATCCATGAGCTGGGGCAAAATCCATGAGAGCAGCTGGGGCATTATCAATTAGAGCAGCTGGGGCAGTATATCCTTGAGCTGGGGCAGTATATCCATGAGCTGGGACAGTATATCCATGAGCTGGGGCAGTATATCCATGAGCTGGGGCAGTATCCATGTGCTGGGGCAATATCCATGAGCTGGGGCATATCCATGAGCTGGGGCAAAATCCATGAGAGGAGCTGGGGCAAAATCCATGAGAGCAGCTGGGGCATTATCAATTAGAGCAGCTGGGGCAGTATATGCATGAGAGCAGCTGGGGCAGTATATCCATGAGAGGAGCTGGGGCAGTATATCCATGAGAGGAGCTGGGGCAATATCCATGAGAGGAGCTGGGGCATATCCATCTGTGCTGGGGCAATATCCATGAGAGCTGGGGCAATATCCATGTGTGAGCTGGTCTGAGGCAATATATCCATGTGTGAGCTGAGGCGCAATATATCCATGTGTGAGCTGAGGCGCAATATATCCATATGTGAGCTGAGGCGCAATATATCCATATGTGAGCTGGGGCAATATATATCCATGGGTGAGCTGCTGGGGGCAATATATATCCAGAGCTGCTGGGGGCAATATATCCAGAGCTGCTGGGGGCAATATATATCCATGTGTGCTTTCACTGCCTTCGAACAGGCAACGTACTTGCTGGCAGCTGGCAAAAAGTTGTGTGAGCATATGAGAGAGCTCCACAGCAATAAACCTCACAGTAATGTGCGCTGTGTGTATGAGCATTCAGTGTTATATGGGAGTACTGATTTAGGAGTAAGAGTAGTTAAAAAAAAAATCGGTAAAACTCGGGGGGGTGACCCCATAAGTTACCGCACTGGGTGACACCAACCCTAGTGACGCCACTGCATGGTGGCCGTATCATCAATGTGTCTATGCCACATATATTATTTAAAACTGATGGGCATTGCATGATAAATGCCACCCGACAGCATGTAGAATCATTACACTGCATTTAATAGATCCAAAAGGAAGCAAGCGACAATAACTTCCCTGCTGCAGCATAATAAATAATACATAACAAAATAAAGATGTCATCTGCGCTCGTTTCTATATAATTCCATGTGCAACAATACACTGTCAGAGGTTTTAGTTTGCTTGAATGGCCTAAACTAAAACCTCTGACAGTGTTTTGTTGCACATGGAATTATATAGAAACGAGTGCAGATGACTTCTTTTTTTTCTTGTTATGTTTTATACATGATCTGCGCTGTTACTCCTGGCTGTTGCAGCCGCTCTGGTGAGCACAGGCGCGATGCAATTTTTTCTGTATGTATATAAATAATACATGTTTCAGGGCAAGACTTATCGATGTGTCCCTTTCAACATGGTCCACATGGTCCTAACCCTAATAATCAACCATTTACATACTATGAATAACCCCTAGCATAAAATGTTTAAAATTAGGCAATATATTAGAATCAGGATATATGTGGATAAAGGATACATTTATAATAGGGCCTACTGCAACAGCAGCAACATTGCTGACTAGATCCATTACTATGGTGTATGGGGCCAAGAGAACACCTGTGCTGCATTCCTTTCAATTGCCTGTTAATTGCCTGTTAATTTTGGGCGAGGACCTGTTTTTTCAGTTTATTTGGAGTTCGCACCATGGTTGAGCAGTAGGTAAAATGTTGCAATTAGCGCCCCTCAAAAAATTTGCGCTGGCACCAAGTGATCTGTTAGTTGCAAAAGCGCTGGAGATCTCTAGCGCTCCCCATGTTAAGTAAAAGACGCGGAAAGTACAGTAAGCTCGCGCTACAAATCGCTAATAGCGACGCGCTAAGTGATTTTTCCCATTTCTAGTGGGAGGCAAACGATCTGTTGGTCAGGCGCTAGACTCAATTAACGTGGCGCTAATGCAAAACCATGCCGACGCAAGGGTTAACCCACACCAGCTGATAAGTGCACTGAATAAGTATATATAAATAAGATTCTAAAACCCCAGAGTAATGTGATTTGTTAATAACCTGATACTTAAATTCAATATTTTATTTGCCGCATTTCAGCAGTTTTCACTGAATGTCTGATAAATGCTTCAGCGACTCCAATTTTAGCAAATTACAGTCACCATTCACTAAATAGGGAATTCACCATATTTTCGGCGAAATGAGTTCCCCGAAATGTGACGAAAAGCAGAGGATCTAAAGATCATTAGACCCTTTAGATTCTAACTTCCATAATAACCCCTAAAATGCCATAAACCCAGGGAAATACAATAAAAATAATAAACAATGTGGCATTTAGCCTACCCCTTAACCCCTAAAATGCCATTAATCAAGGAATAAATTAAATGTATACTGTGAGGGATGAAGCCTGCCCATTTACGCTTAATATACAACTAAACCAAGGCAAAAACTAACGTAATACAAAATGTATTGTATAGTCTAAACATTAATCACTTCACTGCTGAGCCATTTCAACCCTGTGAAAATATTTGTTTACGTGCACTTTATTATGTAATGTTTTATGACTTTTACTTCACACTGAGTATGGTCATGTTGGGTATCATTGGAAAGGGCAGAATCTGCCCTTTCCAATGACACCTAGATCTACACCTAGATCTTGGCTATGCATTGGACAATTATTTGTTATGCATTTCACCCCTGTATTTAATGATTATCTTTGCTTCTTTAGTTTCAAATACATGTTATGATAAAAATGTTTTCAACGAAAATCACTTCGTAGTGTAAATTATAATATCTCTGGTATACTTATGCTGCCCCTGCACAACCCATAGTGCTAGTGCAGAGGTCTCCATGGATCCCAGGAGAAGATGTCAACGGCGCCATGCGAATACCTGGTATTGGCTGCCTACTGTCAGGGTCTGGCCCCCTCATTCCCCGTGCCGAGCTCACCTCCCCTGGAGCATCTCTGTTGACAGCCTTGCTCCCTGCCCAGCGGGTGCCAGGCTCGACCGTCCTCTCGATGGGTGTTCTTCCGCTGTGGCTCTTCGGACCCGTGGCGGGCAGGGGTCCTCCGTCATTCTGGTGGGGGATACCCTGTACTGCTCCGGCGTGGCATTGGGCAGAGGCCGCGCATCACTCAGGAGGGGCGGGGCCTCAGCATTCACGTCATCAGGGAGATGACGCCGGGACCTCTATTCTCTGCCATTGGTGGAGTTAGTGGGGAGGAGGGACTTGACAGCTGGGGAGGGGATGGGCTTTCCTTGGCACCCTATTTAAACCCCTCACTCACATGGATAGATGCTCAGATGTTCTGTGCTTCCTACCCTATACTTCCAGTTACCTGGTGCCTTCCAATTCCTCCCTATCTATCCCACCTTCCCTCATTTGGATTTCCTGGTATTGACCTCGGCTGACCCCTACTCTGAATGAACTCTGCCTGCCCCCGATATTGGACTGTGTACCTCACCTGCCTATGTTCTGCCGACCAAGATCTCTGCAACATTCCTTAATTCCGTTTTCAATTCACGCTATCCTGGAATTGGAAAATACGGTACTGCACCCTAGATTCCAATCCTAGATCTACACGTGACATAATGTCTGAGCCTGACCCCATGGAATCCTCAGACCTTGCAGAGACCCTCGAAGTTCTGACTCATGAAATAGGGGCGCTCTCCCAATCTCACCAAGAGCTACGCACTCAAGTCCAGACTCTTCAAGGAGCTCCCAGACCAAACTCTCTATCCTCTCTAGCCATTCCTCCCTTTCCCCAAGAAGATATGAATGCTCCTGAACCCAACATCCCGCTTCCTGACCGTTATAATGGAAATCGTGCCCAATTTCGTGAGCTCATCACTGGATGTCAACTTTTCTTCTTGCTCAAGTCCGATGGTCTCTTTTTTTGCCCGTTTCTTCTTTCACATAACGTACCGCCCCGGAAACAAAAATGGCAAAGTAGACGCACTTTCTAGACACTTCTCGGAACCTGACATATCCGAATTTTCACAAACCACCATCCTCAAGGAAGGACACTTTCTTCATAACTGTTCAGAAGTCCTAGACAAAATTTGAAAGGATCCCAACAGGAATACCCATACCCAATATACTATGATGGGTTACCAAAGGCTCATGATCGAATCTACATCTCTACAAAAAAACGTCTTGAAGTTCTTCAAACCATTCATGATTCCCTTACAGCAGGTCACCCTGACATCAACGAAACCATCAAATTTGCCAACCGCTACTTTTGGTGGCCATCCATCAATACAGAAATCAAGCAATATGTACAATCCTGTCAAGTATGTAACCAAGCTAAACAACCAACCCTCAGACCTACAGGATTACTGCAACCCCTTGTAGTTCCAGAAACCCCATGGGACGCCATAACAGTGGATTTCATTGTGGATTTACCGCTGTCTCACGGTAACACAACAATTATGGTGGTTGTAGATAGATACACCAAGGTGACCCATTTTATCCCTGTTTCAAGTCTTCCTACAGCAGAAAAAACAGCCAATCTTTTCTATCATCATGTTTTTCGCCTCCATGGAGTACCATCTTCAATTCTTTCAGATCGGGGCACACAATTTACATCCAAGTTCTGTTCCGCTTTCTGTGGGATACTCAAAATCAAAATCTGTCTCTCCTCCGCATTCCACCCACAGAGTAACGGGCAAACCGAATGGGTAAATAAATGGTTAGAATAGTATCTAAGATGTTTCACCACCTACCTACAAGATGATTGGTACGCTCTCATACCATCAGCAGAATTTTCATACAATTCCCATTTCCATAAGTCCATAAAAAATACTGCATTCTTTGTGAACTACGGATATCACCCTTCTCTGTTACCAGATCTACCGTCTATGGGACCCGTACCCACTGTCAATGATCGGATTCTTCAATTACAGGATTGTCAACGCCACCTCCAAACCATTATCAAAGAGACTCAACAAAACCAAACTATCCAAGCTGACCGTCACAGACCACCCCCTCCTTCCTATCAAATAGGTCAAAAAGTTTGGCTCTCTACCCGACACCTCAAACTTTCCTGCCCGACAAAGAAACTTGCACCCAGATATGTGGGGCCCTTTACCATTACGAACGTTTACGCCTGGAATTACCACCATCTATGAAGATACATCCAGTATTCCACGTGTCCCTCATCAAACCACATGTATCCGACACGTTCTTCAGACAACCTCTGGTTTCTCCTGGTCCTCTCCTCGTAGATGGTGAAGAAGAGTTTGAGGTTGACAACATTCTGGATTCTCGTTACCGCAGAAACCGTCTTGAATTTCTCATCAGTGGAAAGGCTATGGCCCTGAGGAATGTTCTTGGGAGCTGGCCTCCGTTGTGCACACCCGTCGTCTGGCTCAAGCCTTTCATCGGGCTCACCCGGAGAAACCGGCTCCCATGCTCCCCCGGGGGTTGCGCCTTGAGGGGGGGGGGTGGTGTCAGGGTCTGGCCGCCCTCATCCCCCGTGCCAAGCTCACCTCCCCCAGAGCATCTCCGATGACAGCCTTGCTCCCTGCCCAGCGGGTGCCAGGCTCGACCGTCCTCTCGATGGGCGTCGTTCCGCTGCGGCTCTTCGTGCCCGTGGCGGGTGGGGGTCCTCCGTCATACTGGCAGGGGATACCCTGTCCTGCTCCGGCGTGGCATTGGGCGGCGGATGCGCGTCACTCAGGAGGGGCGGGGCCTCAGCATTCGCGTCATCAGGGAGAAGACGCCTGGACCTCTATTCTCTGCCATTGGAGGAGTTAGTGGGGAGGAGGGACTTGACAGCTGGGGAGGGGATGGGCTTTTCTGGGCACCCTATTTTAACCCCTCACTCACATGGATAGATGCTCAGACGTTCTGTGCTCCCTACACTATACTTCCAGTTACCGGTGCCTTCCAATTCCTCCCTATCTACCCCACCTTCCCTCATTTGGATTTCCTGGTATTGACCTCGGCTGACCCCACTCTGAACAAACTCTGCCTGCCCCCGATATTGGACTGTGTACCTCGACCTGCCTATGTTCTGCCGACCAAGATCTCTGCAACATTCCTTAATTCGTCTTCAATTCACGCTATCCTGGAATTGGAAGATACGGTACTGCATCCTGGATTCCAAACCTAGATCTACACATGACACCTACTATTACAGGCTGCTAATGTTGTCGTTCGCTCATTACAGAAACAGTAGTAGGGAGTCGCAAAAGGTCAATGGCTCACATTGACTTTACCCAATTGTGACTCCTTGGTAATGGCCCAGGTGGGGTCCAATAATTTACTGTGAGTTAATGTGAGTTATTGGAGCAGCATACATTATTTAAGGCTATATGGCAGTGCTAGAAAAAAAACGATCCAAATTGGATAATTTTTTGTAACTTTGCTATTTCATTTTGAAACTTTCGTGCCAGATGAGAATTCACCAAAATTACATACTGCCGCTAAAAAGGGGGATGCTAAGGAGGGAAAAAAACCTGCGCCTCCAGGTTTCCCCTTAGCATCCCTATTTTCGCACCATATGTATAACTCGCAGCAGGGGCTGATTTAGCAGCCTGCTCCATAACGCAGGACTAACCCACTGGACGCTTGCGGCAGTTCTAACACGCCACTGCGAGTATCCTCTCCTGGAGTTCATAGGACTCCATGGAGGCTTGTGCTGCCAGGTCGCATTACCTGCAGGAATTCAATCTCATGAGATCCTGCAGGTCCGCGGAGTGATCACGGTGGGAGACTGGGGACATTTTAACCCCAGTTTCACTCTGCTCCCAGTGACCAGAAGCGGCGGATTTGGCTGCTGTTCTAGCCGCTGGATGACAGGTGAGAATTAGATTTTTGGGGGATATTCAACTGGTGCTGACTGATTCCGCAAAAGTGGTATCAGTTAGCACCATCTTCAACTGAAAAGTTAACCGCAGCAGGGCGTAATTAGCGGTAGGACTTTGTAATCATAATGTTAGTTGCTCTTTGCGCTCCCCATGTTGAGTATACGGATCGCAAAGTACAATAAGCCCCAGAAGCATGCGCAATCCCAGGTGCACTAACGGATTTTTTAACCCGTTCTGGCGTCTGCGGTGCTCTGTAGGAAAATGATGATCGAGACACTTTTTTTTTGTATTGTTTTACTGCAAGTAAGGTGGTGGTCCTGGATCGGAGGTTATAGGATGAGAGAACTGCTAGGGGTAGCAGTCTATTCAGGTAGGGTGGTAGCTTTCCAGAAAACCTCTTAAACACCAGGGGCCCTGTAGCGGATCCCCGCTACCCTGCCCGGGTGGATCCGTCGTCAGTGCCGAGCTGGTCTGGGGGTGTAGAGTCAGGGGTAGCGGGCGGTAGGGATTCAGCGGTGGTCCAGCATTTTTTTCCACGGTCCTTGCAGCGTCGCGGTTCCCCAAGCCCTATTATCCCCAATTACTAGCCGAGGCAAGAGTAAAGGCTCAAACAGGAATGAGTTTATTGAAAAACAGAACATACACGGTCCTTTTATATGGTACAGTCCCATTGTTCTCTCCCATGCCCGCCACCAGACCCCTGGAGTGAATTCTGCACAGGGGCTAGCCATAGCCCAGGTTCTGATTGGTTGGTTCCAAGACCATTGCAGGCTTCTCTCAGGTCCTCTCAGTCTTCACTTGGGTCCACTGGTTGTATGCAGATGAAGTCTTGACCTCACAGTGATCACATACAGTGATTTACATAACCCATTGTAAAGGGAATCAGATAGTGGGTGGCTGAGACAATGTGACTCCCATCCTTTCAGAACAGGTAAACAGATAACAGATATCCAAACAGAAAGCACTTTGGCCTAATCCACAAATTACTCAAACCTATTGTATATTCTATACAAAGGAAAGCATTTGACACTAGTGGCAGGTAGTGTTTTTAAAAACCACATTTAACTAAAGAAATATAAGTCTATTTAAAACTACAAATGAGCAATTGACAATACATTTAAAACCACACAATATAACTGAGCATAAACTAGCAGGATGGTGCAGGGGAAAAACATGATTAATTAGAAGTCTAGCAACAGTTTTACACTATATCTAACAAAGGAAATTAGTTCCTATAAATAAAGGGTAAACAAAATATAACAAAATAAGACTGAAATTAAACTAAAT
Source organism: Leptobrachium leishanense (assembly GCA_009667805.1). Taxonomy (NCBI): domain Eukaryota; kingdom Metazoa; phylum Chordata; class Amphibia; order Anura; family Megophryidae; genus Leptobrachium; species Leptobrachium leishanense. The sequence goes on from CM019064.1 coordinate 100,172,454, forward strand.
AAATCCTGTGGCGGCCGTTCCGTCACATAGCTCTCCCAGTTCCATGATGGCAGACCCGGTGAGACCCTCTACGGGTCCGCCTGGGGATGTCCAGGTGTAAGGGTCTTTAAAAAGTCTCAAGTTTGGGTTGCTGGGGCAATGCTTTGCCAACCCCCGATAGTCTTTCGGTCCATAGTCCGTAGGGAGGAGGCTGGCCCCCGGGCTTCTCCAACTGCCCCCTTGGTCTGGACCGGTGTCCGCCGGACCATACAGACACCCGGGGCTGGTACCCTGCCACGGGGGAAACAACCGGCCCTGGTGGGACGTGGAGGGCTTTTTCTCCTCCTGGTCTCCTAGCCCCTCGCTGGTGGGCAGACTTGCTGGCACCATTTCCCGGGGCAATGACCCGCTGGGGAGGGATGCCGCCTGTACCTTCTCCCGGTGCCACAGTCAGCCGCAGGAAAAACGGGCCGATAGCAACCTTTCCTGGTGCCTCGGTCAGACGCTGGGTGGGAGATGGGGTGCCCGGTGTCTCCAGAAAAAGTGGTTGTGGATCTGGGCCGTCTGCCCAGCGTCTCGGGGTCACCCACTTGCAAATCCCAGCACCATCAACAATTCCACAATGGGAGTCTCCCACATCCTGGGGAACGGGAGCAGCAGCACGCCGTTGCTTGGCACAGGGGACACCTCCACCCTCACGCTGGGACTCAAAACGTTGGGGAGCGAGACCTGCCATCTCCCCTTCCGGGATTATTACCTGTCGCTGGGGAGAGGTACTGCCAGTACTCTCTACCTGGGGTAGCCACTGCTGTGGTGGAAGGAGATCGACTGACTCCCCACCCTGGAACTCGTAATGTGGCGCACCATCACAGGCACTGCGTTCTGCTGATAGCTCCTGACGAACTGTACTTGCCCAGTCTGATGCTTTCTCCGGCCCAGATGGCATGCTGTGCTGAAGTTGTAGGCTCTCTGCCTCCTGTGTAGCAGTGGAGGCCAGTAGCTTGGTCTGTAGTTCTGGAGAGGAGCGGATTGTCAGTCCCTGGGGCTCCTCGGTGAGAAGGTAGTTCTCCTCAAGTTCTGCTGTGGCAGGGCAGGGGTAGAGGTTAGCGGTCCTCTGCCGCGGTGACAGTTTTTCTGCTGAAGTGGGGGGCTGCTCCCCCATGTATGAATGGCTATCCTTGATCCCTGACGCCACCAGCCAGGGCCCCGGGCTAGCTGACCTGCACTTCTTGGGCACCATGGAATGGACCGTAGCCTCTTTCACAGCGGTCCGTAGCATGTCCGCTGTCCCCCGCTCCTCTATCCATACGTGGGTAGGAGCGCTTGGTTGGGGTTCGGGATTCCATGCCGGGTATGCCAGCAATTTGCACGGGGGGGCCTTAGTCTCCCCCTCCCTCGTCTGGCACCCGATATTCTCCCCGGTTTCTGGAGCCTCCAGCTGGGGGCAGAGGGTAGCCGACCTCTGTCCCGATGCCAGCTTTGCTGCTGGGTTGGAGAACCGCTCCCCCATACATAAATTATCCTCTTCACGCACTGAAGAGCCAGCTGATGCAAGTGGTGAATCCGGGCAAACTGCCCCAAATCTCCTGGGCTCCGTGGAAAGGACCGCAGCCTCTTCCTTGGTGGGCCATGACATTGTCGCTAGCTCCTCCACCCATCCCTGAGCAGGAGCACTCCATTGGGACTCTGGGTCTCCTGGTGAGCCCTCTGGCCATCTGCCTGGGTGGGCCTCAATCTCACCCATTGTCTTCCAGTTCTCCTCTTTCCACAGTGGACCGCTGTCCTGACGGCTCTCGTTGGTGGAGACCGCAGTCCCATCCACCGGTGCACTTCCACTGACCTTGGTAGGTGTCCGAAGCACTTGGTCACTCTGCTCCGCTGCAGGTTCTGCAGGAACGGTACTTGCTGAGTCCTCTGTCTTTTCCCCGGACAACATGCTGCGCTGCAGCTGCAGGATAGTCACCTCCTCTGTAGCAGTTGAGGCCTGGGATGCGTTCTGCAGCTGGGGAGAGGGGCCGACTGCCTCCTCACCCTGGTGCTCCGAACCAGCAGAAGATCCTGCAAGTAGGGTGGCACCACCGGGTTCTGTTGGCAGCTCTTCTGCCATGTCCATCGGGGTGAGAGTGAGCGGGGGAGCGTCCTCAAACAATCTCCTGTATCCCTGCTCCAGCTCCCACTCTTGAGTGGCTAGCCAGTCCAGATCACTGCTCAGCCCGAGGTCGTTAAGGTGCTCACTTTCCCGAAAGTCCTGGATCTCTTCCCATCTCAGTTTAGCTGTACTGCCAAAGGAGGGGTCATCTTGGAGAGCGTCAAATATTAATCCCAGGCCGCCGTAGTCATAGCCCTCCGTAGGATCTTTCCTCTCCAACTTTGGACACAGGTTGGCAGCATACCATTCCAGTGCCCGGTACCCGTCCTCCAGCCATAGCTCCATCTGGATCAGGTTCTCCAGTTGGGACAGTCTTTCTACCTGGGGTTGCACTCCTAGGAATGGCACCCGCAGGTCCCACAGTCTCCAGTATTTCTCACCCAAGGTAGGAAGAATCTTTCCCAGGTAGTTCTGTTCAAGCTGTAGGACGTCCCTCCAGAGCTTCTGCCGTGCGGAGTCATTATGCCACAACACCTCCTGGCCGAAACCTGGATCACTGTGCTGGTCAGGCGCTTCCATTCCTTGGTCCCAGAACTCCTCTTCCACGACTGCAGGGAGTATCTCCTGGGACGCTGTAGATTCCCCGAGCTGGTACCGCAACTCAGTCACTCTGAGCTGATTGACCCCTGCCAAAATGATAGCGATCACCTCCGCCGGGGGGTTGGCTCCGAACAGGGCCAGCTTCCATTGTACCTCCCGGCGCCATTCTGTGGATTCTGAGTCCTCGTGGAGGGCCAGACTTGCCTGTTCATCCTCCATCAGGTCCTTGGTGAGGGCAGCCTTTGGCTTACCGCTGACCGCTTTATCCCTGGAGAAGTTCCTTGAGAAGTTCCTTGAGGACCGTGGGCTTCCAGCCGTTGTAGCGCTGAGCAATACGGGATGAACGGCTGTAGGACGATGTAGCAATCTCTCGAATCCCCGGGTGTCTGAGACCGGGGTCAAGCCAGCGGCTGTATTTCCCCCTGCTGGGCTGGTCTCAGATTCTCCCCCCGGATGATGTCTACTCCAGACGCTCGGCGTGTCGCGGTGGCTGAGATCGGGGTCAAGCCAGCGGCTGTATCTCCCCCTGCTTGTCTGGTCTCAGCCGGATCCCACCGCTGCCACCAATGTAGCGGATCCCCGCTACCCTGCCTGAGTGGATCCGCCGTCAGCGCCGAGCTGGTCTGGGGGTGTAGAGTCAGGGGTAGCGGGCGGTAGGGATTCAGCGGTGGTCCAGCGTTTCTTTCCACGGTCTTTGCAGCGTCGCGGTTCCCCAAGCCCTATTATCCCCAATTACTAGCCGAGGCAAGAGTAAAGGTTCAAACAGGAATGAGTTTATTGAAAAACAGAACATACATGGTCCTTTTATATGGTACAGTCCCATTGTTCTCTCCCATGCCCGCCCCCAGACCCCTGGAGTGAATTCTGCACAGGGGCTAGCCATAGCCCAGGTTCTGATTGGTTGGTTCCAAGACCATTGCAGGCTTCTCTCAGGTCCTCTCAGTCTTTACTTGGGTCCACTGGTTGTATGCAGATGAAGTCTTGACCTCACAGTGATCACATACAGTGATTTACATAACCCATTGTAAAGGGAATCAGATAGTGGGTGGCTGAGACAATGTGACTCCCATCCTTTCAGAACAGGTAAACAGATAACAGATATCCAAACAGAAAGCACTTTGGCCTAATCCACAAATTACTCAAACCTATTGTATATTCTATACAAAGGAAAGCATTTGACACTAGTGGCAGGTAGTGTTTTTAAAAACCACATTTAACTAAAGAAATATAAGTCTATTTAAAACTACAAATGAGCAATTGACAATACATTTAAAACCACACAATAAAACTGAGCATAAACTAGCAGGATGGTGCAGGGGAAAAACATGATTAATTAGAAGTCTAGCAACAGTTTTACACTATATCTAACAAAGGAAATTAGTTCCTATAAATAAAGGGTAAACAAAATATAACAAAATAAGACTGAAATTAAACTAAATAAATCCTGTGGCGGCCGTTCCGTCACAGGCCCTATCACCTCCTGCGAGCTAACACTAGTATTAGCTTACAAGAAGTGATAGTGCTGCGCCCGAATCACCTCTGATTCGCTAATGATTTAAAAAGCCCCTTAGGGATTCATAATTAGCGATTCATTGCGCGAGCTTACTGTACTTTGCGCACCCTATACTTAATATGGGGAGTGCAATGTACCAGCTCATAGTAACTAGCGTTAGGATCAGAAGGTCCAAATACTAGTTACTAAAAGCTGGCGCTAACTAAAAAAGTTAACAACATCTCAGAGCTGTTGCAGAATCAGTTAGCTGCAGCTCACCCCCCCCCCAAAAAATACTGACCTCTTAGGCTAGGGTCAGACGAACGCATTTTCACGTTGTCTGTGAAAAAGTACGTTCGAACGAATGGACGCATTTTTTCACGGAGTACGCGATAGCGGTCATACGATGCGCATTTGCATCCGTGATTTTGTACGGATCATCAATAAAACACTTTGTGCATCTGGACGTTATGTTGGCCGGACATTAGCAGTGTCTGACATCTCCAATTCACACACACACGCCTCTAGCGGACGCAGCGCACTCTGTACGTCCGTACTAGAGGTTTTACGTTCTCGACAAAATGCGTTCATTTTCCACTTGCGTTGCGCAGCCGGACTTTTGTGCGACCGTACTTCGTATATTGGCCGTCATTGCCCGTCATTTGCTGCTAGTGCGGCCGTGATTAAGTGCGCCTGCACGCGCGTTCGCACTGCGCTCGTCTGACCCTAGCCTTATCCTGCAGCAAGAACAGTGGCCCGATCTGCTGCTTCTGGCCCCCGGGAGCAGAGGGAGACTGGGGGAAAAAGTCCACAATCTCCCTTCGCGGTCACTCCACCGACCAGCAGGATCTACTGAGAAGCAAGATCCTGTCGGTCATGTTACCCTGCAGGAGAAGCCCCCTTTGAGTCCTATTATCTCCATGAAGCGAATGCTTGGGAGACTGCGTTAGCGCTGCCCCCAGCATCCAGTGGCTGCTACGGGTCGGCCTGCTGGACTCAGCACCTGCCCCATGATCTGCTGGTGAAGCCGGGACACAAAGGGGAAATTAGCAATCGCTAATTTTTCCCCTTAGCGTCCTTGTGTTAGCGAGAGGCACACAATAGTGCCCCAGGTTGGAAAGGTGATGGGTGCGTCTAGATTACAGCGATGGCCAGTGTAGCTCTTTTAACATGTCACAATGGTGGGTCATGTAGCTACATTGAGGAAAAGGGGATTTGTGAGGCCACACTTTCTGTAATGGCACAAGCAAGCTAAAACCTTATGAGACCTGAGCAGGCCCCACCGTAGAGCAGGCCATTAGTGCTGTTGCTTGTTCTCAGGACCCTCACAAACCCCACTTTCCTCACTATAAGTTTACAGGGTTATCCAGACGTGAACCCCTTGCTTGATGTGCCTAGAGGGGTGTCAGCTATACCCTCCCGACGAGGCTTTATAAGGCCGAAACGATCGTCGGGGGTTGCTGCACCTCTCGTGCAGGGATGACATCCTTGGCAATCAGTACTGGCTACCCTTTCTGGGTGAGAGCAGGCTGATTTGCATTCGTCCCTGTAATGGCACAAACAAGCGAAAACCTTGTGAGACCTGAGGAGGCCCCCACCGTAAAGCAGGCCACTGGTGCTGTTGCTCATTCTCAGGACCCTCACAAACGCCACTTTTCCTCACATGTAGTTACATTGTAGCACAAAGCGGCAGAATGAGTTATACAATGTAGTAAGTTTCTGAAGGTGTGTTTGCGGGGCAGCTGCATGCACAACAGCTCTGTATTCAATAGCCAACGTAAGCATTTGTTGTTTCTTACCGCGGGGCTCAGGCAGGATTTGTTTCTGTACAGGGCATATAGTTTGGGGTAAAGTTTAGATGAGAGTTTTTCGATGTGGGGGCCAAAGGATAGATTTGGGTCTAGCCACATACCTAGATATTTGAGAGAACTGACTGTGGTCAGCGTGCCATTTGATTTTGTCCTGAGGCATAGATGGGAAGTTTGCAATTTATGTAGTTTAGATCAGGGCTCAAAATTTCAAGTCCCAAGATACTAGCCAGGCCTTAAGAGTTACTCGCCACAAGTTGCCCCACCTAACCCCCAATCCTGCCCTGCCTCTGCATTCCCACTCGCCCTCATGTAATTTCCACTCGCCAAATGCGAGCAGGCGAGTGGAATTTTTTTTAGGCCTGGTTTAGATGCTGTTCCAAAGAGCATCGTTACCGTTTTCTCAGTATTTAGAAAAAATTTGTTCAAAATATGCTCATGCTAAAAAAAAACAGAGGTTTTTAGTTTATTTAAATGGCCATTGAAGTTTAAGCCCACATGCCAGCGTCAAGCAAAGAAGTGCTTTTTTTCAAAGTTTATGCCTATCAATATTGCTCTACATGCCAGATGGTAAAATATAAGGCATATGAAGTGTCGAGTGAGTATACACCTCAAAGGCCCAGCACTTTATTATTGAATTAAATGGCGAATTCTGTAGATTTCTCCTTTTTAACAAAATGCTTCCTTTGAAGTGAATGAAAGCCTGATGATTGTAGCTGCTCTGCAAATAAATGTATGCTTATATTGCTTTCAGTAGGAAAGTACCAGGCGTGCCTAGTAGTCAGTGCACTGCTGTATATTAACTATACCTATCATACCAAAATAATTATTCCAAAAAGTACATATAAATTCAGCTGCAGAAGTCAGTGGTCTGCTATTCAATAGATATCATTGCAGAGTCTTGATACAATCCTGCTATGGTGGCTGTATTGTGTGAGAGTTTGAGTTGAGGACCATGAATTGCCACACTAAGTGACTCAGTCTCTGACACTAAGTTTTTCAATGGATATAAGGTTGTGTGTCATGTACTTGTTGGACTCTACCAGAGCCATAATGTGCCAAATAGAACTGGACATTTCCCACCCAAAAGGGAGATGCCAGCCTAACACCTCTCTCAGCGTTTGGGCAGAGTCATGCTGGGCACAATGGAGTACTAAGGACTAAGAGCCGATACCTGTGCTCCATTACCAGTATCCGTATGTGGCTCTCATTTATTCCTACCCCAGCTGAAAATACAGGGGATGGGTTAGAGTAAGCTCGGTAAACGTACAGATTTTCTCCTGTGCTTGCTCCCTGTTACTGGTTAGGTTGGAGACACACCCTCAGTGTGAGATCAGATGCAATACACTTTGCTATATGTAGCTAACAGGATATTTTCTGTCTTATTTTTAGTAGATTATTAACAGTTTTAAATCCAATCTGCATCTGCAGATTTCAACATGCAATATTCTCTGATAAAGTCAATCTGGCTATGGTAAATCTCCCCAAAAGACAATTGTGAGAGCCTAGATTCCATCTACCTTCTCTTTAACCAAAAATGGTCAGTAAAAGTGACTAGTGTAAAAGCAATAATCTTAATTTTTGAGTGATTCCTGACAATTTTAAACAGTGATTATTTTTTCTTTGCCAGTTTTCCCAGTTAAAATTACCATTTACAAGTCCGCAATCATGCAGCAATTTTGCACGTACTGAAGCAGAAGGGACTGCACCTATATTTTATGGATCAATAGTTCACAAAATTACTACCACTTTTTTCTTTCTAAATTGCTTGCTTGTGATACACTAGAACCACTTCAATCACAACTCGAGAAGCAGTTTCAAATTGCTCATATTGGACAATTCATCTTTCAGAGTATGAGCTATCCAATTATATTACGCCACTGCTTGTTATCACCTGATAATTTGTTTAATTCAGCTATAGTAAGGAAAAAGAAATTCACGTTCATGGATATGACATTTTTTTTCTTTGTCGAATTTTAAGTGTTAGAGATTCTGAAAATAGATTTTCCAGGATGATCAGACATTTTACAAGGAAATAGAGCTTTACATATTTACAATTAATATGAAAAATGTTCCCGATTTACAACTGGCTATGAGAGAATAAGTTGAATAGAGATATGACACCTTACAAAAGTTATACATGGTGACCAAACGTTTCAGTTAGATAACGTATGATGTAGACCTGGGATCTTAAATTATGGCTCTCCAAATGTTGCTGAACTGCAACTACCATGAGTTTCTGCCCATTTATTGCATTTAATCATTTATGGTATTGGTGGTCTTCAAATCTGGGGACCAGAGTTTGAGATCCCTGGTTCAGACAATATCAGAAATGTCATGGATATAAGAAACATTCCACGCTCCCACAATATACTTTTGGGTAGCCACAGCTATCCTGTGCACAAATGTTCTTTTAGATTTGGCGACAAGAGTTCAAAGTCCCTAAAGGTGTTGAGGATATTAATGTTTTAAAAATTTCTTTTTGTGTCATGTTGGCTTTAGATGGATGTATCTTGACAGAGTTGCTGCCGAGGAGCTGAGTCCACATGGAGCACTCAGCCAGCATGATACCTTGGCTCTGGTCAATCAGCAATGCACTAGCTGTGGGTTTGGTCATGGTGAGTAGTATGCAAAAAATGTGCATAGTCAATTTTGCATTGAAATACAGTGAAAACCAAAAATTTGCATATAAAATCTCATCTGCATATCCAAAGGCTGTTTCAGGCCTATAAGCTAATGATACACAGTCAATTTGAAATTGTGCAAACTAAACGGACGCCATCTAGAGTTCAGAACCTTTCATACCAGAAATATTCTACAAAGGAACACAAACGAAAAATTAAAAATTAGTACATTTACCTTAGGTGTTTCAGAGCAACAATCTTTACACAAAAATTCCATGTTACCCTACATTTAAGTGGTAGCTATATATCCCATGTTTCAAATAAATGGCTTAATTATTTGTTTATTAATAAAGTATTTTACCATATCCACGATACATTGAGAGTTCTCTCGTTTTCAAGTATGTCCTGGGTAATTATATTTTTACAGGAAAAGCATTTGGGAATGAAAGGATTAACTATGCAAGGTGCTTCAGAGGCCCAGATCTAAACAGAAGTGTATATATTCCAGATACCAGAAAGGTCCCCCCCATTTTTAGCATAGGATATCCCTTTGAGATGCAAAGATTAGTTTGTACCCTTGCTAGAAACTATGCAATACCTGTATTCATCTAGGGCAAACAACCTCTTTTAAAATGCTGCTGACAGATTTCTTTTTCACGTGGTTTCATATGGTAAGCTACGCCGAGTGCAAGAGGCAGAAATCGCAAAAAAGATTGAGATATGGCCTGAATGATAGACAAGGTTTAACCACATCTTTGTTAGATTAGATTAGAATTTAATTGACTTCCCTAAAAAAATGTGAATATCAGAAACACACAAAAATTTAATATTCTTAAAAACCAGGGGAAAGAACGCAAGTGGCCATATGCAATTAGAAACATAGAATATGTCGGCAGATAAGAACCTTTCATCCCCATCTAGTCTGCCCAATTACATGGATACTTTACCTGGATTTATCTTTTGTTTAGGATAGCCTTATACCTATCCCATGCTTGCTTAAACTCAATCACTGTTTTAGCCTCTACCACTTCAACTGGAGGGCTGTTCCATGTATCCACCACCCTCTCAGTAAAATAATGCTTTCTGATGTTACTTTTAAACCTTTGCCCCTCCAATCTAAGACTATGTCCTCTTGTTTTGCTACTTTGTTTCCTTTTAAATATACTCCCTTCCTCTACTTTGTTGAATCCCTTTACGTATTTAAATGTTTCTATCATATCTACTCTGTCTCGTTTTTCTTCTAAGTTATATATGTTAAGATCATTAAGCCTTTCCTGGTAACTTTTCTCCTTCAAGCCGTACACCATTTTAGTAGCCCTTCTCTTAACTCTCTCTGTTCTGTTTCTCCACCAAAGCACTGAGAATGTGATCTCTTAACTTACTGTTGTGATGAGATGGCTATAGCTTCCAGTCTAGATGAATTACAGGCAGTGACTCAATCGAGATGACACCTTGAAGATCTGTTGAAGTTTTATTCCAAAACTGTAGAAAATCCACAACAATATACATCCGATAGGTCAAAAAATCATAATGAATCTGAGTCCATAAGGCTTGCAAAGGATTGCTGGGAAGGGAACAAGGGTGGAGCTATCTGAACAGGAAATCCCTGCGCCATGAGGAAAGGAGGAGAGAAACCCAGGGGTAGATAAGACATGTGCAATTCTTAAACGCATATCACAAGTCATGTGAAACATGACACTCCCCGTCAAAATCTATGATTTCTATAATTAAATAACTTTGACTAAAGTTCAAAACAAATAAGTGAAGATTCTTTTCCAGGAACATCTGAAAAGCAAGAGGGAAGGGAAGAACAAGAGAAAATAATGCAACATTAACAATTCTTGCAGATCTTGATCTTGATGGTCCAGGCTGTGTCAAGAACAGTCAGTGAGCCCATCTTCAGAGGGGACGGCAGCAACGTGCACCAATCCTTCTTACCTCCCTTTGAGTCAAATTGATGACTTGTGAGGCTCGTCTTCTTTGGGCAGAAGGAGTACTAGTTCCTTTATAGGCCTGAAGTAAAGGTGTGGAGAATCTTCTTTCATGAATAAGTTGTAAAGTTTTCTGGTCCAGTACCAGTCCAGGAATTTTCTTGCAACTCCAATCATGCGTTCCCAAGAGTCTCCCATGTGAGAGGAGCAAGTTGGGTTGAATTCCCATTTACACTTGTTGCCATTCAAGAAGTTCAGAATCTTTTCTGGTCGCAAGTCCTCCTGAATTGTGGGAGGGCCTTTACAGATGTGCCACTTGTGACATTGTTTGTTCGTGTCAGAGCTGTTTGTAAACTGAAGAGCAATGTGAATAAGGCGTGCAATGGCTCTTACAACAGAAGACCACTTGGAAAAGTGTTCAAAACGGTGAGGACTCAGCCTTATCCATTCTTTCACAGAGGTGTTGAGTGTAACGGTAACAGCTCTAATTTCTTTATCGGATTCTGGTTCAACCAGTTCAAAGGTAGAATTTGTAGAATTTGAGAAGAGTTCTTTGTTCGAGAGTATTGGTGGGGATAGCCATAATGTGTCCAGAAATGCAGTAGCAGGTACTGCGCGAGTGCCTCGATCGGCAGGGTTGAAGTTAGTGGACACATAGTGCCATTGTTCAGGTGTAGAGAACTTTCTTATACGTTCCATTCTGTTGCCGACAGACAAGTGGAACTGTCTTGTCTGATTTTGTATGTATTGCTTTGTGAAGGGCTTGTCACAGGCTGATACTTGTGACGTGAACGTGTCTTGCTTAACGTTCCAAAGCAATCTAAGACTGCTCGGTGTAACGGAAAGGTCCGATCCTAGTTGGAATTTCTTCACACTGGCAGCGTGGTCAGAGGGAAAGGCTCTCGTGGCCTTGTCGCTGTTCGAAATGATTTTGTGATGTCTGAGGTTTGCAGTGGCAAGCATGTTCTGGGATCTAGTGAGAAGGTCAATAGCTTCTTCTGTCAGCAGAGATTTGAGTCCGTCGTCTACACAGAAGTTCTTTTCGACGAACTGTCGTGCATCAAACCCAAATTCTTTCTCTCCTTCTTGAGCCGTTTTCCTCAGTCCATAAATTGCTACTGCGGGAGAAGGACTATTACCGAAAACATGTACCTTCATCCGGTAGTCTATGACTTCATTATTGACATCATTGTTGCGATACCATCGGAATCTGAGGAAGTTTCTGTTGTCTTCACGGACGATGAAACAGTGGAACATCTGCTGCATGTCAGCCATAATAGCAATTGGTTCTTGTCTGAAGCGAAGTAAAACTCTTATGAGGTTGTTGTTCAGATTAGGCCAGTGAGAAGACTGTCATTAAGGGAGACACCTTCATGTCGAGCACTTGAGTCGAAGACCACCCTAATCTGATCAGGCTTGCGAGGATGATAGACACCAAAGCATGGAAGATACCAGCATTCTTCTCCTTCCTTAAGCGGAGGTGCAGGCTCAGCATGATCTCTCTCAAGCAGTTTCTGCATTAAGTCCACAAAGTGTCTTTTCATCTCAGGTTTCCGATTCAAACTGCGTTGTAAAGAGGTAAACCGTGCTTCTGCGTGTTCTCTGTTGTTTGGTAGTCTCTTTCTTGGAGTACGGAATGGTAGAGGTGCTGCCCAGCTGTTGGAATCATCTTGGTGGAACTCTTTACTCATGGTTTTCAGGAATTCTTTGTCTTCCATGGTAGCTGCCAACTCGTTGTCTTTAGATGTTACCTCAAACAATGTGTTGCCGATGTTGTCATCCCAGAAATTAAGAGCTTTGTCTTCGTCCTGTATGATGTGTCGTTGTGCGCTCTTATGAAGCAGTCTTTCCTTCACATGATATTGGTGTGGTCGTCGTGCAGAACAAGAAGTTCGACCATTTGGCAGGACGTGTGTTTTAAAGGAGGACACAGAGTAAGGTTTTCTAACTTTGTCTCGACAAACCTTGCCTATGATGACCCAGCCTAGATCCAGACACTGAGCATATGGAGCATCATGTGGACCGTTGATTTGTTGACGAACTTTGTGCACCCTTAAGATGTCTCGGCCGAGCAACAGTAGGATCTCAGCACTTCCGTCGAGGGCTGGTATTTGGTAGGCTATGTCCTTCAAGTGAGAATGGTGCAAGGCAGCTTCCGGAGTAGGGATCTCCTCTTTGTTGCTTATAATCTGGTTGCACTCAGTGATAGTGGGCAAAGGTATTTCCACATTGTCGTTCAGAGGAGCAACCACAAGACCGCTGGCTCTCCTACCTAAGACTTCTGTAGTGCCGGTGCAAGTAGTTAGGGTATATGGTAGAGCATTTTCTTTTATGTTCAAAAGTTGAAAAAATTGTGTTGTTGCAAGAGATCTGTTACTCTGATCATCCAGAAAGGTATACAGTCTTATGGCCTTTTCAGGTTGACCTCTTGGGTATACACGAACAAAACATATCTTTGCGCAGGATTTGTCACAGAGTCCTTCTCCACAGACTTCCGTACATGAAGAGAACACTGAGGTGGAAGGTACTGCTTGATCTGTGCGCTCCCCACCTTGCTTTGCCTCAGGAGGATTGTTTGTGGGCTTAGTAAAGTTGTGCGGATATGGATGAAGAGCTTGTACATGGTCATCGCTGTCACACTCTATGCATTTAATGATAGCTTTACAGTCCTTTGCAAAGTGTTCTGTGGAGGCGCAGCATTTGTAGCAGACCCCAAATTTCTTTAAAAGTTCTTTACGTTCTTGTAGGGTTTTCTTTCTGAAGCCAATACATTTCTTAAGTGGATGCGGTTTGTTATGTATGGGACATTGGCGATTTGGGTTCTCGATGTTCTTGTTTTGTTCGGTCTTTTCAAGAACTGTAGCAGGTGCAGGTAGAACAGTGGTCCTTTTCACGGACACTGGTCCTCGATGGTCTCTGTGTGTCATACGTGTGTTTGTAGGTCTTGGAGGGGGTGAACTGAGAGGGTTACCTTCACCATAGGAGAAACTTGGGTCATTCTTTGTGTCTGCAATACGTTTGATGAACTCACAGAAGTAGGAAAAAGGAGGAAAGGCAACTTGATGTTTTTCCTTGTATTTTGATCCAAGCGCTGCCCAATTTTCTTGAAGGCCATACGGTAGCTTGAGAACAATAGGGTTGATGCCACGAGGGGTGTCAAGGTAACTGAGACCAGGTAAGCGGATGTCAGCTTTAGCGAGTTGAAGCTCCAATAAAACATCGCTGAGTTCTTGAAACTTTAAATTCTCTCTAGCGGAAATCCTTGGGAAACTGTGCAATCTTTTGAATAAGGCATCTTCAATGGCTTCTGGACTGCCAAAGGTACGTTCAAGTCTGTCCCAAGCAGCATTAAGGCCTGCAGCAGGGTTGTCAATATGAACCGCTTTGAGCCTCTTGATGCGTTCAGTAGACTGGGGACCTAGCCATCTGATGAGCAGATCTAATTCTTCTGTAGCAGTGATGTCTAGGTCACTCATTGTGGCTTTAAAGGTGGATTTCCATCCTCTGTAATTTTCAGGCTTGTCATCAAACTTGGTGAGGCCTGTCTTTGTGAGCTCTCTGCGAAGCATGTATTTAGCAAACTGCGACATGTCCGTGTTTTCAGACTTTGGGTGCATGACTGCAGGTGACTTGGGAACATATTTTGGTGCTGAGGCATTCAACACTGGAACTGGTTTAAAGTTCATTGGCATGTTGGTTTGTAGCTGTGGAGCAGTGTGCTTGCTAGTAGGTACTTGGCTGATAAGGTAAGGTGGATAGTTTATTATGTGCATGCTATTGTCCACTGCTTGGTGAGATGCTGCAGTCTGGTGTACTGGAAGATATGAAGGCAAATTGTCTTGGAGTACAGTAGGTGTGGAGAAGAGACCTTGGTTGAGTGCTTTGGTTGCTGTGACAGGGAGCTGACGTTCTGGAGAGGAATGTGAAGAATCTGAGGCATAAGACACAGCTGAGTGTCTGCTGCTACTGTTGTCTCTTTCACTTTCACTAGCAGCCTGTTCTAAAACTTTTAATCTTGCCATGGCCGTGGCATGTTCACATTGTTTTTCCAAAAGTTCCATTTCCACTTTATGGCGTGTGGCTTCAGCTTCCTTGCATGTGGCTTCAGCTTCCATTTCTGCCTTCTGGCTGCGTGCGTGCGCTTCAGCCCCATTTCTGCCTTCTGGCGTGCGGCTTCAGCCTCCATTTCTGCCTTCTGGCGTGCGGCTTCAGCCTCCATGCGTGCGGCTTCAGCTCCCATTTCTGCTTTCTTTTTGGCGAAGGCTGCCTGAATTTTAGAAGCTTCAGCATCAGCACGGGCCTTTATGAGTTGTTGACTGAGTGTGGAAGACCTTGATTGTAGGGATTTGGAAGACCTTGAGGAGTGTCTGGAGGATGCAGAGCGGTGGGATCTGGATTCATGGAGCTGTGCAATTCTTACTTCTGCCTTTGTCTTTGTTTGCAGCACTAAATTGTCTCTTTCTAGATTGAGCTTATTGAATCTCTTTAGTTCTTCCAGTGACACTTTAGTGTTGTACCGCTTTAAGAGATGAATATATTTAACACACAGTCTTTGATAATTCTGATAAGCGACATCTAATTGCTTAATAGTGCTCTCTAGTTGTAATGCATCATGACATGGTTGAGAGAGAGCTGACATGCATGTGACATTAGTACACCATAGATCATTCGTTTGAGACACCAACTCTTTTGCGTGAGCTTCAAGATTTTCTTGTACTTTCCAAGTTGGTTTTGTTAATCTTTTTTCTCTTTTGTTTGGTTCAGGGTTTAATTCTTGATCTGAAAGGATTTCTGAGTCTGGTAGTGTGTCAGTTTGCATGTTGATTTGCTGGAACATTTTGCTGACAAGGAGAGGGTTAATGATCTAGTTCTATAGCAGCAGAGAAATGTATCAATTTTGCTCAGCTCAGCTAGGATTTCTAGGCACTGGGTGAAAAAAGATTTGTTTTTACTTTCTTTTCACAGTCAAATCACATGCAATGCGTACAGAGAAATAAACTGGTTGTAGTGTACAGATGCACTGGATAAACTGTTTGTAAGGCACAGATGTATTGGACTTTCACAGCACTAATATCCTTTGTTGAATGCTATGCTGGGACTTGCTTGCAGGCACATACAGGCTTGTGGTAATGGCTGCACTGTGTGAAGCTGCTATTTCCACTGTCCCTACAGCGTCTCCCTGTGTATCCAGAGCTAGCAAGGATCCTATGGAGGATGTCTGACTGATCTTTCTTGATCTTTTGGCTGATCTTTCTAAGATCTTCTGACTGATATATATGATTTTTTGACTGTTCTGTTTCTCCACCAAAGCACTGAGAATGTGATCTCTTAACTTACTGTTGTGATGAGATGGCTATAGCTCCCAGTCTAGATGAATTACAGGCAGTGACTCAATCGATGACACCTTGAAGATCTGTTGAAGTTTTATTCCAAAACTGTAGAAAATCCACAACAATATACATCCGATAGGTCAAAAAATCATAATGAATCTGAGTCCATAAGGCTTGCAAAGGATTACTGGGAAGGGAACAAGGGTGGAGCTATCTGAACAGGAAATCCCTGCGCCATGAGGAAAGGAGGAGAGAAACCCAGGGGTAGATAAGACATGTGCAATTCTTAAAGGCATATCACAAGTCATGTGAAACATGACACTCTCTAAGATGTCTATATCCTTCTGGAGATACGGTCTCCAGTACTGCACACAGTACTCCAAGTGAGGTCTCACCAGTGCTCTGTACAGTGGCATGAGCACTTCCCTTTTCCTACTGCTAATACCTCTCCCTACACAACCAAGCATTCTGCGAGCATTTCCTGCTGCTCTATTACATTGTCTACTTACCCCAGAACAGTTTTTAACATGGGGCAAAAGAGGAAGCTGCCCTGGGCCCATTCAATGTTTTGGGGCCCAAGTCAGCTGCCCCATGAGTACAGAAAAAGCGGTGACGCGCCCATGCCCACCAGGACAATGACCATGAGTAACAACCCAGTTCATGTTTAAAGCATAAAAAGAAAAAAGTGTCCTCTGCACTTGTTCCTGTAACTCCACGTGAAACAAAACACAGAGGTTTTGGTTTACTTGAATGGCCATTAAAGTGTAAGCTCACCTGCCCTGTCAAGACACCTCTTGGTAAGGTAAGTCCTACCTAATGAAACCAGAAGTCGCTCCTCTGAGCAACCGCACACTCTCAAGCTGCTTCCCAGCTAAGAGGCAGAATGGTGAGTTTCATGTAAACACTCAAATACTCCCACTTTGGGGTTAAAAACAAAAACATGGAAAAAGGAACAGCAACAAAAATGACTGAACTGGTGTAACACAAGAAATCTATGTAAATGTTACCACTTCCGTATAACTGCTTCAATGCAACTTCAGGATCCCTCAGCTGATGTCACCAGCCGCCACCAGGAGTAGCAGGAAGGAATCCACAAAATAATGCAGATTAAAAAATCTATTTATTAAACACAAGTGCAGGTACTTCTTTCCAATAGATTTTATTCCCATGTTTCACTATTGACATCGATACGTTGTGGGAGCGATCATGGTGGTATTAATCTGTTCTTTCTAACGCAGCAATATTGTTCATTTTTCAGTTATAAAGTGAGCAATGACGCTGCAATAACTCACCTTCTCATCCCTCATGTCACCAACAAGTGTGGAGGCGGTGGCGCAGTGTATTATTATGCATTGTTTAATCAAAAACCTAAACCGCCGCACTGCATCGAGGAGCGCTGGGGGAGTTTGAAATCCTGTTTCTCTAATCTTTACACCACACAAGGTCATGTGAGGGTTGGACGGGAAAGAGTCTGACCTAACGATACCAAACATGATCACGTAATGTGTAGACATAGAACAGAAAAAAAATGAAAATTTTGTATTTTTATGTTAATTCTTGTAAGGCATGATGTGCTTTTACATATAAAGCCGCGTCTTTGACACCTCATTCCCACGCAGTGACCGAATGTGTAATGCATTATCGCACCGCTGCCAGGAGAGTGGGGGTACGCTGGGCCCCTGTATCTCCATTTTTACACCCCACAAAGTCACGTTGGGTGTGATTGGACGGGTCAGAGTCTGGCCTTTCTGTTGAGAACAAACATGAACATGTAAAATAAAAAAACAAAACTTTTTTGGGGTGGTGAAAAAATTGGGGACCCCAAGAAAATGTTTGCCCAGGGCCCAGTCATAATTAAAGACAACCCTGACTTACCCTTAGATCCTCTGTGAAGCAGCAGTAACAAGCAGAGGTGTACCTAAAGATTTTGGCACCTTGCAGGTAGCCACCCAGGCACCCACAAAATACACACTCATGCAGATAAAGATACACTCACAGTGCACGTACACACTGACCATCACGCACTGATACATATTTACACTTACATACTAACTTTCACATTGTACCGATGATAGCTGACTGAAGGGCAAAGTCCACTAACTTTAAAATAGGAATAGTTCTTTAAAGCAGGAAATAATTAACAGATCTAAATTAGGAGAATGCTTTTTTAACATGATTCATTGATTTTGGGTACATTAATAAAAACAATGGACCTTTAAATCTGATGCACAACTAATCCTAGGAAATATATAATTATTTTATAATTTATATATATTTTATAACTTAATATAAACTTAATTTGATGAGGGAAAATTGGACCTTTCTCCACCAAAGACATGAACATATCTCTTTATTACAAATGTAATCTATTGTTCTACAACCCATGGCATCATGATGTAGCCTATTTCAAGAAATTCAATTTCAAAGCCTACTGATCAACTAGATAAGAAAGGTATGTCTTCATTTTATGAGTTACTTTATAGCTGCTGGTAAATGTCTAAGAAATTGCAATTAGCTGTTTATAACCTTACGGTCATTACTCTGCAATAGAGATTTAAGCATAAGAAGCTCGATTCAAGCCAAGTCTTTAAGGTAACAGCTCGATGAGTAATACATAACAGCTCCAGCCATCAGTTAGTGGCTCCAGTCATATTTGAAATTGTGCAAAGTATGGGACACCATCTATTGTTCAGGACCTTTCATTCCAGCAATATTTCTATAAAAGGTAAATAAACAAATGAAAAATTAAACATAAGAGTCCTGTACCATTATGTTAGTCCCATCAAAAAATATTGAGGATCACAACTTTCGACCACTTCAGACCAAATAAAATAAAATCACAAATAATGTAATAAAGAAAAAATATGAACATCTCCTACTACTCATAATACTCCACAACTATTAATATTTCAGTATGAATAAAGAAAGAAATATATAGTGTATCTGAATCTGTAATGTATCGCTTTTCTCTTGTTTGGAGCCTCTGTATGAGAGACTGCCTAATATGTCATGAGAAACTGCAAAGATAATATGTTAGACTGTGGGGGTTATTCAGAGAGAGGTGAAAACCAGGAGAATTTCCAGGAGAATGAACAATCTAGACCAAATAGCCGATTTGGAAAGTGAGATAAAAAAGAGAATTTTTAGGGTTTGTCTATTTTGACCTAGACTTTCATTTCTCCAGTCATTCTCCCGGTTTTCACCTCTCTCTGAATAACTCTGTATGATGTTAGTTCTATCAGCGCTATGGGGCTTATTATTAACCAAAGTAGGTTACCGTAAATGCTCTATTTAACCCTCTCAGCCTTAGACTTTCTGATTTGTGAATCCACATTTTTTCCTATCACCCTTTTGTCGTAAAATCGGTACATAGCAATGACCTGGAACTATAGTTCAGAGATAGAATGACAATCACTTAAAAAGTGTTCCAGTAGTGGTAGACCATTCTTGCATGAGAAGCAGCTTCCTATTACCTGCATGTTTTAAACTTTCTACATACAGGTCTATTCACTAAAGGGTGAACTAAAAATCGGCTATTTGGTCTAGATTGTTCTCTTCTCCTGCCAACGCTCCAGAGTTTCACCCTTTAGTGAATAGACCTGACAGTCTATGACAGTAGTCAGGAATCTTGGCCCCTCAGATATTTTGTAACTATATCTGCTGTGATGTTCAACTACTCATTAGTTTGGCAACACGTTATTGGAAATATAGCTCCGATATATTTGAAGGGCCAAAGTCATTGACCCCTGGTCTATGAAATAGAATGTTGAACGTACAATTAATGTTTTTGATGCTCTTGTCAAGAGTAAGTCCAAAAGGCCAAAATGTTGCCTTTGAATTGCCCAGAACTGTGACACCTTCAATAAAGCACCTTGGTGGAATATCAATTTAAATTTATAGCAGACCACCTTTTTTCTTTTTTTTGCTGCTTGTTCCTACATGAAACACAGATATCTGGATTCAGACACAATTTTGTGTTGTTATATAGCACCCATAGATTAGTTTAAGTGATTATTAATTAAGGCTAAGATGTAACCCTACTACAACTCCTCACATAACTGCCCCCAATACTATTTAATATCATGTCCCCTGTTGTAATCTGTTGTGTCTACGTATTGGGAAATGAGCAGTGGCGTCACTAGGGTTGGTGTCACCCGGTGCGGTAACTTATGTTGTCACCCCCCCCCGAGTTTTACAGATTTTTTTTAACTACTCTTACTCCTAAATCAGTACTCCCATATAACACTGAATGCTCATACACACAGCGCACATTACTGTGAGGTTTATTGCTGTGGAGCTCTCTCATATGCTCACACAACTTTTTGCCAACTGCCAGCAAGTACGTTGCCTGTTCGAAGGCAGTAAAAGCACACATGGATATATATTGCCCCCAGCAGCTCTGGATATATTGCCCCCAGCAGCTCTGGATATATATTGCCCCCAGCAGCTCACCCATGGATATATATTGCCCCCAGCTCACATATGGATATATTGCCCCAGTTCACAGTTTTATATTGCCCCCAGCAGCTCACCCATGGATATATATTGCCCCAGCTCACATATGGATATATTGCGCCTCAGCTCACATAGGATATATTGCGCCTCAGCTCACACATGGATATATTGCCCCAGACCAGCTCACACATGGATATATTGCCCCAGACCAGCTCACACATGGATATTGCCCCAGCTCTCATGGATACTGCCCCAGCACACATGGATATGCCCCAGCTCCTCTCATGGATATTGCCCCAGCTCCTCTCATGGATATTGCCCCAGCTCCTCTCATGGATATACTGCCCCAGCTCCTCTCATGGATATACTGCCCCAGCTGCTCTCATGCATATACTGCCCCAGCTGCTCTCATTGATAATGCCCCAGCTGCTCCCCTGGATTTTGCCCCAGCTCCTCTCATGGATTTTGCCCCAGCTCATGGATATGCCCCAGCTCATGGATATTGCCCCAGCACATGGATATGCCCCAGCTCATGGATACTGCCCCAGCTCATGGATACTGCCCCAGCTCATGGATATACTGCCCCAGCTCATGGATATACTGCCCCAGCACATGGATATACTGCCCCAGCTCATGGATATACTGCCCCAGCAGCTCAATGATATACTGCCCCAGCTCATGGATACTGCCCCAGCTCATGGATATTGCCCCAGCTCATGGATATTGCCCCAGCTCATGGATAACGCCCCAGCTCATGGATACTGCCCCAGCACATGGATACTGCCCAGCACATGGAATGCCCCAGTAGCTCATGGATATGCCCCAGCACCTCATGGATATGCCCCAGCAGCTCATGGATATGCCCCAGCAGCTCATGGATATGCCCCAGCACCTCATGGATATGCCCCAGCTGCTCTCATGGATTTTGCCCCAGCTCATGGATATGCCCCAGCTCATGGATATTGCCCCAGCTCATGGATACTGCCCCAGCTCATGGATATACTGCCCCAGCTCATAGATATACTGCCCCAGCACATGGATATACTGCCCCAGCACATGGATATACTGCCCCAGCTCATGGATACTGCCCCAGCTCATGGATATACTGCCACAGCAGCTCATGGATATGCTCCAGCTCATGGATACTGCCCCAGCTCATGGATAATGCCCCAGCTCATGGATAATGCCCCAGCACATGGAATGCCCCAGCAGCTCATGGATATGCCCCAGCACCTCATGGATATGCCCCAGCACCTCATGGATTTGCCCCAGCAGCTCATGGATTTGCCCCAGCACCTCATGGATATGCCCCAGCAGCTCATGGATATGCCCCAGCAGCTCATGGATTTGCCCCAGCACCTCATGGATATGCCCCAGCAGCTCATGGATATGCCCCAGCACCTCATGGATATGCCCCAGCAGCTCATGGATATGCCCCAGCTCCTCATGGATATGCCCCAGCACCTCATGGATATGCCCCAGCAGCTCATGGATATGCCCCAGCACCTCATGGATATGCCCCAGCTCCTCATGGATATGCCCCAGCAGCTCATGGGTATGCCCCAGCACCTCATGGATATGCCCCAGCACCTCATGGATATGCCCCAGCAGCTCATGGATATGCCCCAGCACCTCATGGATATGCCCCAGCTCCTCATGGATATGCCCCAGCTCCTAATGGATATGCCCCAGCACCTCATGGATATGCCCCAGCTCATGGAATGCCCCAGCAGATGGATACTGCCCCAGCAAATGGATATGCCCCAGCACCTCATGGATATGCCCCAGCTCACCTCCGCCGCGTGTTCGCTCCCTCTGAGTGTCCGGCGGCGTGCAGCTTGGGCGCTCACCTGGGGGAGCCACGTGACCAGCCGCTATTGGCTGGTGACGTGTTTCCCCCAGGCGAGCGCCGAAGCTGCATGCTTCGGACGCTCGCAGGGAGCGAATACGCGGCGGAGGGTGAGACACCCGCCCTTAGGGTGACGGTGTCACCCTAAAGGTGGGTGTCACCTGGTGCGGACCACACCCCCCGCCCCCACGTTACGACGCCATGGAAATGAGTAAGTAGTAGCCACTGATCTTTCTGTTCAATGTAATATACATTGCCTGATGGGACATGGACAGGGAGGTGAACTTATATTCCTTTAATACTTGGTTTTGGAGCACAGTATTCTTTCAGTGTTTTCTGGTTCTTGAAAACAATGATGAAACTATAAGACTCATTGTCATGCTCCATGGTGCAGCGTTTACAGGAAGAGCCCAGGATGCAGGAATATGAGGTTCTGAGGCAACAGATGAAAAAGAGGTTAAATTGATAACAGGCAGAGGATACACGGCAGTCGGGTAATACAAGTTGCATGGTTAAGGAGGCTGTGGGCAGTTTAGAGACACTGGAGGCACAAGATTCTGGGCACAATGGAGATAATGGAGACACTGGAGGCACAGAAGTCTGAGTACAATGGAGACATCAAAGGCACAGGAGCCTGGAAACACTGGAGGTACAGGTGACTTTGAAAACTAGATGTTTGAGAACTAGTAGAAATTTATGAACTGACAGGGGAACTAAAGAAAGAGGAGCTTGGGAATGTGGTACCTGGGTAAACAGATGGGTATCAGGATTAAGGCTGGGGTCAGACGAGCGCAGTGTTCACGTCGTGTTGCCGCACATTTTAACATCTGTGGTAGCATACAATTATGATTAATAGAGGCCCACACACGAAGTAGGTCCGCACAGAAGATGCACAACGGACGCGGTAAACGGATGCAAGTTAGGCAAATATGTAAATCCGCTAGAACGGACGCACAGAGTGCGCTGCGTCCGTAACATCCGCATAGCTTTGTGTGTGAGTGATGGAACGAAGTCATTTTTGACGTCCAGCATTTCGACGGACAAAATGTTTTTCATATTAATTTATTTTCCCTTCTACATCAGTCAAAAAAAAGTCAGTCACAAAAACGGACTGTGTGGCCACTACCTTGTCGTCAGTCAGAAAGTACATCTGTTGTGCACGGACGCACAGTCCGCACAGAATGCGCTCATCTGACCCGACCGAGCCTTAGACTTACAGCAGGCAACCAAGGTAGCACAGCGATTCAGCAGCCACCTTGGAATAAGCAAAAAATACAAAGGCCCTGTAGGAAAGGGTCCACACCCTTAAATATGAGGACCAGGTTCCTTAGCAGGGATAGAGGTTACATCGGTGGTACTCTCAGTGTAGGTGGAAGATAAAGAGGGACTACTCAGACAAGACTCCCAAGCAAAGCAACCTAGAAAAGCATGAGCGTAGCAATCAAGCTCGGAATGAGCGACTAATAATCAAGACCTGGCAGAGCTAGTGTAGGTCTTCTTCTGGTTCCTACGTCTGGTGGCACGACAATCATTAATACTCAAATTAACCCATTAACATTCACTGCTTGCTAGTGCAGTTTTACTACTTTTTGTACAAGTGTTGCATTTATTGTGTTTTTCTGTTTATTTTTATACGTTTTTCATGTTTTTGTTGTTCACTGGATATATTCGAAGGCTCAGCTAGAAAACCTTCTGGTTTAAATGTACTGTACATGTCTAGGCAGTGCTTTTTCAAGGCGTTCACCTTTTTTACTACATACTAAATGGCAGGAGGTTTCAACTACTGCTTAGCATGTGTATATGATAAGGCAACTCGACATTTGGCCACTGTAAACATTACTACAGGCACTAAACAATCACTGTCAAATTAAGAAAAAAGGACGTTGTAATGGCGGTTTATAAGGGTCAAGATGTTGCTTTGATAAGTGATATTCTGTAAAATAAATGTAATTGGAAATTGCAACAAATAATTCATTATGTTCAACATTCTTTCCTAATTGAACAGACTTATCAAGATTAAAGGAAGCAACAAAAAGGAGGCGAGTGATGATAGGGTTGGGATGTTCTGAGAGTGAACCTGATTTAGGATTTCTGAAAATGAACAATTTTTCAAAGACAATGCTTTCCTGTGTAAGATCTGACTGCAAGCGACTTCTGTAAGAAGTTAAAAAAGCAAACACATCCTGTTAATTTCTTCAGCTTTCCTTAATGTACAATCTGCCTCCTACAAATGGATCAGATGCTAACATCTCACAATAGCTGCACAGGGAATATCCTTGTATTGTTGAGAAAACCTGTTTCCCATAAGTATGCTAAGAATCCCATTATGATTATGTGTTTAACACATGTGTGAAACATGTGTTTTTCTTGTATTTCTAATATTTTTATTGTATTTTGTATTCCATTGTAAATATCAGCAATGAAAAAAAAACCCTCTCTAGTTTTCGTGGAAAAATTAACAAATTCATGGACCTTTCTCGTCAATTTGGAAATCCTTCATTATTAAACTGGGAGGCCCTTGACTCTTCTACACCAAGGTCACTTTCACCTAGTCAGACAATAAACAACTATTTCAGATTACACATTGCTGTCCTTGATACGATTAAAGAATTCATTGCCTCTGCTCACTAAAGCCTGAGATACACTGAGCGTGTAGCGACGCATAGCTTAGCGAAGTGAAGAGAAGCAAACATTTTGCAGGCTTGACTTCACTTCGCTCCGCCTCACAGTCAGTATACACTGCATTACGTTTGCTTCTCTCCGCACTGGACAGAAATCCAATACTCTGCAGATCAAACTAGAGCAGGGGTGGGAAAACTGCAGCCCGCGGGCCACATGCGGCCCGCCACAGAGTATTTTTGTGGCCCGCCAAGACAGCGGCGTTCTTCTACTCCCGAGGCGAGCGACCGCTGGCATGCAGCTTGGCCTCTCTCCTGGGATGGGAACCACTTGACCAGTGCACAATCTTAGGAGAACGCGGCTGGTCAGGTGGTTCCCATCCCCGGTGAGCGGCAAAGCTGCATGCCAGCGGCCGCTCACCTCGGGAGTAGAAGAACGCCAGTGGACGCGGAGCCTGGGGCCACAGCAGAGGAGGTGAGAGCTGGGGGAAAATATACCCATGTGAGCTGCCTGGGGGAAATAATATCCATGTGAGCTGGGGCCCTGGGCAATATATACCCATATGAGCTGGGGGCAATATATATCCATGTGAGCTGGGGGCAATATATATCCATGTGAGCTGGGGCAATATATACCCATGTGAGCTGGGGGCAATATATACATGTGAGCTGGGGCAATATATACCCATATATACCAATATATAACTTGCAGGCTGTGATGAGAATCTCAACAAGCAATCTCACTCCTGATTTCAAAAAATTGTAGAAAAGTGTGATAGGATACGTTTGTCTCATTAAACTGGTTTAAAATTGAATGTGCTTGCAGCTATAGATGATATGAAATTAGCACAATAAATAAATTGAATAAAACTACCACTATTTCATCATTTTAAAAGGTGCGGCACTCCGCTAACCTCCGCTCCCACAAAGTGGCCCCCGAGCCAAAACAAATGCCCACCCCTGAACTAGAGAAATGTTTTTCGTCAAATGAAGCAAAGCATAAAAGAAAAACAAGTTTATTTTAAAACAACTTTTAAATTACAATATACAACATGCCAAAACTTTATTTACAAAGCGCATGTCATACAGGCAAGATCTAAACACCACTTATATCAGCCGCCCGACCGCACAGATACGTTACGTCCATTAATAAAATACATATAAATTACTGCCAATTTAATCTGAATAGTATCATGCCCAGATACATATATACAGACCAGATCATGCCCACTCAAGATACATATACAGAGAACGTAGCCCAAATCATGCCCACAGATAGATATATATATACACTATATTGCCAAAAGTATTCGCTCACCTGTCTTGACTCGCATATTTATTTATTTTATTTATAAAGGATTTTACCAGGAAGGATACATTGAGATTTCTCTAGTTTTCAAGTATGTCCTGAACTTAAGTGACATCCCAGTCCTAATCCATAGGGTTCAATATGACGTCGGTCTACCCTTTGCAGCTATAACAGCTTCAACTCTTCTGGGAAGGCAGTCCACATGGTTTAGGAGTGTGTTTATGGGAATTTTTGACTATTCTTCCAGAAACGCATTTGTGAGGTCACACACTGATGTTGGACGAGAAGGCCTGGCTCTCAGTCTCCGCTCTAATTCATCCCAAAGGTGTTCTATCGGGTTGAGGTCAGGACTCTGTGCAGGCCAGTCAAGTTCATCCACACCAGACTCTGTCATCCATGTCTTTATGGACCTTGCTTTGTGCACTGGTGCACAGTCATGTTGGAAGAGGAAGGGGCCAGCTCCAAACTGTTCCCACAAAGTTGGGAGCATGGAATTGTCCAAAATGTCTTGGTATGCTGAAGCATTCAGAGTTCCTTTCACTGGAACTAAGGGGCCAAGTCCAGCTCCTGAAAAACAACCCCACACCATAATCCCCCCTCCACCAAACATTACACTTGGCACAATGCAGTCAGACAAGTACCGTTCTCCTGGCAACTGCCAAACCCAGACTCGTCCATCAGATTGCCAGATGGAGAAGAGCGATTCGTCACTCCAGAGAACGCGTCTCCACTGCTCTAGAGTCCAGTGGCGGCGTTCTTTACACCACTGTATCTGACGCTTTGCATTGCACTTGGTGATGTATGGCTTGGATGCAGCTGCTCGGCCATGGAAATCCATTCCATGAAGCTCTCTGCGTACTGTTCTTGAGCTAAACTGAAGGCCACATGAAGTTTGGAGGACTGTAGCGATTGACTCTGCAGAAAGCTGGTGACCTCTTCGCACTATGCGCCTCAGCATCCGCTGACCCCGCTCCATCAGTTTACGTGGCCTACCACTTCGTGGCTGAGTTGCTGTCGTTCCCAAACACTTCCACGTTCTTATAATACAGCCGACAGTTGACTGGAATATTTAGGAGCGAGGAAATTTCACAATTGGATTTTTTGGCATCCTATCACAGTTCCACGCTGGAATTCACTGAGCTCCTGAGAGCGACCCATTCTTTCACAAATGTTTGTAAAAACAGTCTGCATGCCTAGGTGCTTGATTTTATACACCTGTGGCCATGGAAGTGATTGGAACACCTGATTCTGATTATTTGGATCGGTGAGTGAATACTTTTGGCAATATAGTGTATATATATATAGAACATAACAAGGAAAAAAGTGTCATCTGCGCTCGTTTCTATGTATTCCATGTACAACAAAACACTATGAGGTTTTAGTTTGTTTCAATGGCCATTGCAACATAAGCTCACTCGCCACTTCAAGGCACCTCTTTGTAGAGTGAGTACCTAACAAATGTAACCAAAAGGCCGCTCTACTGAGCAGCTCCAAGCCCCTCCTGCTGCTTTTCAGCCAAGGAGAGGCAGAGATATGGTGGGTTTTATTTATACACGCACCAAACACTTCCCATTTGGGATTAAAAACAAAAACATGGAAAGAGGAACAGCTGCAAAACGACGGACTGGTGTTACAAGCATAATATACATAAATACAGTAAAAATGGCGTCGCGCCCATACTCACCGGAGCGGCAGCAACTGCCAGGAGTAACAGCCCAGTTAATGTATAAAACATAACAAGGAAAAAAAGTGTCATCTGCGCTCGTTTCTATGTATTCCATGTACAACAAAACACTATGAGGTTTTTGTTTGTTTCAATTGTTTGTTTGTTTCAAGTGGCGAGTGAGCTTACGTTGCAATGGCCATTGAAACAAACAAAAACCTCAGTGTTTTTTTGTACATGGAATACATAGAAACAAGCGCAGATGACACTTTTTTTCCTTGTTATGATTTATACATTAACTGGGCTGTTACTCCTGGCAGTTGCTGCCGCTCCGGTGAGTATGGGCGCGACGCCATTTTTTCTGTATTTATAGACCTCAGACCAGATAATGCCCACAGATATAGACCTCAGACCAGATAATGCCCACATATATAGACCTCAGACCAGATAATGCCCACATTTATAGACCTCAGACCAGATAATGCTCACAGATATACAGTTGTGTTCAAAATTATTCAACCCCCACTGAAATTGAGTGTTTTGGCCAGTTTGACATTGATTTTGATCATTCAGTCATCTTGCTTACAATTAAATCAAAGAGGCACGTGTAGGTCAGACAAATATAACATAACATTTATAATGAAATAACCACAAATGTCTTTTCTGTGCTCACATCATTATCAGTTTTATTCAACCCCCAAGTGACATTCAATCTTAGTACTTAGTACAACATCCTTTTACAGTTATAACAGCTTTTAAACGTGAAGCATAGCTTGACACAAGTGTCTTGCAGCAATCTATGGGTATCTTCGCCCATTCGTCATGGGCAAAAGCCTCCAGTTCAGTCACATTCTTAGGCTTGCGCACTGCAACTGCTTTCTTTAAGTCCCACCAGAGGTTCTCAATCGGATTTAAGTCAGGCGACCACTCCAAAATGTTCCAGCCTTTAATCTGCAACCATGCTCTAGTGGACTTGGAGGTATGCTTGGGATCATTGTCCTGTTGAAAGGTCCAACGTCTCCCAAGCCTCAGGTTTGTGACGGACTGCATCACATTGTCATCCAATATCTCCTGGTACTGAAGAGAATTCTTGGTACCTTGCACACGCTGAAGCTTCCCTGTACCTGCAGAAGCAAAACAGCCCCAAAGCATGATTGACCCCCCGCCATGCTTCACAGTAGGCAAGGTGTTCTTTCCTTCATAGGCCTTGTTCTTCCTCCTCCAAACATAGCGTTGATCCATGGGCCCAAACAGTTCTAATTTTGTTTCCTCAGTCCACAGAACACTATCCCAAAACGTCTGTGGTTTGTCCATATGACTTTTGGCATACTGCAGTCGACTCTTCTTATTCTTTGGAGACAGCAAGGGGGTGCGCCTGGGAGTTCTGGCATGGAGGCCTTCATTACGCAGTGTGCGCCGTATTGTCTGAGCTGAAACTTCAGTACCCACATCTGACAAATCTTTTCTCAGTTCCTCAGCAGTCACACGGGGACTTTTCTCCACTCTACGCTTCAAGTAGCGCACAGCAGTCGAAGTCAGCATCTTCTTTCTGCTACGACCAGGTAGCGTTTCAACAGTGCCCCTTGCCTTGAATTTGCGAATGATGCTTCCTATGGTCTCTCTTGGTATGTTTAACATCTTTGCAATCTTCTTATAGCCATTGCCCTTCCTGTGAAGAGTAATCACCTCTTCTCTTGTCTTCCTGGACCATTCTCTTGACTTCACCATGTTTGTAACCATACCAGTAAATGTCTAGAAGGAGCTGAGTATCACAGTCACTTTAAAGCTGCCTAATTGGTGCTTATTATGTTTTATTGCTGCTCCGTGTCATCCACAGGTGTTTTCAATACCTGATTGAAAACACTTGAATGAACCTCTGTTCTTCAGAGTGGTAGTCTTTAAGGGGTTGAATAATTGTGTCAATGAAGAATTCACAAAAGAAACATTTACTACTGTATTACAAAACCAATTGATGTCATTTTAGTTGCATATGGTTCTTTAAAAAGTCCTTGTAGGATTTCATTCTGAATACAATTACAAATGTACACTAAATTCCCTAAAACCCTTTACAGCATTGGGGGTTGAATAATTTTGAACACAACTGTAGATCATGCCCATATAATACATATATAGACCTCAGACCAGACCCTGTAATTGCTAGGCAAGCTGGCTGACTGGGGCTGAGCCAGAGTCGGCAGCTCAGCTGACTGTCAGAGCGTCGTGAGGCTGCTGACGCTAAGCTCCGCCCCCATCAGGGTGACGCAATGGTAGTTGGGAGGGATCTACAGCACACAGTGCAAGCACCGTGTGCTGCAGATCCTGCACCTCCCCTCATCGCGCCGCTCCACCGAGGGGAAAGTTGGATTTTTCCAACTCCCTTCACTCAGCGCCGCATCGTGACGCGGCCTGAGCAAGGAAGGTGGAAAAATCTGAACACACTGAGCGTGTCTCGCCGCGCGGCGCTGCCTACAGGCGCTGTGCATCGCAACGCGCTCATTGTATCTAAGGCTTAAGGGGGTTATTCAAAGGGCACCGAAATGTCACCGACATGTCGGTGCCCTCTCGTTACCTGCACTTCCCTGCACTTCAGCATTCACCGCAGGGTCCCCGGAGTGCACAGAAAACCCACCACAAACCTGCAGCAATCCCGCCAATAACCCGCCGGAACCGCCACAAAAAACACGCTGATGAGCCGCCGATCACAGTGCAGACCAGCCGCCGGAAAAGCTGATGAACGGAGTTAAAGAAAACCCAAAACAATGTGATTGAAAGTGTCAAAATTGAAATGCTGTTTGCAAAAAAACTACTGAACAAAAATGCCTGGAATTTACATATAAGATCCAATGATAATCATAATAAAAAGGTCTGTTACAGAAAAAAGAAAAAACGCTTTTAAAAAAATGGAAAACAAGTTGCTGAAAAAATCCCGAAAAATGCCTAAAAGATCCTACAAGAAAATCTGTAAATAAAGAGACATTTTACAGCAGATTAAAATAATGAACAGTTTATTAGATATTGAATAAAAACGGGAATATTTTTAACATTGAAGCCTATGGGATTCTCCTGAATAAACTTGCGGAATGAAAACACCGAACATCAGGGCACTTCGCCAACTTTTTACTGCTGTTCGGCGTTCTCTGAATAGATTAACCATTGTTTCTCTATGGGGATTTCATTGCCTTCGAACAGGCACCGTACTTGCAGGCAATTCGCCAAAATTGGGCAAGCTGCCAGCTCTCTGAATAGACGAATGGCCAGGAAATGGCACCGTACAGGGAAATTCCCTGTTCGGTGACATTTTGGGGCCAGATTGGCTCTCTCTGGATAAACCCTTAACTCTTTCTTTGTAATGAACAGTTGGATAATTAGAATATCGCCTGTCACAACCCACATTTATCAGGAAAGAATTCAGCACTTATCTGTGTGATAAATGCTAAGAAATTAAACCTCACTGCCACGCTTATAAATCAATCCTCCCAGGAAAAAATACACAAATTAAATGAAAGATGGGATTCATTTTTAAATTTTGACAGTTCCATTTTAAGGTAGACAAAATGGATCCAAATGAATAATTAGATATATCAAATTCTAGGCTAATATACAGTAATCAAATTTTTCATTGTAAGGTTTGATTTGCCTTGTTCTAATGGAATGAATTTGGGATTGCATGCATTTTGAAGGGAAAATATTTTATGGTAAGAAAGTAAATTGATGTAGTGCGCAATGTGAATTCAAGTGTCGAATGGGCATATTTTTAAAATAGCATGGCACACACAATAAGACAATGGTAGGATGTTAGGTTGAGAATTGAAATTGCTTTTTTATTGCCGTCAGGAAGGAATTTGCGTTTGTTTTGGCTTTTTAGAAGCTTAATGATAGTAACTTGACTAACCCGAGATTACTATAAATGACTTTCTTACCGTAATTATTTACTTTTCCTGGATTTAAAAATTTCTCTACAAGTGTGTTTTATTTTTCTTCGGAAAAGCTCATACCTACATAATCGAGCCATACATTCAGAACATTATAGCAAAAACACTGATAACCTTATTACAGACACCGTTTCCCATAGTATTAGGTATGCACCCATATTGTCAGTGTGTATACTTGAATTATTATATAATCTTTCATATATAATTATATGTTTTTTTTTTTCAATATGAAAGTTTATCTAAAAAAAATAAAAAAATGGGATACAGAAAAAGAAATACAGGGAAAGGAGTACAACGATAAACATCTCAATATCACATTATATCAGGCATCGATCTAAAGGCATCACATTAACGTATAAACAATTCCTCATTCAATAGGACATGCTCCACTCCAGAACAAAGGTGAAGGACTGTTACATTTGAACTATAAACGTATCCCACAGGAACCAAGGATCCCTCCTAACCCCAACATCACCCTGCACCCGTCGCGTCATACCCTCTACAGTGGCAAGAAAAAGTATGTGAACTCTTTGGGATTACATGGCGTTTTGCATGAATTGGTCATAAAATGTGCTCTGATCTTCATCTAAGTCACAACAATTTGAAAAACACAGTCTGCTTAAAATAATACAACACAAACATTATATGTTTTCATGTTTTTAATGAACAGAGCATGTAAACATTCACAGTGCAGGGTGGAAAAAGTATGTGAACCTTTGGACTTAATAACTGGTTGACCCTCCTTTGGCAGCAATAACCTCAACCAAACGTTTCCTGTAGTTGCAGATCAGACCTGCACAAAGATCTGGAGTAATTTTGGACCACTTCTCCTAACAAAACTGTTTCAGTGTAGCAATATTCTTGGGATGTCTGGTGTGAATCGTTCTCTTAAGGTCATGCCACAGCATTTCAATCGGGTTGAGGTCAGGACTCTGACTGGGCCACTCCAGAAGGTGTATTTTGTTTTGTTGAAGCCATTCTTTTGTTGAATTACTTGTATACTTTGGGTCATTGTCCTGTTGCATCACCCATCCTCTGCGGAGCTTCAGTTGGCGGACAGATGGTCTTACGTTTTCCTGCAAAATGTCTTGATAAACTCTGGAATTCATATTTCCATCAATGACAACAATCCGTCCAGGCCCTGAGGCAGCAATGCAGGCCCAAACTATGATGCTCCCTCCGCCATGTTTTACAGTGGGGATGAGGTTTTGATGTTGGTGTGCTGTGCCTTTTTTTCTCCACACAGTGTTGTGTGTTTTTTCCAAACAACTCAATTTTGGTTTCATCTGTTCACAGAATATTTTGCCAGAAGTGCTATTGAACATCCAGGTGCTCTTTTGCAAACTTCAAACGTGCTGCAATATTCTTCTTGGACAGCAATGGCTTCCTCCGTGGTGTCCTCCCATGTACTCCATTCTTGTTTAAGCTTTTCCTTATTGTAGATGTGGAAACAAAAATGTTAGCATGTGCCAGGGATTTCTGTAAGTCTTTAGCTGACACTCTAGGATTCTTCTTTATCTCATTAAGCATTCTGCGCTGTGCTCTTGCAGTCATCTTTACAGGACGACCACGCCTAGGGAGAGTAGCAACAGTGCTGAACTGTCTCCATTTGTAGACAGTCTGTCTTACTGTGGACACATGAACATCAAGGCTTTTGGAGATACTTTTGTAACCTTTTCCAGCTTCATGCAAGTCAACAATTCTTGATCGTAGGTCTTCTGAGAGCTCTTTTCTGCGAGGCATGGTTCACATCAGGCAGTGCTTCTTGAAATCAGTAAACCCAAAACTGGTGTGTGTTTTTAAAGGGCAGGACAGCTTTCAGCATCATATCCAATAATATCACACTGATTGGACTCAAGGTTGGCTCACTCCTGGCTCCAATTAGCTCTTGGAGAAGTCATTAGGCTAGGGGTTCACATACGTTTTCCACCCTGCACTGTGAATGTTTACATGTTATGTTCAATAAACACATGAAAACATATAATGTTTGTGTTGTATTATTTTAAGCAGACTGTGTTTTTCAAATTGTTGTGACTTAGATGAAGATCAGAGCACATTTTATGACCAATTCATGCAAAACTCAACGTATTCCCAAAGGGTTCACATACTTTTTCTTGCCACTGTATTCTTCCAGGCCACTTCTGTTATCATTTGTAAACTCACATTTTACCAGTAAGGTTACAGATCCCGTATGGCTGCTATATGACCCATAACGTTCGCAATCTCCGGAAGGACAGATTTCCAATTCGCAGCCAGTAGTATAGCAGTTACTGTCAGAATGTGAAATATTATTAATTTAAAGACTATCGGGGTTATTCAGAGAAAGGTGAAAATCAGGAAAATTGGCAGGAGAAGAGAACAATCTAGACCAAATAACTGATTTAGAAAGTGTGATAAATGGGAGAATTTTTCTGTTTGGCTATTTTGACCTAGAATTTTCACTTCTCCTACCTCCTGAGTTTCACCTTTCGTTTAATAGACCCTTATGTAAACAGAATATTCCATTCTGTTTACATAAGGGTCTATTAAAAGAAAAGTGAAACTCAGGAGGTAGGAGAAGTGAAAATTCTAGGTCAAAATAGCCAAACAGAAAAATTCTCCCATTTATCACACTTTCTAAATCAGTTATTTGTTCTAGATTGTTCTCTTGACCATTGTCTTTCATTTAACACTGAAATTTAACAGGCCAATGCTTTCTCTTTTTATTACCTACTTTGGTCTTCAAAGATTTTGTTAGATAACCATAGCACCTCAGATATTTCAGAAAATGTTTTGTGATATCCTGAAGCCTTGAATCTGACTCCACCTCATAGCAGTAACATCACATGTACTTCTGATAGAGAGTCAAGGCATATGCCATTATCATACATACAGAAAAAATGGCGTTGCGCCTGTACTCACCAGAGCGGCTGCAACAGCCAAGAGTAACAGCCCAGTTCATGTATAAAACATAACAAGAGAAAAAAGATGTCATCTGCGCTCGTTTCTATATATTTCCATGTACAACAAAACACTATCAGGAGGTTTTACTTTGTTTTAATGGCCATTCACTCGCCCCGACAAGGCACCTCTTTGTAGAGTGAGTCCTAGCCAATGTACCAAAAGCTGCTCTTGTGAGCAACTACATGCCCCTCCTGCTGCTTTTCAGCTAACGAGAGGCAGACAAAATGGTGGGTTTATTTATACACGCACCAAGCACTTCCCATTTGGGGTTGAAAACAAAAACATGGAAAAATTATCATTTGGATTAATTAATCCATCTCTGATTTATTGAGATTACAATGAGAAATAAAAAGTTTTGTGGAATGGTTTCCATGGAAACCAATGGAACTTTCCCCACTGATGGTATTACTTTCAGTGGCGTAGCGTGGGGGGGGGCAGGGGGGGCCGTGGCCCCGGGCGCAGTTTTGTTAGGGGCGCATAATTTCTTTTGAAATTATGCGCCCCTAAAACTTGTGGCCCGACTGACCCGCTGGGCCCTCGGGCGCCGCCCAAGGGCCCGCGGGTTGAGGGGACCCAGATGCCGGGCAGCAGGAGTGCCTGCCCGGTCCTAAACAGTGAGTCCGTCCTGTTGAAGGGGAGGCGACTGCGTGCAGGCGCAGGTCACGTGGTCAGTCTAATCAGGTGGTACTGAGTCTCTGTACCACCTGACTGGCCGGACCGCGTGACCTGCGCACGCAGCCGCCTCCCCTTCAACAGGACGGACTCGCACGCTGTTCAGGACCGGGGCGGGCAGGCACTCCCGCTGCCTGGGAGCTGGGGCAAATCCATGTGCTGGGGCAAATCCATGAGCTGGGGCAAATCCATGAGCTGGGGCATATCCATGAGCTGGGGCAAATCCATGTGCTGGGACAAATCCATGAGCTGGGGCAAATCCATGAGCTGGGGCAAATCCATGAGCTGGAGCATATCCATGAGCTGGGGCATATCCATGTGCTGGGGGGGCAAATCCATGAGCTGGGGCAAATCCATGAGCTGGGGCAAATCCATGTGTGAGCTGGGGCAAATCCATGAGCTGGGGCAAATCCATGTGTGAGCTGGGGCAAATCCATGTGTGAGCTGGGGCAATATCGATAACGTGTCCACAGGTTGGGGGGGCGCACAATTCTTGGCTGGCCCCGGGCGCTGACAACCCACGCTACACCACTGATTACTTTAAGAATGTTGCATCGTATCTCCCTTGTGATAAATAAACTTTATTGTAGCAGTGGTGTAGTACAGCTCAGTCATTCAGCCTAAACATTGATATGTTCACTGTAAAATTGTGCCAGAGCCATAATCAGTCTGTGATGCAGGAAAGGCCCTGACGCATTAATCAGTGATTGAGAAAACCTGTTGAATTCCATTGCAATCAAAGACAACTGGTGATTTTTTGAGTGAAAAGTCACATATCGTGACTAAAATTATACTTACTTATTAATTATAGTGCATTGTGGAGACCTTACTGGGAGGCTCAGCACATGAATTAAAATAATCTGATTATTTCTGTCCGATTTTCTACACAAGTCTGTTTATATTTATTTGAGGGGGAATACGGGGATTATTTATTTTTATAAGATTAGCTCCCTCCTCCTTTTAATAATTATCTATTCTAGATTTAGTTATTGATTGGTTTAAACTGTTTAGATAAGATTATACCCAAGAATTACTTATTCTTAATTTTGTTATGTTATCCACAGTGTTTCCCTGTTGCTTATACTTTTCTCCGAATATAGAATTTGGCTTCCCTTTTACAAAAATACATTATGGCTGAGTTCTTGTGGTAACTCTCTATTATTCAACTTTTTTTAAAGTAGGCAAGATCGCCAGAGTATGCCAGAGTCACATATTCCCAGCAAGGTGAGTATAGGCACCAAATACACGGAAGGCACCCGGATCGTCATTTCAACAGATTATTCAAAGGGGCCTATAAAAATGTATACACACTTTAACAGTTGTTATCTATGCCCTTTTTAAAACCCGTATTGAATTATGGCAGCAATGTGTAGTAATATGTATCCTTTAAAGATAGTCGCACCGTTGTTGATATCGTCGTGTGGCCGTCAGGAGACAGTCAAAGAAAATGTCTGAGCCACTCATGACTTTCAAGCAACGCAAGACCATTTTGAAGAGGTATGTAGTTCAACAACAATGGCGGCATGAGTTTGGAACAGAACCACCTACACGACTAACCAACGCACGGAAACATGATATGTTCCAAACCTAAGCCTTTCTGTGATGTGCACAAGCAAAGATCTGGGAGGCGTCGAACAGCAACAAGTCCTGCTTCCTTAGATACAGTGTTGCAACAGTTTACACGCTCACCACAAAAGGCTGTCAAACTATGTGCATGTGAGACAGGTATTAGCAGATCAAGCATACTACGTATTCTGAAGAGAGCATATTGGAAATTTTACATCCAGAGACTGTTACACGCCATGACTGAAGATGACCCTGATTGGGGAATGGAGTACTGTGAGTGGTTTTGACAAATGGTACATGAAGATGAGGACTTTGTACTGAAAATGATGTGGACTGTCATTCAAGGATGTAATTGGACCATTCTTTTATGAAGGCACAGTAACTTGTTCAGTGTACCTCGATGTGTTTCGCACATTCATTTTATCGGCCATTTATGCGCTTTATGCGGAATTGCGGATGAGCAATTTTACTTCCAGCAAGATGGCGCACCACCTCACTACCACCAAGAAGTAAGAGCATAAGTCGTAAAATGTAATCTCGATGACATTCTGCCAGGACATTGGATAGGATGCAGAGATTCTATTGAATTCCCTCCACGTTCCCCAGACTTAGCACCCCTCAATTTCTATCTGTGGTGAACACTATAGAGTGAGGAATACCATAGAAAAACACCTATTCTGGCTGCACCACAGGAAGAAATTGAAGTATCATGTGGATACTCTAGTCAACGTTTTTCATGCAGTATTGCGACAAAATCAAAAGTGTCTGAATGCTAATGCTGACCACTTTGAGCACCTAATGTGACTGCATTATTCAAACATGCCTTACAGCTGCCCTTTGATGTTTATATAAATCTAGTAATAACATTGTTATTCATATATTTTTCATGTTGGAGTGTGTATACATTTTTTGGGCCCCTCTGTATATAGTTGGCAAAACCTATAAAAGTTGGTGATCTAGGTCAGTGTCCACCATCACACCCAGTTTAAAGGATTACCTTGAGGCTCTGCAGACTGAATCCTGCAATCATTGAGTCGCAAATCATCTCACCTGTGCTGTGCTTCAGATACCAAACGCGCCTTGTTAGATGCACCTGAATAATGTGCTGATCTATATCCCTGATCTATATTATCAGACCTTCGCAAATTATCAGATGTAAACTGAAAACCCGACCAGATTGTCCCTTTAGTTGATTTTTTCTTGGGTTCTAAGAAGGTGAAGATCCTAACCTTGATAAACAGTCATAGGAAGCGCAGGAGGTGTGGTATTGATTAAATACATAGGGCCACATTACAATCCTCACGTTAAAACGGGGGCACTAGGGAGAAAAAACTGCACCCGCAGTGCTGGACCCCTATGCTGCAAGAAAGCTGAAATCATAGAAACCTAGAAACATACTGTAGAACATGTCGGCAGATAAGAACCTTTCGGCCCATCTAGTCTGCCCAATTACATGGATACTTTACTTGGATTTATCTTTTGTTTAGGATAGCCTTATGCCTATCCCATGCCTGCTTAAATTCAATTACTGTTTTGGCCTCTACCACTTCAACTGGAAGGCTGTTCCATGTATCCACCACCCTCTCGGTAAAATAATGCTTCCTGATTTAAACCTTTGCCCCTCTAATCTAAGACTATGTCCTCTTGTTTTGCTACTTTGTTTCCTTTTAAATATACTCCCTTCCTCTACCTTGCAGTGCAGGCAGCATTATGTGTTGCCTGTCACAGGGACATGCAGGGCCAGTTCCCTGCTCCTCACAGGAGGAGATCAAAGGGATCCATCTGGGTCCCCCCACCCCGCGGGCCCCCGGTTGGTGCCCGAAATGACCGACCGGTCAGTCCGCCCCTGATTGGAATATGAATAGATGAAGTGCCACCATTCCCATTTTTAACACCAGACTCAAAACATGTTGTAATTTTACTAGATAAGTTGATGTTGTTTTCTGTTAAGCAAGTTATTTTCTTATATAAATAAAGAAAGGATGTCAGGGGATGGGATAGGGTTGGGGATTGTGTGGGGTGGGTATATTATAGCCATTCAATGCGTTGGTTAAGTACTTATTTCCTGCAATGAAGGTTTCCACATATCTTTTAGGTTCAGAATCTGAATTCAAGAGGTGTTAATATTCACCTTATGTTTTGTATTGTATTGTTATTCTTAGACATTTGTCTGCAATGAGTAGTTTATTACATGCATATTTCTAAATAATTATGAGGTTGATAGTATCACTGGTATGTTGTATATTTGTTTGTACGCTTATTATTTAGCGACACAGTAGTTTACTAGTTTTACATGAATCAGTCCTGAACTGAAGCCTTCACTGTAGCAACATTGCTTCCACGATTGATGGCGATTCTCCAGCAGCTGATACACAGAGGGTACACATTTCTATGCTTACTTTCTAGGGATGCATTTTCTAATGTCATTAGGTCCTGTTGAAAGTTAGAATGTTACCTTGAAAATTCAACAGATGCAATACATTTCCCAAGCCCGATTCACACCAGGCATGTACTGGC
Organism: Leptobrachium leishanense; assembly: GCA_009667805.1. Classification (NCBI taxonomy): domain Eukaryota; kingdom Metazoa; phylum Chordata; class Amphibia; order Anura; family Megophryidae; genus Leptobrachium; species Leptobrachium leishanense. Next base: position 100,211,831 of record CM019064.1, read on the forward strand.
CTTTCGGGACCACCGAGAGCTCAGAGGGCCGAGGTGTCATCCAAGCCTTGGCCTGACAGGCGGCCAAGCCTGGGGATCGCCTGGGCCTGGCCATCGGGCAAGCTTGGGAATTGCCTGGGCCTGACCGCCGGCCGAGCCTGGAGCCATATTTTTTGTGCCTTATGGTGGTGGTGAACATGGATTTCCATGGTAAAAAGTATGAGCGCGGCAGTAACTGGTCAGACACGGTGATGGAGCTCATCCACCTTTGGGGCAACCAGTCACTGCAGATGGAGAGCTGCCTCCAGAACCAGCACGTCTTCATCTGCATCGCCGACATCCTGTGGGATAAGGGCCTGGGAATCACCTGGACTGGGCTCCGTCTCCCCAGGCAGCGGCTACAGAGAACGCAGAGAGAGTAAACCCCTTTGTGCCTGGTGCATGGCGACTGCCTTCTCACAGAATGGTTGGGGTGCCCTCAGGGGCCTCAGAAAGGTTTAACCAGCTAACGGGCGCCAGATTTGGATCTCGACTGGGGGTGGTAGAGGAGGGGGAGCAGCCACTCGAGCCTCAGAGTGAGGAGCATGCCTAGAATGGCTGGGAGTGATTTTGCTGCCCAAGATGTTTTTCAGGGACCTCACATGATCTCTTTAGTTGTAGGGCAAATCGTGAGCCTTTGATCGTGATATGTTCACAAACTGCTTTGGTCTTTGGAGCCTCTGACTTTTTTTGGTAGTGTTTGTTATTTTCAGATCGCAGTCCTACATTCGGGCCTCCCACATGGGATTGAAAAATACTGAATTGTGGTTACTTGTCTTGTAAAATTCAAATCTTGCATGAAAATGTTAACAGTTCACCAGGACTGGATTTGCATCTCAGGAGCCTGTAGGCACAGAAATGTGGAACACCCCAATCCCCCCCAACAAAACAAAACATGGCAAAATGACTTTTTAAATGTTAATTTTTGGGGCAAACGAAAAAAATTACAAGAAAATTGAAAAAGATAAAATCAAAAAAAAATTCTCTGTTCTACAGCAGAGGCAAAATATGCTGTTACATATAAAACAAACAATGCCACTGCATTAACTCAACTAAGGTGACAGATTCTGCCCCTTCGTTTAAAAAACTGAAACAGTTTCTCTCCGCTCTCAAATCAAAAGAAGGGGCAGAATCTGTCACCTTAGTTGAGTTAATGCAGTGGCATTGTTTGTTTTATATGTAACAGCATATTTTGCCTCTGCTGTAGAACAGAGAAAAAAAATTTGAATTTACTTTATTCAAATTTTTGGTTTTTACACATTACATGGTCATGTTTGTTATCATTGTAAAGACCAGACTCTGACCTTTCCTATGACACCTCACTTAACCTTGTGCAGTGTACAATTCAGAGATGCAAGATCCAAAGTCCCCCTGTCTCTCCTCACTGCAGTCACAGGTTCTAGGTTGTCAATGAAACAATGCATTGTGTCATCACCTCCACATTTGCTGGCAGTGTAGGAAATGAGAAGGTGAGTTAGTGCAGCATCACTGTTCACTTTATAATTGTAAATTGAATAATAGCGCTGGGTTATAAGAAAAGAGGAAAATAATATTTTTTTTAATTTTTTTTTTACATAAATCTAACCTGGTTATATTTGGGATCTGACCTTTCCAATGATACCTCATATGTCCATCTGGCCCTTAGGGCTCCAGACATACAGTGGTCTAAATGATTGTAAAGTGTAAAAAATATTTATTTTTTTTTACAGAGCAAGGCGCCCCCTTGTGGCAGCACATGCCTACTCTGCCTAGTTATAAATTCAGCCCTGCGGATCACACAGTCTGGCTTGCCTATCTTATAAGATCCCTTTCAGTTTGAATCTTAATTTTTTGTGTTCTATTGTATTTTGTTAGACAGAGTTTTGGGGATTGACTCTGTCAACACATTCACTATATAGCAGCATTCATCAAGGTACCCTCACACACCTCCCTACACAGCGCTCCTGATATGGGTGTTCGTGCAATCTCTCCTATTATGAATCTTACAGTCTGGTAACACATCGTCTTAATGGATTAAAAAAAACATGCAGTGTGCACCGAACTTCGGAAGTCACTAGAACGCTAGTTATTATCAGGAATATATATTTCGTACTCTAATATGCCAACATTACAGTGTAACCAACATGTTAGTTTTTTGAATGTCTCAATTGAATTATTTTAATAAATTGGATTAAAAGTTATGTTTTAATAAGGACTCTAGGGGAGACTTGTTTTTTTCTCAGTTTGGGGGAAAATATTTTTTAACTAACATTCAAACCTGCCACTTCAAAAGAGGTTTCCTAAATACAAACTATATAAATTAACACAAATGGATATTATTGACTATAGCATAGTACGAGCAAGCATGTTCATAACTAGTGGACTTTCCAACCACATTCCATTTTACTTATCAAATTACAACTATATGTGACTTTCAATTTTTTTTATATTTTCCACAAAATAGCACGGTAAGGCTGGAGTCAGACTAACGCATTTTTAATGTGCGTTTAGGCGCACTTAATCATGTAGCAACAAATGACGGGCAATGACGGACAATATACGAAGTACGGTCGCACGAAAGTTCGGCCGCGCAACGCAAGCGGCAAACAAACGCATTTTTTCGAGAACGTCAAGCCGCTAGTACTGACGTACAGAGTGCGCTGCGTCGGCATAGCGGTGTGTGTGCGTGATTAGGAGATATCAGACACTGTTCATGTCCGGCCAACATAATGTCCAGACACCCAAAGTTTCCTGTTTTGGATCCGTAAAAAATCACGCACGAAAATGCGCATCGTATGACCGTTTTCCGCATTCCGTGAAAAAATACGTTCGGACGCACTTTTTTTACGGACAACGCGAAAAATGCATTCATTTGACCCTAGCCTAATCAGGTTTGCTGAGATAAAGAACATGGACAAAATATATGATTTATTTACATTTTCATTTTCATTAATTGTTATCCTGTGCACAGACGAGCTATGGATAAAATAGATTTTGTAGCTTTGATATAATCCTAAAGCCTTCTTTTGAATAGACGTGACATTCAGGATCTCATTGTCTATTACCAGTGTTCACAAATCAGCATTTTCTATGAAATCTTGATAATTAGCAGCGCTGTGACTTGCAAATAACTTTACACAGACTTCCAAGAGAAGTTTAAGTCTGTTAGACATGTCCTGATTCCTGATTGTCTTTATCTTCTCCTCCCACAGACTGGATTGTGTCAGTGTACAGTTCAACTTGAGCTCCTCTTGTACTGTTCTGATCTCTTGGATAACTGATTTACAACCTTCTTTTATATACCTTGGTTGATGTTTACCTGAATTTGCCCTGGATTTGAGACTTGCGCACCAGAAGAAGTGTAAAACAGCAACCTGAATACACAGCGACTTATAAAAGTTGGATTTATTAGAAGATTTCCTTTTAATCATAGACATTCCCAGGGAGACGAGAGGGAAAGTAGAGTTAGTTTGTTCAGCTGTGCTCTCCGCTGCCTTTCAACAAGAGATTTAAAAGGGGGAAGAGAAAGAAAAATCCCCTGGAAAGCGTAAGATGAATGAAACAGAAAATGCAACTTTCCAATTCAACCCCATCTGCAGGTCTCAAGAAGCACCCTATACGTATGAAGTCCTGCAGAGTAAGTTAAATAATCTTTTTAAAATCACTGAACATGCGGATAAGTCTTTGTTTTATTAGTATTTTTTTATTTGGCTTTTTATGTAGTATCAGTATTTTGTAATTTGTTGTTTATTTTTTTAATTTAGATGTTTATATAGTGTTGTTAATTGTCATCTTTGCAAATTAAAGGTAACATGTTAAATAAAATGATTTCCTATATGTAACAATAACAGTATTATAATCTAGACTTGGATTTTTGGGACCGACTGGGTGGAGTAGAGGTAACAACACTGCTCTGCATGGAGAGAGTCTGTGGGGACATGGGTTCGATCCCAGCAAGAGCACCTCTCCAGTAAGCATCCTTGGGCAAGACACCTAACGGTACATACTCGCCACCCAGGACATACTTGAAAACGAGAGAAATCTCAATGTATCCTTCCTGGTAAAATCCTTTCTCAGAAAAAAAAATTGACAAGGAATGTGCAAATGTATGTTTGAAAGAACTCTCTTGTTAACATAAATGCAATCAAAATATTCCAGTATGGGTTAGTTTGACTCAATGAAACCACCGTTTAATTCCTGATAATTTCAGATTTAGTGAATGACTGTTAGTCAGTTTCAGGGAAGAATATACATTACGGGTTCAAACAAAAAGAGAAACTGCAGCGCTTTGCCTTAGAAATAGAGGCAGTGCTGCATTGTTGATGTCTGTCTGTTACTATGGAGATTATTTTAGTGGTTTAAATGTGCTTATATCATGTTTCTTTATTCTATTTGTAATTAGAAAAACACATTTATACAAATTTGTGTTTGAGGAAGGTGAATGGGTTGATGATGGATGGATGGATGGATAGATAGATGGATCCTACACCTTATCTGTTTGTATTCACTTGCTTAAACACATCTTTTTTAGATCACCTATTCGTTTAAGGCACTGGTTCCCAAACCTGGTCCTCAAGTACCGACTAACAGGCCCGGTTTTAAGGATTACCTTGGGGAAAAGCAGACTGAAACCTGCAATCACTGAGCATCAGATCTTATCACCTGTGTTGTGCTTCAGATATCTGGAAAACCTGAACTGTTGGGGGTACTTGAGGACCAGGCTTTGGAAACTCTTCTTTAAGGCACCATCTATGAAACTCCTTCCATTACATTCCGTCATCTACAATTATTATGCTTTAATTATAAAGCACCAGCAGATTCCGCAGCATTGCATAAGATACTGTATATAGACTAATGGATGCTACATCAGAACAAAAGTCCATTTGACCAGCATATACTTAATAAAGGTGATACTGTAAGGTTGGAGAACACTGTTGCTGAGGGAACTTAAAATCTACATGAGCCACTTCTTTGTTCCAAACCAAATAGGATAAGAGTGGTCTAACTGACAAATACCACAAATACAACCCTGTATTAACTCTAAATTTCACTGTATAAGATAGAAAAGAACCTTTATTGTTCTAAATGTAAGGTCTAATTTCCCGGTTTTCTACGAGAGAGAAGGAATGACAGCATGTGTTTCCCCAGTAGTAAGATATGCTTCCACTCAGGATTAATAAAAGTTATGTTATTGCCATGAAGGCCATTATTATGGTAAATTATTAGTAGTTATAGTTACTGAGTTAATCAGTGACTCATTTCCAGTAATAAACCAGTTATCCTCCATTATTGGCCAATTGTTCTTCATTGAGGTTTTCTCACGCGGATTTGTTGTCCCCTTTCGTAACCCTCGTACACTTTTAATGAGATAAACTTTATTTTGTATTGTGTTGAGCTGTAGTAATGAGCTCCTACAAAACACCCCGGCCCCTAGTCCAAGCGAGTTGATAATTTGTGAAAGTGGCTGATAGTTTTAATGGACCAGCTTGGTATTCCAAGTCACGTGCAAACATTACGTGAAAGGTTCTTAGCTTTTTCCTCAAGTTATACCTTGTATACATCATACAAGTACTCGGAACCGCAGAATAAAAATTTATACCAATTTGTCTGTTATTCTTCAAGCAGTGCAGGGGCAAAATAACTTTAACCCAGGAGAAGAATACAATAATGATAAGAAGGGAAATCTAGTCTGTGACAGAAGCCCCCTCCACCATTTAATGGACCCAGTCAGCAGCCTTTATCTCCCTGGATAATGTTTGCCTCACTGTCAAGATATGTGATTGTGTCCTTTGTTCTTGTGTTTGCTTCTGTTTACTCCTTGTCTGGGAGGAGTGTGTTTTGTACTGTTACTTAATAGGATTAAATAACTGGTGAAAGAAGAATATAAAAGAAACCCTGGAATTAATAAAGAGCGTTTGATTCACCCCACCCAGAAGAGTGTGTCTGGCAGATTATGGGGCCTCTGCTCCTCTGGGTCACCTCTCTGTAATTCCAGGGATACCAGTCGCGTAGTCTGGAAGGTGAAAACTGGTCCCTGCGTGGTTCTGGAACAGAGAAGGAACGGACTAAATAACAAGCGAGTTCTGATCCTGGAATTTTGGACCGAAACCCAACCTGTTACATAGCCTTTTATCTCAGAATGCAGAGAAGAGCATGATCTGTTGCCTCATCTTGTCACTTTCAAATTAACAAATCATTCCTAGGTTTCCTCCTGCTTGTGCTGTTGTGTTATGTGATCCTGTGTAAGTCGCGCGTGATACTCCACGCAATCCTATGGCCTGTGGAAATGACTACCTCTAGTGGCACTCATCACTGGTGGAATGAATGCTATGTACCAAATATAGAACTTTTCATCTTGAACAGAGTAGGTGACCCGTTCACGGTAGCAGGTTACCCGAAACGGGGATTTTACGGACAGTCACTCACAACCAATCATTTGGATTAGGATAAGGTTCACTGTATGAATAAAATACATAATATAGAATGAAGATTGTAAGTAACCCACATGATTTTCACATCACATAAATATCTATGTTTCTATATTTAACGCCGCAGGACGTTCCATGCCGTCCTGCATTTGGCGGGCTTTAACGCCGCAGGACGGTATAGAACGTCCTCGGCGTTAGGAGCCCAGCCGGAGGTTATACTCACCTCCCCGGTGGCTCCCACACAGATCTGGCTTCTATGAAGCCTGATCTGCGTTTTTTGTAGCCTCCCGGCGCACTGACGTCTTCGCGCTGGCGCGATGATGTCAGTTTCAGGCGCACCCCCCGCCGGAGCATGGGGAAGCGCCTGGAGGGGAGGGGATCCCTCTATCTCCCCATCGCTGGGGGCTAGAAGGCTGTGGCCAGCATCGCTGGAACGGTGACAGCCTGACCTTTCCAGTGATGTTAACCCCTTAGTTGCCAGGTCGCGACTGGGCTTTAATTCGTGCCCGATCGCGGCCTATTTCCGGTGGGGGCCGCCATCTTGGATGGCAGCCCCCACCTCTGGGTCCCCTCCCGCATCAACTGACTCATCGCGCCATGCGCGATGATGTCAGTTAACTGGGGAAGCCCCTGGCTGCAAAGGGATTTCCTATGGAAATCCCATAGAGGAGATAGTGAGGCTCTTTGAACCCCTTTATCTCCTGATCGGTGGCAGCTAGGGGGTCATGCCTGATATCGTTGGAAAGGTCTGAGCATGGCCTTTCCAACGATATCAAACATGACAATGATAAAAGTAAAGTTAAATTGTTTAAAAATAAAAATAATAAAAAAAATTATTAATTAATTAATTAAAAAATAAAAACGTGCTTTTTTTTTGATGCAGCATTATTGTTCACATTTCAATTATAATGTGAACAATGATACTTCACCAATGATTTTTTTTTCTCCCCCCCCCAAAAAAAAAAAGGGTTCCCAAGTCTACCCCATAGAATATAACCGCAAAGGATCGGATAATAAGATGTGAAAAAAAAATACTTTACACACTGTGGATGATTGAAATTTTATTGAAAATTCAAATTTTTTTTACATTTATTGTTATAGCATTCTGGCAGGACATGACGTATATTTATATAATTATGATATATTATTAATCTGCCAAGTCTGCCAGAAAGAACGATATATAATTTGTCTGGATGGTACAATAATATGTGACGTAAAACCGCGTTTAAACATGATGAGCAAAAACTTCAGCAAACTTCACTTCCGAAAGAGCGCCGAAGTTGTAAAATTACTCCCGTCCTTAAGGGGTCAATATATTACATTTGTAAATATATTTTGTAAACGGATAGGTTATAACAAAATAAAATATAATTTTCATGACTTGAGGGTACAAGAGTCACTAAAACGACAGAAACCCTAAAGAGAGTATCTCTTGCACTCCAAGTTTACATGTTATATCACGCTGTGAAGTTTAAGGCTTATTTTCAGTCTTTATATGAAATATCACAAAGAAAAGTGGTTCATTTAGGGACCCCACTGCTTTTTCAACACCCCAGCTCAGGGACATGAAGCACATTAATAAACCTAAATATATTTAGCTCTTCGAAGCTTCCCTACATAATCTTTCTTGCTGTATTAAAAAGTGCTAAACACATGCAGGGTTATTCACAATGAATCGAAAAGTCACCGCACGTTCGGTGACTTTTTGCTCTCTTCAATTCGGTGCGATTTGGCGATCCCATTTCGGCGACCCTGCGGTGTATTCAGCAAGCACCACAGGGCCTTCGTAGTGCAGGGAAAAGCTGCCACAACCCGCTGAACACTCACCGCAAAACCCGGTGAACGCACACCGAAACCCGCGAAAACATCTGGATTAACCTCGCCGAACACGCCGGAGAAACCCAAGCAGCCGCCGATCACAGCGTAGAGCAGCCGCTGGAAAAACCCAACACCGGCAGACGAAGTGAAAAAAAAAAACAACAGTACGCTTGAATGTTTGAAAAGTGAATCGCTTTCTGCAAAGAAACTGCAGAACAAAAATGTGTGAAATTTACATATGAGGTCCAATGAATGATAATAAAAAGGGCTGTTACAGAAAAAATAAAAAACGATTTAAAAAAAAAATGGAATTTTTTTTCGCCAAAAAACCTGAAAAATGCCTAAAAGATCCTAAAAATAGATACATAAAGAGACTTTTTACTGCAGAATAAAATAAACAATCAGATATTGGATTAAAACGGGAATATTTTTAACATTGAAGCCTATGGGATTCGCCTGAATAAACCTGTCGAATGAAACCACCGAACAGCAGGGCATTTTGGCAACTTTTCACTGCTGGTTTTTGTTTTCTGAATAGACGAAGCATTGCTTCTCTATGGGGATTTCACTGCCCTCGAACAGGCAACGAACAGGCACCGTATGTGCAGGCAATTCGCCAACATTTGGCGAATTGCCTGCTCTTAGAATTGTCGAATGGCCAGGAAATGTAATCGTACGCTGAATATCAGTGTTCAGTTACCTTTTGGCCACTATTCGGATCTCTTTGAATAACCCTGATGGCAAACAAAGGTCTAGAACATTTTCTTTAATAGGAAGTTTCAGAGCCTTCCAGATTTTCCCAATTTCACATTAGGAATGCTCCAAACGGATCTGCTGCTTGGAAACACAGCTCCTGATTGTTGTAGCAGACCGCAGCACATGCTGAGAGCCTCTAGGCAGCCCTAGCATGTGACATGGTGCTTGGAGTCACGTTGGCACTGAGCAACATCACCGAATAAAGAGGATGCAAGTGCTGCCAGCGTGTGAACACACTTGTGGCTGAAAAGGGAAGGAGATCTTGTCTCCCGTTACAATCTTCTCTCAAACTTCTGATTCTCCCAGATTCTGAAATCCTGAAGAATCTGGAATTCGGAATTCTCGTGGTCCCCAGCATCCTGGATAAGGGGTACACCATCTGTAATAGTAATAAGGACAATTGCCAATTAAGTGTGGGTAGACTCTCAGACTGCAAGGTGATCAAACCGGTCAGTCCTAGAGGAGATTAACCCTGACTGCTCTTTAGAAGGCCAGATCCTGAAGATGAAACTCATATACTTTGGTCACCTGATGAGAAGGAAGGACTCACTGGAGAAGACCCTAATGCTGGGAAAGATTGAAGGCAAATAAGAAGTGGACGACAGAGAATGAGGTGGCTGGATGGAGTCACTGAAGCAGTAGGCGTGAGCTTACATGGACTCCAGAAGATGGTAGAGGACAGGAAGGCATGGAGGAATGTTGTCCATGGGGTCGCGATAGGTTTGACACGACTTTGCAACTAACAAGAACAGGACTCTCAGTGTATTAGTGTGTAAGGCAGGACTGTCAAACTATGCCCCCCACATGTTTCCGAACTACAATTCCCTTGATTCTATGGCCATCTGTTGCATTTAAATAATTCTGGGAATTGAAGGCAATCAACATCTGGGGAGCCAGAGTTTGAGATACCTGGGGTAAGGCATTCAATAAAAAGACATTTCAACAGAGCCTACAATTGCTGGCACTTTTTGGTTTCTTAGACCTCATGCTGGATGTGGCAAAATCCAAGTATCAAGTGCACCGTGGAGCGGATCTGCCCCTAAGTGGGTAAGCGCTGTTTAAACCTTTTTTTCTTGACTGGGTAGACCCTTTTGTGTGACAAACTAATGGATTCAAGTACAGGATTGTGCCCGAGCAAAATTACTTAACACCAGTTTTGGACAGCCAGTAAATCTTCTCACTACCTGCTGCAAGAGAGAATAATGTGCAGCCTTGGAATGTATAGGAATTGCAAATGTGCTTTGAGCAGCCGTAATATTAAGACTGGAGCCATTAGCATTAACAAGTGGGGCTGTCATATTTACAGCTTGCTCGTTAATGCTAATGGCTTAAGTGGAATAGGAACCCATAATATGTTTGAAGGTATTACCTGTTCATTACCTGCTCATTTAAATATATTTGTAACACATATCATGCTTTTGTTACTACATGCAGTTATCTCATTTTCTTGTTATGGTATTTGTATCATTATTATTCCTTATAATTAAATTACTTTTTACTTAGGCACCATACTACTTAGGCACCATACTACTCATCTTAAATTAGAGCTTGGTATCAGTAACCTCATCGGTGGCTCACTTGATTTGGAGTTATTATATATTATATTCGGTATACATTATAAAACTACCAGTAGAAAAGCAATCTGACAGCCGAGTGTCCTTGGTATTGGCCATGTCTGCTGATATATCTCTCAGACAATACATTATACAGAAATTAGTGAACTAAGCACATGGTTACCCTTTGTAACTCAGGATATAACGTGACTCATGCATTACTGCTTACTTATCTACATACCACAGTGTGAATGAACCTTTGCTGTTAATATCATATTCAGGTAACCTGCAATGCTGATTGCGACACATCTTATAATATCCCATACTGTTTTGTAAGAAGTTTTCATATTGTGATAGCAGTGACACAAGAGGTTATTCATTGGGGGTGTGGCTGGCAGTCAAGGTGAGAGGATGCGGCGAGCAGGGAATTTTTTGCCCCCTTTGGCTGTCTTTTTCCTTCTCACCTAAATCCTGTGGTGTTTGGAGGATTCCCCCACTGCTTTGGGTCGCGTCCTGGGATCAGTGGCCAACTTGTAGCAGGTGCATTTCCACTCCTCGGCTGGTGTGTCAAGCCGACGACCATCTTGAGGCCTGCTTTCTTGTACCCAAAGGATCCTTGCCCTGCCGCTTCTTTAGCTCCCTGTGGCAATCCCCCCTGATCGGAGGCCTGCTGGTGGCTGTAGCGATGGAGGACCCTTAGCTCCCTGCCTTTATAGGTATCTGCGTGGCGGGAACGACTGGGGAGTACAAGTGTTAGAGTTGGGACGGATTCTCTCCTCCTCCCGACGAATCAGGGGCCATACTGTCAGGCCTAGATGGGATCCATGCTCTGTTGCTGGAGGAGGATCAACGTCTCCTGCTGGGGTATGATGAAAGTCAGCCGCTGACCAAGGGTGATTTACTGACGGTGCTGCGGGGTGCCCTGGGCGCCACACTGAGGATGGAGCGGGACTTCGGTCCTGCAGCGGGGCTGGAGGAGAGGTGTACGGTGTCAGCGGTAGAAGGAGGGCAGTAAGCTCATCCTGGGTGCAGTGGTGAGGAGCTGCTTGAAGAGGCTATGCGTCTGGGAGACGTGCTGCTCTCCGATGTCTTACCTGCAGTCCCGGAGGAGGTAGTTGGCGAACGGTTGCCATGGTCCAGGGGGACTTCTTGGCATTCTGCCCTTTTTAGGGGCATCAGAGCTCTCTGGAAGCTGCTGGCTGGCCCTGGTCGACCGGGACTGTGGCAGCCACACTATCAGGGCTATTCAGAAAGAGGTGAAATCCTTGAGAATGACTGGAGAATTAAAAATTCTAGGTCAAAATAGTCAAACCAGAAAAATTCTCCCATTTATCTCACTTTCCAAATTGGCTATTTGGTCTAGATTGTTCATTCTCCTGTCAATTCTCAAGGTTTCACCTCTCTCTGAATAGCCCTGTATGTGTCCTGCTGCGATTGCTCCGCTGCTCCATGGAAGGATCTGCCTTTCCGCTGTGGTGGTCTGCCTGGGTGGCCTGTGCTTGCTCTGCTGTGCCTCCCTGGAACTGAGCTGGGAGTCCGGTCTGTCCCCATGTTTCTGGACACTGGCTGATGTTCCCCACACCTTTCATTTGTGTCCCTCATTTTTCTCTTTTTTGTTGTTTTTTCCCTATATCTGGCGGACTCTCTTTTTATTTTTCTTCTTGCGATGTACTTGAGCGGGCACTTACCTGACAAGCTCTGCTGCAGATTCTATTTTTATCCTCCTGAGACTCTTTGCAGCTGGACTGGCCCGTCCGTGTGCTATTGGGGTCTTTTTTCTTTACCGTGCGCGAACAAGAGTTGTCCCAATTAAGTCATTTGGCAGGCTACCATGGCTCTGTCCTCATCATTCGGCCCAGGGTCGTCCGGCCATGTGGCCTGTTCCTTGGCATCTGTTCGTCTTTTAGGTGATCAGAGTGAGCCGGGAGCGCCACCACGAATTATGGTAGTTCTCCACATTTTCACCCTCCCCATCCTTTCTCGTCAACATTTTTCTTTTTGCCCCGGTGGGCCCACTGGTCGTTCCTGTTGACCTTAGCCGTTACGCCTTGTGTAGCTGATTTGACTTTTTGTCCCCCCCATTTTTTTATTTTTTCTTGTATGCTATCTTTAATACGCACCCCCCTTTTTACATATTCTGCCACTGTTTCTCGTTTGCTGTCTCCACAGTTATTGCCACTTGTTGTACAGATGACATATTTTCAAAATAAAAATTGTCAATATAAAAATTTTAAAAGAGATTTTCACTAAATACTGAACTTGAAACCTAATTTCACCGAACTGTGAATTTCACTGTTCGGCAATCTTTGGCGGCGACGAAATTGTCCCATAGAGAAGTAATGATCCGTCTATTCACAGAACGCTGAACTGCACCGAAGTGTCAGCGAAATGCCCTGATTTTCGGTGATTCCGTTTGATAGGTTTAAACCCATAGGTTTCAGTGTAAAAAAACAATATCATTTTCTAATTTTTTTAACAAATATTTATTATTTTCATTTTCAGCAAAAAGCCTTTTTATTTTTCTACAAGACTTTTTTGTATTTTTTGTAATTTTTTAGACAAAACTTTTGTTTCCTGACTTTTTTTTAAAAAGGCTTTTTTTTTATTCTGTAAAAGACCTTTTTATTATTTTTTAAAGGACCTTTTTTATTATTTACAAACATTTTAATGCATGTTTATTGGTTTAATCACATATTAGGAGAATAGGAGAGTTCTGTTGTTTGGTTTTTTTTTGCAGTTCGGTGGAATTCGCCAAGGCCACTTCAGTGCTTTTCGGTGCTCTTCGTTCTCCAACTTTTTCATGAGGCTTCAGCGACTCCATCTTTGGCGTACTATGGAGACCATCCAGTGAATAGTGAATTCACAGTACTGTTGGCGATATGGAATTGCCGAACTGCTCCAAAGTGCTCCATAGTGAAAGCAGGAAATTTCCCTGAAATTTTGGAGCTTAGTTAATAGATCCTATAATGGTTTTTTTTCATAGAAACACCAATAGTACAAAAATATATACAGGGTTATCCAAAGAGATTCGAAAAGTCACCGCACGTTCGGTGACTTTTCGTTCTCTTCAATTCGGTTCCTTTTGCCGATCCCATTTCGGTGACCCTGCGGTGTATTCAGCAAGCACCACAGGGTCCCCGAATTGCAGGGAAAAGCTACCGCATACCTGACGAAAACTATCTGCAAAACCTGCTGAATACACGCGGAAAACCCGCAAAAACATCTGGATTAACCCCTCGAAGACGCCGGAAAAACCCGAGCAGGAGCCGATCACACGCAGCGAAGCCGCCGGAAAAAGCCGAGAAAAAGCCGTCTGCAGACAGAGGGAGGTGAATAAATTAGCAAAAGAGTTTGTATGAATGTGAAAGTGAAAACCTGTTTGCAAAGAAACTACTCAACTACGGCTTCATCAGCTGGTATCAATCTGGTATCAATCAATTGATACCAGCTGATGAAGCCGTAGTTGAGCGGCGAAACGCATCCTGGACCTTTTATTTTTGTTTTAAACATTGTTTATTTTAATAAATTTTATAGAACGAGTTCCTGCATTCCATATGGTTTTTTTGGATTTGACCTACTAAATCCATAGGCGTTTACCTTGAGCCAGGAAAAGGCTCCACCAAATTTGAGTTGTCATTTGTGAAGAGATTCATATTGAAATCACCATATTTCAGATACACACAGAGATTTGTTTTATTTTTGCTTCCACATTTCTGCACTGAACATCTTGTGAAGAATCTTCGACCATAAGGAGTGGGTTACCTGAGAATATTCCAGAAAAAAAAAAATAACCCGCAGGCTTATTCCCACTCAAAGCCAGTGTTGGGGCTCTTGCTCTGTGAGTTAATATATAACCACAATACTCGATATGTATCTTGTGTGAGACATACTGCACCAATCTAGTGTTTTTGTTCTCTTTCTTTACCTTCTATATATCTCATCCATATCGAGGACGTTATTATAACAACTGCCCGACATCCATTGCGTTCTTTACGCGCTGATCAGATACGTATTTGTTTTCATATAAATGCATATGCCCACATTTAACAATATATATATACACCTACATACACCATAAACATACACTGATCAGCCACACCAATAAAACTATCTGCCACCTGCCTAATATTATCATGGAGGTACCCCTCATGCTGCCAAAACAGCTCTGATGCATGAGGCAAGGACTCCACAAGACCTCTCAACATGTCCTGTGGTATCTGGCACTAAGATATTATCAGCAGATCCTTTAAGTCCTGCACATTGCAACATGTGGTCTCCATGGATCAGACTTGTTGTTCCAGCAAATTCCACAGATGTTTGATTGAATGACGATCTGGATAATTTGGAGTCAAAGACAACACCTTGAAAACTTTGTCATGTTTCTCAAACCATTCCTGAGCAATATGCAGTGTGATAGGGTGCATTATCTTGCTGAAAGGGGCCACTTTCATCATGGAATACCATTGCCATGAAGGACTGTACGTAGCCTGCAATAATCTGGAGGTACTGTAGGTGGTAGGTGTAAAGTGTGTTCTGACACCTTTCTGTTATGGCCAGCGTTAGGTTTTTCAGCAATTTGTGCTACAGTTGCTTTTCTGTGTGATCAGACTAGATGGGTTAGCCTTTGCTCCTCATTTACATCGATAAGCTTTGGGCGCCCATGACTGATGCCAGTTCGCCAGTTCTTCTACTTTGCACCACTTTTGGTAGGTAAAAACCACTGCATACCGGGAACACACCACAAGACTTCTTGTTTTGGACATGCTGTGACCCAGCCATCTAGCCATCATTACTTGTGACAGTCACTCAGATCTTTTCTCTTGCCCATTCTTCCTTTGAACACATGAAATTCATATACTGACTGTTCACTTGCTGCCTAACATATCCTAACCCTTGTTGGGCGCCATCGTAGCCATATAAGCCATGAAATTAACTTCACCTGTCATTGTGTGTCTGATTACTGTTTACGGTTACCCATATCCATAAACTGATATTTTAAGACGAGGACAATATATCCATAGACTTTGGGTATGAGGATGCCCATCATGATCATTTGAAGGGAGCAGAGACTCTCCTGAATATGGTTAAGGTAATAAATGACTGTGCTGGGTGCACTGCAGTAGAAGCTTTGAATAGTCTGTTATAAGGTGGAGAAGGGTTTTGCACTTTCACTATTTATTGTTCCAATGCAGTTTGTGTATTTGCGGTTCCCAAGCGACATTTCTGGCAAAAATGTTGCCACTTGTGTTCACCCAATAAAGCTGCTTTGCACTTCACCGGTTATGGAGTGCCTGGATTCCTTACTTATATTGTAAAATGAGTGGCAGGCACAAACAATTTGAAGAACATTAGGGTGTGTCTGGGCACACCAGCCTTCTCACTGCGCTTATATTCTAAATTGCACACGTAATACCTGTACTATAGTTATTTCATCGCATAGCAAACATTTAAGCTATTTGAGTGCCTTGGAGGTTGTTCACCCCTGCAGGGTTTAAGAGGTGGGTCACTGCTGGTGTATTGGCCAGATTCTAAACTAGATACTGCGTGTAATAAAGGTAATTGCTTACGGCTCTAGGTGAAATATGCGGTGATATCTCTATCAGTGATAATATCTCTACAACCAAATATGTGATTATGTGATAACACAATCAGAAAGTTTTATGGCACGAGAATTTTTTGGAATATCTCTCATAACAGTAACTTGATGTTTTGGGTCACACTTTCTAATTACAGGATCCCTGTGGTGATTTATTTTCCACCTTCATCCCACAGTACACAAACCAAATCTAAATTTGTCACAACAATCACAACACACTGTTAAGTTAATTTCTTCTATGATTAGTTAACTGTTTACTGCCGTTTTAAAGGGCCACCACTACCAAAAAATGTAATGTTCTTAGATTGTTTATTTTATGTTGATGATATCTTACATGTACTTTGTTCTTCTCATATTTGTTTAGAGAAAACGCAGGGAATTCGGCAGGGAAGGACATCCGGAATGATGCCCGAACCGATCCAAAGTTGATCACCAACACCGGAAACGCCAACAACCGGATTTTTGGCAAATAAACAGGATGATGGGAATTTGAATGAATAAAATTTTTTTGTAATAAAACAAACAACGCCGGACGCGTTTCGTCTAAAAGACTTCCTCAAGGGCAGTAATAATATGCAATGTATCAAAGTAAAATAATATAAATCACAAGACTTCCCATCATGCCTTATAACATCCTTAAACAATTTTCATTAAGGATGTTATAAGGCATGATGGGAAGTCTTGTGATTTATATTATTTTATTTTGATACATTGCATATTATTACTGCCCTTGAGGAAGTCTTTTAGACGAAACGCGTCGGGCGTTGTTTGTTTTATTACAAAAAATTTTTATTCATTCAAATTCCCATCATCCTGTTTATTTGCCAAAAATCCGGTTGTTGGCGTTTCCGGTGTTGGCGATCAGCTTTGAATCGGTTCGGGCATCATTCCGGACGTCCTTCCCTGCCGAATTCCCTGCGTTTTCTCTATTGTTTGTGTGTGGAGCTGCGGACCATCCCCTGGGAAATCTATCGGCATTTTTAAAGATAAGTATCACTGTGCCTCTCCTATCACCAATTGTTTGTTTGTGCCCATTTGTTTAGGTAAGAAAATATTTTACGCTATATGTATCACTGGGTGCATCCATTTTATGGTATATTGTGTTTTGTAAACTGACCCCATTCCGAATCTTTACAGCACTTGCTCCTCACTGTGTGGCATTGTGCATAGAACAAACTGAATAGGTCAGATCTCCAAAAATCCGACTAATGGGATTGCATTATGTGGAATTTATGCATAGGACATCACCAGGGGTAGATTAAAAGTCATTCAAGCTTTCAGTCAGTTATCAGATCTGATTCAGCTGCCATCTCTTATCTCGGGTAGCTTAGACAACACGATAGAAGCTCTGCAGCATTGCCTAAGCTTTCACTCGTCCACCCCATTGCCTCTTCACTACGTTTGAAGCTATTCCACAGCTGTAAAGCTCTACTTGTGCTAAGATTTTGGTAATTGTTGCATCATGGGAGAAATCCACAAAATGGAAACACGAGATAAAAGCCTAACTTTATTTTTCCATTTTACATGCAATTACTTCAAACAAAAAAAATCAAACCAGTAGCATGTGATTTATGTTTTTTTTTTCTTGCAATGCACAAGTAATCTAGCTACAGCTTATATGAATGTTAGTGGTCCTTGAATGTGAAATGGGATATTTTGTTATTGAGCTGTATTAACTCATGATTGGAGATGCTAAGCCTAACCTTTAGTTTAAGATTTTATTTTGAGAAAGGATTTTAACAGGAAGGGTACATTGAGATTTCTCTCGTTTTCAGGTATGTCCTGGGTGGCGAGTATGTACTGTTAGGTGTCTTGCCCAAGTACACTTACTGGAGAGGTTGCTCACTGGGATCGAACCCATGACTACACAGGGTCTCTCCACACAGAGCAGTGATGTTACCTCTACTCCACCCAACCAGTTGGATAAAAAGATGCTGCGAACAGCAACTGGACAATTATTTTTACTTTATTTTTGTTGATCTATATTTATGTTGATAATACTTACCTTTTCTCCCTCAGCAGACCATTCCTCCTCACCAGCTAAGGACTTCCAAAATCCAGAAGTCCCTGTAAATATCTAATGCAATTTGCACTCCTACTCAACTAGTGTGGCGTAGGATACCCAAATTGCACATCGCTCAGAACATGAGCATTTTCTGTAAGCAACGTACGTCGTGCCTGCACAAAACGATTGACCGGAGCTGCACGCATATGTGCAGAACTGATCCATCAGCTGCTTCTCTCAAGACACTCACTATTGCAGGCTGTCTGAGAGAGGGTGCTCTATGTGTTGACATCAGTGACTGATCTGTGAACTGCAGCTGGGAAATTCAAAATCCCGGCTGCATGGTGACATGCATGTAGGAGGAGGAAACACTTCTACTTCACCCAGAATTTCCTACCAAACCAGGCAGTGTGGAGGGGTGGCCCTCCACACAGCTTGACCACTTTAATCTCTTAACGCTGGCGAGGTGTATAGGTATGCCATGCCGACAGGTGCCGCGCGGGCTGCTGATTTTGGCCCACCCCGGAAGCTGACGCAAGGCGCATGGCATTGGCTGCCGGTTGATGAACTGAGTTCAGGACGTCCAACTGCAGCCAATGGCACACGGCCGAGGCTGGCCGATATTGAAGACAGCAGGGCGTACCTATACGCCCTGCATCTTCAAAGCCTTCCCATCACGAGGACGGCATAGAACATCCCAGGCAGTAAGGGGTTAAAAAGTGGTCAGGATGTGTAGTGTTCCCTTAGGTAGAGTTAGGAAGAGACACTTGACTTCATTGTAGTGATTGGAAACAAGCATAGTTGTATTGATTAGGTTTAGTGGTAAGTGTTTGTATTGGTCATTTCTAATAGGGATAACCACCCAGGACCACTCAAGGATCCTAAGGGACAGTAATACCAGGGAGGTTCTCTGTTCATTGCACTCTCTGCATCTTTCCTCTTTTATTGCTCCATTATAGTCCTCATACAGGGCTTTGTATGCTAACCTGTCCACCCAGTCACCTGGATCAGGGATAATCATCTAGGACCATTTCAAGGAGCCTAAGGGACAATACTCCTGACAGGGCATACGTATAATGAGTCCAATTTGTTTTAAACATTTGTTTGTGTTGTTTCGAAGTGTCCTGTTTCAATGTATATTAAGCTTTTTTTTTCCAATCAAATAATTTTTTATTAAGGTAAAGATATACAGAAAGTATAAAAATAGGACGATAATAAAGTACAGTAATACATCAAAAGTGTAAGGTAAAATGATTACCGTCTGGGTACCATTGTAAATAAGGAGTATCGTGTCCAGATGAATCAAGTCACTTTTACCGGTATAGATGTCAGTTGAACTGTGCAGGGGTACTCATAACTGCAGAGGGTAGAGAAGGAATTTCTAGAAAGAGAAGTAGTAGAGTGAAACAGAAAGGAGAGAGAGAGAAGGTGGGAAAAGAAGGCAAAAAAAAAAAATTTTTAAAAAGGAGGGGGTGTCAAGGGGAGGTGAAGCAAATATAAAATAAGCAAAAGGAGTGCACCACAGGTGTTAAAACCTTGAAGAAGAGAGAGCTCCGGGAGCAGGGACCTCGTCAGCCCGCCACCCTCTCATTCAGGTGTCAGCCAGCGTCTGCAGGTTGAGGAGGACACGAATGAGTTCCAGTGGAACCATGTGGTGTTATGTACTTCTGTCCATCCACCTGGGGTAAGGTCACCGTTTCAATAGACCTAATGGTTTCGACTTTCGTTATCAAGTCACGAGTCGAGGGCACTACAAATGAGTTCCAATGAATCGGGATAAGTGCACGAGCTGCCAGTAAAATCCGGGTCAGTACAGATTTCTTCAGTGATTTTACAGACAAGGCCATCTGCCCTAGCAAAAATATCTCAGGTGTGAAGTCCAGTTCGATCTCCGTGGTATGTTTAATTAAAGAACTGGCAGAGCGCCAAAAAGGCTTGAGAAGGGGGCATTTCCACCAAAGATGTAGAAAAGTTCCTTGGTCTCGAAGACATCGCCAACACTCCGTAGAATGAGTTGGACTAAAGCGGGCTATCCAAATGGGAGTAGTGTACCATAAGGATGCAATTTTGGATCATGTCTCCTTTAGTCTAGATAGAGTAGTGCCGTGGTGAATTAAAGTGAAAGTCTTTTTCCAATGCGCAGTAGGAATCACGTTTCCCAGCATAGTGTCCCACGAACGAGGGTAGATCTAAGTCAGAAGACTGGAGAGCGTGGTATTGAGAGGAAAGACTGTGCGACAGGATGACGCCCAAAGCACAGAGGTTTTCAAACGCCGTGAGCGGTCGAGTCAAATTAGTACCGTTAGGTAGTGACAGCAGATAGTGTTTGATCTGCAGAAAGTTAAACCTGTCTAGATAAGTAAGTGGTGGGTCTGTGTCCGACGTTGGAACCTGTCGGAATTGGCCATCTTTCAGCACGTGCATGGCCAATAGGCCCGGGTGGGTGGTAAACCGATTCCGTAGTGTTGGCCTGATTCCCCCTGGAAAAGCCAGTTTGTGAGATAACGGGAGGAGGGGAGCTGAAAAGGTAGACAGGGAATGACAGACCCTGAGTTTGTGCCAGATACGAATGGTACAAATCAGTGTTGGGATCAATCGGTAGGAGGGCGGTATATGATCTGGGAACAACCATGGCAAAACCCATAGAGGGTTGGATGCGAGACCAGCTTCCAAGTCAAGCCATTTCTTAGTCGGAGAAGGGACCATTCAATCCAATATTCTGGTAAGATGTGTGGCCTGGTAATATAACCGAATATCCGGTAAGGCAAGTCCACCGTGTGCAGTAGGTCTGCACAATGTGGAGAATTTTAGACGGGGCCGGGTGCCCGCCCATACGAAGGAGAGAAAGCATTGGCGGAGAGCTTGAAAAATTCCGTTTGAGATGGTGAGTGGGAGTGTTTGCTTTAGGTAAAGTATGCGAGGTAAAATATTCACTTTTAACACCCTGACTCTGCCCAGCCAAGAGATGTGTTTGTTGGACCATGTCGAAATGTCGTGTCGAATGTCAGCCAGAAGGGGTTCAAAATTTAAATTGGAAATACGCTGTACGTCCGCTGATAGCCAGATCCCAAGATATTTTAATTTGTCGGCACACCATTTAAACCGAAATTGTGTTTGAAGCTGCTGCGCCGTTTCCTTTTGCACGGAAATTCCTAAGATCTCAAATTTTTCCACATTGATGGCTAGACCCGCGACTTCGCCGTAGTGCTGTAATTCTCGAACTACCTCCGGCAAGGAGGTGAGCGGATCTGTCAGCAGAAACATGAGGTCGTCCGCATATGCTGCGACTTTGTGCCTATGTCTCCTCCCTTGAAGTCCAGGAATGGCAGGATTCGCCCTAATGGATGCCAGTAGGGGTTCCAGAGACAAGGCAAAAAGTAGTGGAGATAATGGGCAGCCCTGTCGCGTTCCGTTCAAAATGGGGAAACTGGCCGTCAATGCTCCATTCACTCGGACCCTAGCCGAGGGAGATGTATACAGAGCGGATACCCATCTCAAGAACCCCTCCCCCAGTCAAAACTTCTGAAGTACTTGCATAAGATAGGGCCATAACACCCTATCAAATGCTTTCTCCGCATCGGTAGAAAGCAATAGGAATGGGTATTTTTCATGTTTGGCAAGTATGATAGCGTTAATAACCCTCGATATTGCGTCTTTTTCTTCCCTACCTGGTATGAACCCTACTTGGTTCGAGTTAACCAAGCGGGGCAGGTACTGTTGCAGCCGAGTAGCCAAGATACGCGCCAGAAGTTTGACGTCCGTGTTGAGGAGAGAAATGGGGCGGTAGCTAGACGGCAGAAGCAGGTCTTTTCCCGGTTTCGGGATCAGAGTAATGGTTGCTGCTAGTGCCGAAGAGTGTAGTACCCCCTCAGTTAAGAGCGAGTTGAATGTGGCTAACAAATGTGGGAGCAGCTCTGGTTGTAGGAGTTTTAGGTATTCCACCGGGAGACCATCAGGTCCGGGGCATTTGTGTGGCTTAGCATGTTTAAGAGCCGACACAAGTTCCTCAACACTGATCGGTGATCCTAAGTCTGTTGCCTCCTCAGGCGATAGTCGTTTAAGGCTCTTGTTTGCCAGATAGCCATTAACGTCTGTGACAGTAAGGTCAGGAAATTGCGAGGCCTGTAACAAATAAAGGGATTGGAAATAAGTGCAAAATTCCTCAGCCACGAGGTCAGGGTGTTGTAATTTCCGTGGAGGGGAGGCGAATGCGAGGGATGTATGCTTTTGAATTCTTTGATTTAAGTATTTGGGCCAAAAGGCGACCCGGCTTGTTTTCATTAAGAGCAAAAAAGGAGTTTGCCTTGGTGGCCAGAAATTTGAGGTCAGCCGTAAGACGTGTCGTAAGAGATGCCCTGGCCTGAGTGAGCTGTTGATAGGTCGAGGGGTCTCCTGAAGCAGCATGTAACGTTTCCAAACGGGACACCTCAGCAAAGAGGTCAGCCTTTTGTGCTAAACTGAGCTTTTTTGCCGCCGTACCTTTGCTTATGAGAAAGCCCCTTAGGTAGTAAGCTTTCAAGTAATACAGTAAAAGTTAGGTTTTAACCAGAAAGTCCGCATGACTGCCTCAGTACACTGTTTTCATAAGAAATTATTTACAATTCTGGGTTACCCCCACTTGCTATTGGTGATGCAGGGTTATCCACTCAGTAAAATATAACATGGCTGATCTCTTAGGATTATAAGATGAAACTTTGATTTATCTTTTAGGCTAGAGTCAGACGAACGCAGTCTGAGCGCACTCTGCGTGCGTGCATAACGGACGTACGTACTGACGGACGATACTGTTGACACCACACGGTCCATTTTTTTTGACAGATGTAGAAATAAAAGGAAAATATGGGAATCAAAATAAATTAAAATTAAAAGGCAGGTACAGTCAGCCAGACCAAAAAAACTTCTGAGCGTCAACGTGATGGACGTCGCAAATGCGCTGTGTCTGGCGTCGCATCATCACGCACACAGTCCGCTACACGTTGAGGCCTAAATAGCGTCCGTTGCCACCTGCGTGGTGCGTGCGCACCTCGGTGTGCACGTACTTCGTTTGTTGGTCTCTATTGATCACAAATCAATGCTAAGATGGACGATAAACTTTGCGGCAACACAGACGTGATGACTGCATTTGTCTGACACTAGCCTTAGGCCCTGTTCACACTGTGCGATTTATCGCGCGGATTTTGCCACGACGTCGCAGCAAAATCCGCGCGACGTCGCGCTGTGTAGCTTCTCCAATGCATTTCAATGGAGCTGTTCACATCTTGCCGCGCGATGTGGCGCGACGTCGCATGTTGCGCGTCGCAGAAGCATGTTGCAGGTACATGACCCTTTTTTTGCGATTTGCTATCTGCGATTTTGCGATTTGTATTGGTGGTGCTTTGCAAAAATTGCACAAAACAGTGATGTCGCGCGACATTATCGCACCATGTCGCGAATATGAAAATCGCGCAGAAAGTCGTGCAATTTTCAAATCGCACAGTGTGAACGGGGCCTAGACCTATGTCTAAGATAGACAGTCAGATGAAGAAATAGAGTCAGATAGATGAAAACCTAGCCCGGCAGAAAGTTAGACGGGTGGATGAAGAGACGGACAAATGGAAAGATAGAGATAAAGGAAGACAGGGAGACAGGCAGACAGATGGAGAAATAGTCAGAAAGATGGAGAGACAGAGAGACAAAGATATAGATTGGGAGACAGAATGATGGAGAGAAGATCAGACACACAGACAGAAAAAAACAAAAAAAATTCAGAAACACACTTTTATCATGCTTTGTTTTCACTGAGTATGTGTCAGCCTATTTAAAAGATTTGCACTGACGTGGGCAGGTGGGTCTTCTGCTATAAATGGCCATGTAAAGTAAACGAAAAAAGTTTTGATTTTAAAATGTAGGCGATTTGGACTATGCGCATGTGTGACAAAAATGTTGGTTTTCTTCGATGTGTGACTGAAGGCAAGAAAACCAAAACAACAATGCCATAAATGAGCAAAAAACCAAAACAAAATCGGCGATAAAGGGTAAAAAGTGCTACTGCGCAAGCTCAGATATATAAAAAATAGCTGCATTGTGGGGTGATGGTCATGTGCAATATATATTTGAGCATGCGCATTGATGCTTTTCATCTTGTGCCACCATTTTGGTTTTGGTTGGTCTCTCTTACTTCAACGCTATTTAGGTTTTCTAATGTATTTACATCTTTTGTGGTCTGAGATTAAGCATTGTCTGTGTTGGTGTAAGCTCAATAAATTTATTTTTAATTCAAGTTATTTATTTATTTAGAAAGTATTTTACCAGGAAGGATACATTAAGATTTCTCTCGTTTTCAAGTATGTCCTGGGAGTTGGAGTGCACGTATCCTCCTATGTCTGGATAAGTATGCTGGGAGTTGGCCTCTCCTGATATGTGTTGCTCCCACATATATGGATTACATTGGGTTAGGTCCGCCTATTCTGATTTTGTTATTTAGGAAACTGGTTTACAGACATACATGTGGAGAGAAAAACTATGAAATGGCTGCAATTTGCTGGGACACTAAAGTAAATTATAGCAAGAAAAAAGATGTAATTTGTGCTCGTTTCTATACAATTCCATGTGAAACAAAACGCAATTTGAGGGTTTTAGTTTGTTTGAATGGCAATTGAAGCGTAAACTCACTCGCTCTAATCACGGCACCTTGGTAGAGTAACAGGGTTATTCAGAGAGAGGTGAAAACCAGGAGAATGACTGGAGAATTGAAAATTCTAGGTCAAAATAGCCAAACCAGAAAAATTCTCCCATTTAGCACACTTTCCAAATCAGCTGTTTGGTCCAGATAGTTCATTCTCCTGTCATTCTCCTGGTTTTCACCTCTCTCTGAATAAATCTGAGTACCTAAACAATGTAACCAAGAGTTGCTCCTCTGAGCAGCTGCACGCGCTCTTGCTGCTTTTCAGCTAAGAGGCAAATATGGTGGGTTTTATTTATACACGCACCAAGCACTTCCCATTTGGGGTTGAAAACAAAAACATGGAAAAGGGAACAGCAGCAAAAATGACTTAACTGTTGTTACAACAAAATATACATACATACAGAAAAAGTGGGGTGGCGTCTATCACCAGAGCAGCTGCAACAACCAGGAGTAACAACCCAGTTCATGTATAAAATATAGCAAGAAAAAAAGATGTCATCTGCGCTCGTTTCTATACAATTCCATGTAAATTGTTTTTCTAACGAAAATTCAGCTTATATAGCATCTCTTAAAAAATAATCCTATTTTTTTTACTTCCTCTAGGTCTTACCCCTGCAGGGGTGGTGTTATATGCAGTAATAACCTTACTTGCATTACTTGCATTACTGATTTTCTTGGAAGAGGCAAACTATATGTATAAGAAAATACCTGGTCGCAAAAAACCTTTTATAATTTGGGTAAATGCAGGTGCACCGGTAAGTAGCAAAAATGTTTACAAATAGTTTAATTTTAACAAATAACCATGAATGTGTGATTGTCCATACATTAAATATATCCTATCAGGGTGCATGGCGGTTTGTTGACTCCATTGCTAGCATGGTGGTGTTCTGAGTGTAATTATCAGTGAGAGAAGAAGCACCTGGCAGCGGGTTCTCCTGCTCTCTACTGTCACTCAATAATCAGTAAATAGACCATTGGCATACCTAGATGTCATAGAATTGATTGACTCATGCTGGTCCAGCAAAATTTATAGATTTGATAGAAATCAGTTTAGCACAATTGTTAGATATAAATAATATCTTATTAACCCCTTCACTACCGATATCACAATATCTCGGGCTTAAAAGGCACCATCTGGTGCCCCGATATTGCGATATCTCAATATGCTAATCTGCAGCCCAAAAGCAAAGGAATTTTGTAAGATTTTGGGCTGCAGAAGGTGCCCCCAAAGTTTTAGCCCTGTAGGCATAATGCCCAAAGAGCTAAACCTGTAAAATCGGCAACTGAAAGCTCTAAGGCTGGGTTCAGCCGCACTTTATCACGGCCGTAGTAGCAGCAAATGACATCCAATGATGGCCAATATACGAAGTACGGCCGCACGAAAGTACGGCCGCGCAACGCAAGCGGCAAACGAATGCAAGAACGTAGAACCGTTAGTACTGACGCACGGAGTGCGCTGTGTCGGCATAGCGACGTGTGTGCGTGATTAGGAGATGTCAGACGCTGCACATGTCCGGCCAACATCACGTCCATTTGTTTTTTATAGCTCTTTAAAAAATCACAGCTGTAATTGCGCAAAGTATGACCGCTATCGTGTCTTCCGTAAAAAAGTGCGTCCGGACGCATGGACGCAATTTTTGACAGTCGACATGAAAAATGCACTCGTCTGACCCTAGCCTGAAATATCGGGCTTTCAGACGCTGTCAGCAGCCGATGCAGGAGAAATAGAAGAAAATAGATCTGCTGTTAAAACCTCTGTAACTCAGTTTGGCAGTAGATGGCGCCATCTACTGACCAAATAGGTTATTACTGTAATAGATATGTATTACTGTACAATTTATTAAAATTATTATTATTATTCTTTATTTATAAAGCGCCAGCATATTCCGCAGCGCTGTACAATAGGCACAGTATAGACAGGGTTACAATACATTGAACAACATTTGACAAACAGTACAGGAGGAGATGAGGGCCCTATTCCCGTAGAAACTCACAATCTAGAAGGGTTGGGATTGGAAACAGGAGGAGAGGACTGTAAGGTGAGAGTGATTGATGGTTGCGTCAGTGAGTTGGGTGGTAGGCTTCCCTAAATAGGAATGTTTTAAGGGAGCGTTTGAAGGAAGAGAAGTTAGGGGAAAGTCTGACAGTATGAGGGAGAGCAATCCAGAGAGTGGGGGCTGCGCGTGAGAAATTCTGCAGTCTATCATGGGAAGAGGTGATGCGGGGAGAAGCTAGGCGCAGGTCACTGTTTGACCTTAGGGAGTGGGCTGGGGTGTATCTGGTGATTAGTGAGGACAGGTAGTGGGGAGCTGAGTTAGTGAGGGTTTTGTAGGTAAGGAAAAGGATTTTGAACTTAAAATATCTCTCTAAGATGTCTATATCCCTCTTAAAATATTTTTTTTTTAAAAAACACTGGTTTCTGCCAATGATTTTTTGGAAAATCACTTGGTAGTGAAGGGGTTGATCAAGCTGAGATAAACAGATTAATAGGTACAAGCCATGTTAATGTGACTGAATCAAAAAGGCAGTGCAGTTGAGAATGTAACTTGGAACGAAAAGCCTTAATTTTTAAATTAGCACAGTTTCTTTAGACATTGGTCCATGCTTTAGGTTGGTAGAAATAAATGACAACAACCTGCATGGTATCCAAAATCAGATGTTATTCAAGATATTGGCTGAAAATACCTACTAAAAATGTTATACTAAACATAGCTAGGTGAAGCATAAATAGAGAATAATATTAATCTGCAAAGAAAAAGTCTTAATATATATATTTTTACACACATATACCAGACAATGACATCACAATAAAACAACCATTTTTATTTTTACACTTTACGTATTGTCGTGTCAGTATCATTGGAAAGGTCAGACCCTGACATGTCCAGTGATACCCCACATGACCATAGAAGTGGAGATGCTGGGTCCAAAGGACACGACTTTCTCTGCAGAATAAAATTCTGTTTTTACATGTTAGATAGAAACATAGAAAAATGTCAGCAGATAAGAACCTTTCGGCCCATCTAGTCTGCCCAATTACATGGATACTTTACCTGGATTTATCTTTTGTTTAGGATAGCCTTATGCCTATCCCATGCTTGCTTAAATTCAATTACTGTTTTGGCCTCTACCACTTCCAACTGGAAGGCTGTTCCATGTATCCACCACCCCTCAGTAAAATAATGCTTCCTGATGTTACTTTTAAACCTTTGCCCCTCTAATCTAAGACTATGTCCTCTTGTTTTGCTACTTTGTTTCCTTTTAAATATACTCCCTTCCTCTACCTTGTGGATTCCCTTTACGTATTTAAATGTTTCTATCATATCTCCTCTGTCTCGTCTTTTTTCCAAGCTGTACATGTTAAGATCATTAAGCCTTTCCTGGTAACTTTTCTCCTTCAAGCCATACACCATTTTAGTAGCCCTTCTCTGAACTCTCTCTAAGATGTCTATATCCCTCTGGAGATACGGTCTCCAGTACTGCACACAGTACTCCAAGTGAGGTCTCACCAGTGCTCTGTACTGATGATGATGCAGATGATGCAGTGCTTAACTACGCACTAATTTATCTCTTCTGCATTTGCTCCTGGCATGCACAAAGAGAAGGTAAGTTATTGAATACTCATTGTTCAATTTATAAGTGAAAAGTAGATAATGCCACTGTTTTAAAAGCAATACATATATTTTTTCCCGTTGTTTTTATTTTGCATTTGACATGGTCATACCTGGTATCATAGGAAGTGTCAAACTCTTGCCACTCTTCCAATGACACCTCACTTGACTTTGTGGGGTGCTGAGAACTTAAGATACAGGGGTCCAAAGAACCCGTCCCTCAAATGCTAAATTTTCTATAGCTCTGCTTGAGTTAAGGAGTTTTCCCAACATCATTCCATCAGTGAGCTTCCACCATTCCAGAGGTAGAGAAGACCCTGTTCATAGATGGAGTGCCAGAGCAGAAAGTGGCAATGACAAGGTGTACCACACCTCGGCCACATTAGAAATGAATTTCTAAAGCAAAAGGGTTAAAAAAATGTTGTATTAAACATAACCAAGTGATACGTACCCTTAAACTTATAAATCTGTAAAGAAACTCATAAGAGCTTCTTTTATTATTATTATTATTAATCTTTATTTATAAAGCGCCAGCATATTCTGCAGCGCTGTACAATGGGCAAAGTATAGACAGGGTTACAATACATTGAACAACATTTCAACATTTGACAAACCAGTACAGGAGGAGATGAGGGCCCTATTCCAGTAGGAACTCACAATCTATGCCAGGTTAGCCTTTTCAAATTCTTCCACCTATATTTTTGCAGACTCTTTCCATCTTGACAACATGACCAGATTTAAGAAAACTCAACCTATCAAAATTAGCTGTTTAAGGCTGGTGTCAGACGTTGTGAATCTGCGACGTGGCCGGCCACATGCTGTAGCATGTGCACGAATTGTGCGCACTACAGCAGGAGTGCAGCATCCGTTTAGAAAGCCTCCCCGTCGAAGTACTACGACGCTTTCGACGGGGCGGCAAAGCACAATCCTCCATAGGAGGATTGAGCCTTGCAGCGCTGAGCGCACTAACTGCGCACAGCGAGGTGGCCAGACGGGTGTCAGAGTGGACGGAAGGAACGTCCACCCTCACGGACGTCCCTTACGTTTGTAAAAAACGCATGTCTGACACCAGCCTTAGTGGAGTGTAATGAAGTATTCAAACATATAACGTGATATGAAGACTAATCAGGAACAAATCTGATAAGTTATGCACTACATTAATGTTTTCTTCACAGGTTATCGCAATAACATCCTGTTTTGGAATGTGGATACCTCGTAGCACCATGTTCACTGACTTCACTGCATCTATGTATGTATTTCCAATAAATAAATATTTATACGATTAACTATAATGCAATCCACATCATTTTCTATTTGGGGGCGTAATATGTATCAAAATCATAGAATACAGGTTTATACAGAATCTGCAATGAATATTTCCTCCCACTTATAGTAAACCAAAGCTCCACAATGATATTTAGTTGTTTGTGAAGCTAATAGAATATTGTGCGCTATTTATATCTACTATACAGTCAAAGTCGGATTTACATCCCAGGAGCCTGTAGGCACAAAATTCCAGGGCACCCCCCCCCCCCCCAAAAGAAAAAGTGCCAAAACTGGGGGAAATATTTTTTAAAAAATTTTGCTTTGGAGACATGTGGGAAACAAAAAAATAATTATACTTTTTTTAAAAATACTGAAAAATAGTTTCTCGCCGCACTCACGTCAAAAGAAGGAGCAGAATCTGTTGCCTTAAAGTCAAGCAAAAATGGAGCAGAATATTAGGAGTAGGGTTAACTCTAAGCCTGAAACAGACACAGATAGTAACCTAACCCTACCCCAAATTTATAAGCCTACCCCAACCCTTTTATTTATTTTCGCACATTGCAATTGTTTTTATTTTTGCATATTACATTATATTTGGCATCATTGGAAAGGCAAGGCTCTGAACTTTCTGTTTACACCTCACGTGACCTTTTGAGGTGTAAACTTCAGAGATGCAGGGATCCAAAGGCCTCTCTTCACTGCAGTGCGGCAGTTTATGTTTTGAGTATTAGGCTAGGGACAGATGAGCGCATTTTCTGCAGCCACCGTCAAAATGTACGTCGATGCGTGCGCACGCATTTTTTCACGGAATACGCTTAAGTGGTCAGACGATGCGCAATTCTGGACGTATTTCATGACGATGGGGTGAAAAGAAGTCTAGGGAAATCCGGCTGTTTGAACGTTATGTTGGCCGCACACTAGCAGCGTCTGACATCTCCTAATCACGCACACACGCTGCTATGCGGCCGCAGCGCACTCTGTACGTCAGTAGCAGCGGTTTCACGTTCTGATAAAAATGCGTTCATTTGCTGGTTGCGTGGTGTCGGCGCACTTTCGTACGCACGTACTGCGTATATTGGCCGTCATTGGCCGTTATGTGCTGCTACTGCCGCCGTGATTTAGTGCGCCTGCACGCGCGTTCCGACTGCCCCACTCTGACCCTAGCCTTAAATGCATTTAGCCATCACTTCCACACTTGCTGTTTATGTAGTAAATGAGAAGGTGAGTTAGTGTAGGATCACTGTTCACTTTATAATTGAAACGTGAACAGCAGTGCTGCGTTAGGAAAAAATAATTATTCGTATTTTACTTATTTGTTATTTTAATTTTATGTAACACCTAGTAATACCTAATACTTTTTAGAACGACCATATCCTGGCCTTTCCAATGATACCTCATATGACCCTCTAGTCAGTATGGTTACGGAGATATAGATAGAATTATTAATTTTACAAAAGAAAGTCTGTAGGCACATGCCTACTCTGCCAAATTATGACTCCGGCCCTGTATACAGTATATAAATAGGGATTATAGGATGTTACAATTATACAGTACAGATGAAGGGATTATAGGATACTATACAGTATTTATAGAGGATAAAAAGAGTGTATAGTACAGATAGGGGACTATTAGATTTTTTTATGATATTTATATATATATGTATTATATAATGCTATCGGCTCGCAGACCGGTTACAAATGGCCCACAGACAGGGGTGGACTGACCCATTAGACCCTTTGGCGCCGCCCAAGGGCCCGGATGGGGGGGGCGATACAGATTGGCCTTGTCGCTCCTGCTGTCCAGGATGTGCGTGGAGCGTCATGGGGATTCCCTCCCCAGTGCGCAGGACGCTCCACACCCATCCTGTTGGGCCCCTGCTCGGTGCCGATCTGGCACCGAGCAGGGGCTTCAGCCACAGTGAGCTGACGTCAGCCCTTGCTGTTGGGCAGCCCCCGGGCTGCGGGAGCGCGCAATGACATCACCCCCTGGGATTCCCTCTGCCCAGCAGGATCCCATTACAGGAGATGCAGGGGTATTTAGACCCCCGGTATCTCTGGATACCTAAGAGCTCCAAGGACGGATTAGGTTCCATTTGAAAGGCCAGAATTGGGCTCTATGTATTTTGTAAAAATATTAAAATGAAATACAGTTAAAAAGATCCTTTTTTTTTTAAAAAAAAATAGCGGCATTGTTTTTTTTTTCTTATAAAATTAACATAATTTTTTCATATATTTTAATATATTTAAATTAAATTTTAATAATTATTATAATAATATATTTTATTTATATTGTAATTATTTTAAATTATATTTTAATAAAATCCTGCATTTTGATATAACTTTCGTTTAATAAATAATAAATTAAAGATAATGTAAAATTTCCCCATCCTGCAGTGAATTCAACAGTCACCGCAGGGTCCCCGAAGTGCAGGGAATCGGTTTGCTGCAAACCAGCTGCAAACCCGTCCCCGTCAACCCGCTGGAAGCCGCCACAAACACACCAGACCACTGCCAAACGCAGCCGACGAGTGGCTGAACACAGCGCCAACCAAAGCCGACAAGCCGCCGGAAGAGTTAAAAAAAAAAATGCGATTGAAAGTGTCAAAATTGAAACGCTGTTTGCAAAAAACTACTGAGCAAAAATGCCTTGAATTAACATATAAGATCCTATGAATAATAATAAAAGAGGTCTGGTACAGAAAAAGAAAAACTGAAAAAAAATTCCCCAAAAAATGCCTAAAAGATCCTAAAAAAAATAAAATAATTAGACATTTTAATACCGATTAAAAGAATAAACGGTTTATTAGATATTGAATAAAAATGGGAATATTTTAAACATTGAAACCTACGGGATTCGCCTGATTAAACCTGCCAAATGAAAACACCGAACATCAGGGCATTTCACTGACATTTCTCTGCTGTTCGGTGTTCTCTGAATAGATTAACCATTGCTTCTCTATGGGGATTTCACTGTTGTTGAAACAGGCACCGTACTTGCTTGAAATTCCCCAAGATATGTCGAACAGTCTGCTCTGTGGATAGCCGAATGGCCTGAAATGGCAACATACGGGGAAATTCCCTGTTTGGTGCCATTTCGGGGCCAGATCGACTCCCTGTGACATTCCCCGTTTGGTGCAATTCAATGCCAAATTTGGTGCTTAGTGAATAGACCCTTAAATATAACCATCACATGATAAAAAAACCTTTTTAAATAATTAATGTTGTGAATGTATACATTTAAAGTATTTGTGTCTCTTTTTTTCACTATAACAGATTCCTTTCTGTGTTCATCCACAAGTTTCAGCTGATGTTGGTGAGTGAGTGCGATGGCAAAAAAGAATTCATCAAAAAATATGGAGAACAAAAACTAAAAATTAGCACAGGTCCTTGCTGCTGCTGCTGTGTGTGTCTGCCACAAAAAGACATAAATGGGTAAGTTGAGCGTTTAAATAGAGAATGTAATAGTGCTTAAAGTAAATCATTGGCTATAGATTTTTTTTCAGAAGTTGCACAATACATTTCCCGTCTCTAAACAAAATAATTTGTCAAAAACAAAGAGAGAAAATTGGTAGTTATTTAAGGAAACACCAGCTGGTTGTAATTCTCCTAATTTCAATTTCCATTCACTAAGCAAGAGTTGCTGCAGACAAGTGCAACTCTGCCCTAATCTCAGAGTCGGCTCAGTCATCCATTTAAAGCCAATTCAGCTGATTAAATGTTTCCTTCAGGGATTAGTCGAGGAGACGTTGACAAGTACTCAGTGGCTACAGTAGAGTTGCACTTGCCAGTGGTAACTCTGGGCTCAATGGGTGGGATGTACAAATGGGTCGGCACAAAAATGGATTATTTGGTGCAATTGACTGCTTTTTGTGGAAATGTTGGTTTATCTCTGAAAGGCCGAACTGCAAGAAAAGCAGCTGGACATAACAGCTGCGAGTCCGGACCTCTGCGTAAGATAGTTATGAAATCCGGGCAATGCCTGCTGGCACGATTTCATAAATAACAAAGCGGTAAAATTGGGCATCTCCCATTAATACACTCCACATAAATACAGCTAGCAACAAATCAAAAGTCAGCATGCAAGTATGAGTGCAATGCGTGTTTAATGAAACTGCTGGTCTTCCTGTACAGACATTGCTTGTTTACTGTGAAATTGCAGATTTTACTATATGTAGACTGTGAGTTTTAATATAAATGTGCAGATTTTACTGTACAGAGGTTACACATTATGTGTTAAATGTAAAAGTATGGATTTTATAGTAGAGACATTGCAAGTTTTATGTACAGTTGTGTTCAAAATTATTCAACCCCCACTGAAATTGAGTGTTTTGGCCAGTTTGACATTGATTTTGATCATTCAGTCATCTTGCTTACAATTAAATCAAAGAGGCACGTGTAGGTCAGACAAATATATCATAACATTTATAATGAAATAACCACAAATGTCTATTCTGTGCTCACATCATTATCAGTTTTATTCAACCCCCAAGTGACATTCAATCTTAGTACTTAGTACAACATCCTTTTACAGTTATAACAGCTTTTAAACGTGAAGCATAGCTTGACACAAGTGTCTTGCAGCGATCTACGGGTATCTTCGCCCATTCATCATGGGCAAAAGCCTCCAGTTCAGTCACATTCTTAGGCTTGCGCACTGCAACTGCTTTCTTTAAGTCCCACCAGAGGTTCTCAATCGGATTTAAGTCAGGTGACTGCGATGGCCACTCCAAAATGTTCCAGCCTTTAATCTGCAACCATGCTCTAGTGGACTTGGAGGTATGCTTGGGATCATTGTCCTGTTGAAAGGTCCAACGTCTCCCAAGCCTCAGGTTTGTGACGGACTGCATCACATTGTCATCCAATATCTCCTGGTACTGAAGAGAATTCATGGTACCTTGCACACGCTGAAGCTTCCCTGTACCTGCAGAAGCAAAACAGCCCCAAAGCATGATTGACCCCCCGCCATGCTTCACAGTAGGCAAGGTGTTTTTTTCTTCATAGGCCTTGTTCTTCCTCCTCCAAACATAGTGTTGATCCATGGGCCCAAACAGTTCTAATTTTGTTTCATCAGTCCACAGAACACTATCCCAAAACTTCTGTGGTTTCTCCACATGACTTTTGGCATACTGCAGTCGACTCTTCTTATTCTTTGGAGACAGCAAGGGGGTGCGCCTGGGAGTTCTGGCATGGAGGCCTTCATTACGCAGTGTGCGCCGTATTGTCTGAGCTGAAACTTCAGTACCCACATCTGACAAATCTTTTCTCAGTTCCTCAGCAGTCACACGGGGACTTTTCTCCACTCTACGCTTCAGGTAGCGCACAGCAGTCGAAGTCAGCATCTTCTTTCTGCCACGGCCAGGTAGCGTTTCAACAGTGCCCTTTGCCTTGAATTTATGAATGATGCTTCCTATGGTCTCTCTTGGTATGTTTAACATCTTTGCAAACTTCTTATAGCCATTGCCCTTCCTGTGAAGAATAATCACCTCTTCTCTTGTCTTCCTGGATCATTCTCTTGACTTCACCATGTTTGTAACCACACCAGTAAATGTCTAGAAGGAGCTGAGTATCACAGTCATTTTAAAGCTGCCTAATTGGTGCTTATTATGCTTTATTGCTGCTCCGTGACATCCACAGGTGTTTTCAATACCTGATTGAAAACACTTGAATGAACCTCTGTTCTTCAGAGTGGTAGTCTTTAAGGGGTTGAATAATTGTGTCAATGAAGAATTCACAAAAGAAACATTTACTACTGTATTACAAAACCAATTGATGTCATTTTAGTTGCTTATGGTTCTTTAAAAAGTCCTTGTAGGATTTCATTCTGAATACAATTACAAATGTACACTAAATTCCCTAAAACCCTTTACAGCATTGGTGGTTGAATAATTTTGAACACAACTGTAAATGTACAGATTTTTCAGTTTGGATATTACACGTTATGTGTTTAATATATTGGTGAGGTGCATGTATATGTACACGCTTTACATGCATGTGTGTGTTTTATTGTCGTGGAGTTCTGTAACATGCACATTGCTGTGAGTTTTATTACTACGGAGCTGTGATATACTCATATACTGCAAATTACTGGGCGTTTTACTGCTGTGTTGCCCCCTCTGTCATATTTCCTTTATTATCTCCTTTGTATCCCTTATCTGGCATATTTAATCCCTAGTTGCTTTATAACCTTCCTGTAAATTTTAACCCAAAGCCTCCCTGTTAAATTTAACCTTCCGAAACCTTTTCAATTTGAACCCCACCAACCACCTTGTTCCTAACGCTACACCTCCCTGTCAATTTAACCCCCCACAACCTGTCACATTTAACACCTCATGCTTACTGATACTTTTGACACAACACCTCCCTATTTCATTTAACTCCCTAGCTTTTCATTTAACTCCCTTTGATAGTTACTTTTAATCCTCCCACCCAGCCCTCGTAACCCCTGCAGCTGCTAGATCTCTCTGTTGGACCCTGAGGTCCCCAAAGCCTGAGACATGGAGACATTTAGTCTATAATGGCTTGAAACCGCAGCTGTAAGAGTAATGTCTAAAATGAAGTTCAGAATCTGTGCAATGTCTCAGCTACTCATACAAGTACCTTGTAAACATCATGTAGGAGTAACTGACTTTGCCAAACTGCTAAAATACACAGCCACTATTCTATTCTCATCCTGCTCGACCTCTCGGCTGCTTTTGACACTGTTGACCACCCTCTCCTTCTACAGACTCTCAGCTCTCTTGGTCTCTGTGACACTGCACTCACTTGGGTTGACTCCTATCTATCCAACAGGTCCTTCTCTGTGTCCTTTGCTGGTAACTCCTCCTCTTCATTGCCTTTATCTGTTGGCATACCTCCAGGCTCTGTCCTTGGTCCTCTGCTCTTTTCCATCTACACCTCCTCCCTGGGCAAAATCATTAATAGCTTTGGCTTTAATTACCACCTTTATGCTGATGACACTCAGATCTAACTCTCCACCCCTGATCTCTCTCCCCCTGTCCTTTCCAAAATCAGTGACTGTTTATCTGGCATCTCCTCCTGGATGGCCTCTCACCACCTAAAGATCAACATGTCTAAGACTGAGCTCCTACTAATTCCTCCTTCTAATGCCTCCCCACCTCCTGACTTCTCTATCACGGTGGAGTGTATCACCATCTCCCCATCAAACCAGGTTTGCTGTCTCGGAGTTACACTTGACTCAGCTCTTTCCTTCATCCCCCACATCCAGTCTCTTTCCTCCTCCTGCCGCTACCAACTACGTAATATTTCCAGAATTCGGCCATTTCTTTCCGCTATAATTCCACAAAACAACTCATCCATGCCCTGGTAATCTCCCGACTTGACTATTGCAATAATTTCTTATCTGGCCTCCCTCTATCCTGCCTCTCCCCCCTACAATCCATCCTGAATGCCTCCGCCAGGCTCATCCACCTCACCCGCCGCTCTGTCTCTGCCGCTCCCCTCTGCGAGTCCCTTCACTGGCTCCCCATCCACTGCAGAATTTAATTCAAAATCCTTACCCTGACCTACAAAACCCTCACTATCTCGGCTTCCCACTACCTGTCCTCACTAATCACCAAATACACCCCAGCCCGCTCCCTAAGGTCAAACAGTGACCTGTGTCTAGCTTCACCCCGCATCACCTCTTCCCATGATAGACTGCAGGACTTCTCACGCGCAGCCACCATCCTCTGGAACGCTCTCCCTCGTACTGTCAGACTTTCCCCTAATCTCTCTTCCCTTTTAAGCTCCCTTAAAACGTTCCTATTTAGAGAGGCCTACCACCAAACTCACTGATGCAACCATCAATTACTCTCACCTTGCAGTCCTCTCCTCCTGTTTCCAACCCCAACCCTTCTAGATTGTGAGTTCCTACGGGAATAGGGCCCTCATCTCCTCCTGTACTGTTTGTCAAATGTTGTTCAATGTATTGTATACCTTTTTATACTGTGCCTATTGTACAGCGCTGCGGAATATGCTGGCGTTTTCTAAATAAATAATAATAATAATAAAAGGCCAAATTTGTATGTTCAGTGGACCATATGTTTACAGCCGCAGTCTAGATGGTGCCGTGGTCTCATCCAAATAGTAAGTAATTGCCAGTAAAGAGTAAATATAAGAAATTATAGTCAAGCCAGCTTTGGGAACTTGCATGGTTATAAACGGTTCGCTTATGTTAATTGACATATTTGACTTTACTTTTAAGGGACACTCTACTCAACTTGACCACTTAAGTGTTTCAAAGTAGTCAGGATGTGAGGAGTGCTCCCCTTTCATTTCGCCCTGCCCCCACTACTCTGATCTGGAGAAATCGCTGGATGAAGTGGAGGAGTTTCCTCCACCCCACCCAGCAGCTGAGATTTAGAATTTCTCGGCTGAAGGTCACCAG
Source organism: Leptobrachium leishanense (assembly GCA_009667805.1). NCBI lineage: Eukaryota > Metazoa > Chordata > Amphibia > Anura > Megophryidae > Leptobrachium > Leptobrachium leishanense. Next base: position 100,249,910 of record CM019064.1, read on the forward strand.
ATCGGTCACTAGCGACGTCAGCACACAGGGAGTGTGTTGACGTCAACTCCTATGAGACCACCTGCTGTAGTGAGCGTTCTCAGAGAGGCAGCCAATGGATCGGATCTACACATGCATGCAGCTCTGATCCAACATTGGATCTAAGGGAACTTGCATCCGTAAAGTGTGTAAATTCTATAACGATGTGCAATTTGCAGTTCCTACACTACACAAGTTGTGTAGGAGCACAAATTGTGTAGTAAAGTTTCGGGTTCGGGAGTCCCTCAGTCGAGCTGCACCTAACAACAAAGGACAAAAGGTGAGTAAAATCACCTTTAATTTTTTTTTTTTATAATGATTAGGCAGAGGCTGTCAGCATTATCTTCCAAATTATGTAAGGGCAGAAAAAGGGAACTCTATTTTTAAAAGAGTATCCCATTAATGATAAACCATGAATGGCCACCCTATTGAAATGTCCCTCTGATCACTTGCAGATTTTGTCAGGGTCATGAATCATTGAATGTCTCAATTACATACATTTATTATGATAATTAAAATTATTAAAAATGGAAAATCAGATTCCTACACTTACACCGTGATTGTTTTGTGCAGCCGAACATTATTCTTCCTGAAGCTTGGAACCTTTCAGTTTGCATTTCTTCGGCCTGTACTCACATTCCTTACTATTGTACTTTGGACCAACAATAGCTTTCCTCTTCGCAGTGTGAGTATGCTGGGGGCAAGCCATAGATTTTGGGGGGAGGCTACAGAATTGTATTTTTAAAAATAGTAAACTCCTCAGTAAAATGTACTTCAGGATGTGCAGAATTCACTACTGATCATTTGAATGCACCAGACTTACATTTTGACATGGAGATACCTGGGAGCTGAAATAAATAACTGACTTGGAGAAATAAGTAATAATTCAGCTCATCATACTGATCTTAACAGATCTGAAAGAGAATATAATGTTATAGCTCTGCTCCTGTTATGTTTATGAAGCTATAGAGGGGAAAATTAGATCTACGTCACTGCTATTCTTCCATCAAATATTGCATTTATTGTACGTTCCCCGTACTTCGGGGAATCACATTTCCCCACCCTGCGTGCAGGGAATCGGCTGCAAAATGCCGCCGCCAAACGGCCGCAGACCTGCCACCCGTCGCCAACCCACCGAACATCCGCTACAAACCAGCCAGAGGTCAGCCGACAAGCCGCCAGACAAGTAAAAAAAAGCCACTATACAAGTGAAAGTGTCAAAATTGAAACGCTGTTTGCAAAAAAACTACTTTTAACCTCCCTGGCGGTCTACTTTTTGTGAAAAACCGCGTCTAAAAGCGGTCTATTTATTTATTTATTTTGCCCCCCCTAGCGGCATCCCGAGTGTGGCTCGGGGTTAAATTCCTATGTTGGAAGTGGTAACCCCGAGCAAAACTCGGGATGCCGCTGGATACATCACCTCTCCCTGTGCTCCCTCGATGTCCCCAGCTGCCTCCTCCGGCGACCGCGACCTTATACTTCCTGGTTCCCTCCTCTCGAGAAGGAATCCAGGAAGTAAAACGCCGTGATCGCCGGAGTAGACTGCAGAGATCAGCGAGGGAGCGCATGGAGAGGTGATGTATACAGCCCGAGTGTGTCTCGGGGTTACCGCTCTCAGAGGTGAAATTTAACCCCAGACACACTTGGGATAACCGTCAGGGAGGTTAAAAACCACTATTAAAAAAATCTGAAACTAAAATTGCCGAAAAATTATGAAAAATGCCTAAAAGATCCTAAAAAAATCAAAAAATAAAGAGACTTTTTGCTGTAGATTAAAATAATAAATGGTTTATTAGATTTTGAATAAAAACGGGAATATTTTTAACATTGAAGTCTATGGGATTCGCCTGAATAGACCTGTTGAATGAAAACACCGAACAGCAGGGCACTTCGGCAACATTTCACTGCTGTTCGGTGTTCTCTGAATAGATTAACCATTGCTTCTCTATGGGGAATTTCACGGTGACATTTTGGGGCCATTCGGTTATTCAGAGAGCAGGCAGGTCGCCAAATTTTGGCGAATTGCCAGCAAGTACGGTGCCAGTTCAAAGGCACTGAAATCCCCCATAGAGAAGCAATGGTTAATCTATTCAGAGAACACCTAACAGCAGTGAAATGTTGCCGAAGTGCCCTGCTGTTCGGTGTTCTCTGAATAGATTAACCATGCTTATCTATGAAGGATTTCCCTGCCGCTGAACTGGCACCGTACTTGCTGGCAATTTGCCAAAATTTGGCGACCTGCCTGCTCTCTGAATAGCCGAATGGCCCCGAAATGTCACCGTATGGGGAAATTCCCTGTTCGGTGACGTTTTGGGGCCAGATCGGCTCTCTCTGAATAACCCCTAAAGTCTTTAAACAGGTTTTTTAAAGCAATTTGTTTTCTAAAGGTTGTAATTGGTGTAATTCACTGGTGTGTAGGGACATTAAAGCTCAAATAATATTTTATAGGTGGAACACTTTATTGTGAAAGTGATCTATTAGCCTGACGGCAGTGATTTTTACACTAAGGCCCAGTGACGTCTAACCGTGGTATTTCAGATGTATCAGAACTACATGACAGATGATGCTCAGAAAGCCTAGAAACATCAAGGGTTGCTTTGAAACATGTAGAATGCCAAGGTTAGCTGTCACTGGGCTTTAGTGATGGTTCTCTTGGGAACGAATGTGATTTTAACCACTGTTTGTGCTTTTGGAGTTTGAAGCATAAAAATCTGTATTTTAATATGTTCAACCAGGACATGCAACACATATTGTAACAGTCAGCAACACTATTATATGCTATATAACAAGAGGGTTGATAAACCATTGTACTTGAAATCATTACCCGTGCAGCTGTTTTACTGTATGTTACGAGCACGCGTATAGACAATGGTAGCAGCTGCTGCATACCCAACCAATGGGTCCCATAAACTAAATCCATAGACAGTGCTGGGGTAATATTTCTCTATTGGATGTCTGGTTGCGTACATGAACGTTTACCCTTTCACCAAATTAAAGCAATATTTTTGTCTTTCAGTCATCACCAGCTGGACCCACAATGTGGTTTAATCTCATTCTTGCCAGCTCTACCATCACAGCACTTTGGGCCATAGGAATCATGTTTAATCTGGTCAGACCTTCCCTAACTGACAGAAATATTATTCCTAAATTTGCAATATACCAGGTAAAGCAGAATGTAGAGCATGAGACATTCGCATGCGTAAGAGAATTATTGACTTATTGTTGGATGAGCTCTATAGTCAGTGGAACAGAGCTGATATCAAGATGTGGTTCCTGCATTGTTTTTGTTCTAATGTTGTGGGTTTTATTTTTATACAATTTTGATTAAACTGTTGAAGCTGCGCTGGCCTTTTCCCTTTTGTGGCTTGTCATTAACGTCCCCATTCTGACTGAGCCTCTGTATCAGCACCTTGAGCCGGAATGTTTGTTAGCTATTCAGTGATATCGACAGGGGTGACATGAGCCACCGTGGGTATCAGCTCCTGAAGTCCATAGGACTCCATGAAGCCCAGCATGACCCTGCACAAGCGCTATGTGAGCTTGCTTGAGCATGGACGCGCTAGCCTGGAACCACAGAAGGAGCTGTGGAAGGTGCCGCAAAAGAAAACCACAAACTATTTGTTCCGATGCTTGACATCAGTGGAAGTGGCAGATTGTGACGCCACAAGGTAAGTAAGAAATTTTTGATCACTTTACATTCTAGTGTTAAGTGATTTTTAACTTAAAACCAGCTTGTAGTTTTTCTTTAATACTGGCTCCAGGGTAGAAGAACAAGCTGTGTTGGAATAGTTCCTTCTGCTCCTAGGTGCAAATTAACAGCTGCAATACAAAGTATATGAGCCATTCATTTACAGCAGTAAATGCCGCCCCCTTGGCTCCCATGCCATATCCCTGGTACACACACACACACACACACACCTTTTTAAGTATTAGGAATACTGCAAATTCAAAACAACAGCAAATCTGTAAACACTGCAAACTAGGCTTGTGCACCGATTTTTTTTTCGGTTCGATTCGGTTCGATTTTTCGGATTTTCAAACTTTTCGATTCGGCTCGTTTCGACCGATTTCGGTTTCGATTCGATTCGGTTCGGAGCGTTTTTCGGGTACATTTTTTTTTCGGAATATCGACCATTTTTCGTATTTTCGTGTCACTGTGCTCGGTTTTTGTATCGACTTTTAGTAATTTCGAAAATTTTCGTTTTTCGGAATTGCACATTTTTCGGAATATCAACCATTTTTCGTATTTTTCGTGTCATTTTGCCCGGTTTTTGTATCGACTTTTCGTTTTTTCGAAAAAATTTCGTTTTTCTGAAAATTTTCGTTTTTACAAAATTTTCGTTTTTCGGAAAATTTTCCTTTTTCGGAACATCTGTTCTCCTCGTTTGACACATTTCAAGTCCATTCGAAAAATCCGAAAATATTTCGTTTCGGCTCGGAAAACATTTCGGATCTGAAATTTTCGGATCTAAAATTTTTCGGAAATTCGGCCGCATCCGAAAACACGAATCGGGAAATTTCGTGAAAATTCCGAAATTCCGAAACCCGAAACGCACATCCCTACTGCAAACCCACGTGTCCTTTTTTCTTGAAAGCCCCTAGATCTTTCCTCTGCTCACAGGGGGTGGTATCACCCACTTTGGGAATGACTAATTTAAAGAAAGTTGTCAAAGCTCTGCTTGCGGCTTGGTTTTATTATTGGCAAGATTAGCTGGAAAGTTGGATCCGATATGTCTATGGTCCTTGTGTCTTTGGACATCAATGACCTCATGAGAAATAATAAAAATAACCATAAATTAATATGTTACAGTAATATAATATCCTATATATCCACGTAAGAAACAAAGAGAAACATTATGTCATAGTTAATGCCCATAATGTATGCCCTTCATCCCCAGGAATGCACCATGCATTAATATGAAAACACCATATACAAAAGGGAAATTCTAGCCTGCATGACCAAATAATTTAAGTGGCCAAATGTCATCAATGTCTTTAGAAATACCAATATTTCAGATATCTAGCCTTTGTGATATATCTGTCAAGTATACTGTCTTTGATACATTTCTCTGTTATGTAAATATTTCAGAGAGCGCTTGAGCTAGTTCAAGACAAGCAATAGCATTATGTCTAGAAATTTTGACTGAAATAATTAATCTGTATAAATATAAATCGATACATAAATAATTATTTCGTTTTTGATTCAGAACTTCAAAATGTTGATATTTTTAAATGTTATCCATGCATCCCAATGGCAGGAAAGGAAGTTACTTCAAACAGTGAACAATAGAGCCACCGTTATCCTTCTGTGAAAAGTGTTAACTGCTGCTAGTCTTTATTTAGCATTGTTACACCATTGTTTGCCAATTTGAAGACAATCAGGGTTATTCAAAAAAGGTGAAACTCTGGAGAACTGTCAGGCGAAGAGAACAATCTAGACCATATAGCCGATTTGGAAAGTGAGATAAATAGAATTTTTATGGTTTGGCCATTTTGACCTAGAATTTTCCCTTCTCCAGCCAATTCTGCTGAGGTTCATCTTTCTTTGAATAGACCAGAATGGAAACACCATATACAAAAGGGAAATTCTATCCAGCATGACCAAATAATGGCATATTGTGCCATTATTTATACTAGACAACTTTGAAACTGAAACTATGGAAACAATGATGAAATCTGTGCTGAATAACTTTGATAGAAACTATATGGGAAACACAGGGAAACCCCACTGAAAACTACAATGAGAACTGTCTGAGCAAATTTATCAGGAACTGCAAGTGGGAAAAAAAAGTGAAAAGTGTGTGGTATTTTAATGTATCAATACCTTGTACACTGAACTTGTAAAGTGCTACTGAATATGTGGTGCTATATAAATAAAGGATAATAATAAAAACTATTGGGAAAAATAGTGGAAGTTCCCAACATATTGAATTCACTCTACTGGATCCATTATAGTTCAAAAATCAACTGAAAACCCCTCTAGACTAGTATTTTTAACAACTATTTGGTAGTGAAATGATTAGGAAGAAAAAATTGTTGTTACACTGGTGTCTTTGGAAGTCTTAATGTATGTATGTAATCTACTATATAATCTACATACTTGAAAACGAGAGAAACCTCAATGTATCCTTCCTGGTAAAATCCTTTTATAAATAAATAAATAAACTCCTTTCTATATTTGCAGTTTGTTGTCATCCTAAGTCAGCTTCAAACCGCAATCATCAATATTCTTGGTTCGACAGCAGTTATCTCTTGTGCCCCACCTCTGCCAGGACAATCCAGGGCTTCATGTAAGTTTAAAAAAAAGATGGTAAAAAATGTTGAATGTAGCTCAGTCTTATCCCAAGCAGAAACAAAATGAATAATTAAGAGCCAAAAAAACATGCGTTTTCACATCAGATTGAATACCAAGACTGGTATCCATAGGTTGCCACTTTATGGCCTGACATTTGTAAAGGTGACTTGAAAAAGTTACTGGAATTAAGGCTAGGGTCAGATGAATGCATTTTTCACATCTACCGTCAAAAAGCGCGTCCGAACGCATTTTTTCACGGAAGACGTAATAGCGGTCATACGGTGCGCAATTTCGGCCGTGATTTTGTACGGATCCAAACCAGGAAACTTTTGGTGTCTATGTTATGTCGATGTTATGTTGGCCGGACATTAGCAGCGTCTGACGTCTCCTAATCACGCACACACGCCGCTATGCGGACGCAGCGCACTCTGTACGTCAGTACTAGCGGTTCTGCGTTTGTTTGCCGCTTGCGTTGCGCGGCCGAACTTTCGTGTGGTTGTACTTCGTGTGTGGGCCTGCGTTGGACGTCATTTGCTGCTACCACGGCTTTAATAAAGGGCGGTTAAACGCACGTTCGCACTGCGTTCGTCTGACCCCAGACTAAAAAGGAGAATTTTTTTACGTTGAGTACATAAAAAAGTTGAGAATAGCTACAAACCACATTAGTACCATTATTTGAAACATAAATCACCATAGTTTATTCAAATAATGGTACCACTGCTGTTTGTATAGACAGTCACTGTAGGTTGTGTATATTGAAACTACAGTATTATTGACTATTATGGTAATTCAAAGCGATTCGAAAAGTCACCGCACATTCGGTGACTTTTCGTTCTCTTCAATTCGGTTCCTTTTGCCGGTCTCATTTCGGTGACCCTGCGGTGTATTCAGCAAACACCACAGGGTCCCCGAATTGCAGGGAAAGGCTGCCGCAAACCTGACGAAAACTAACCGCAAAACCCAGCGAATGCACGCAGAAAACCCGCAAAAACATCTGGATTAACCTGCCGAAAACCACGGAAAAACCCGAGTAGGAGCCGATCACCCGCAGCGAAGCCGCAGGAAAAAGCCGAGAAAGCCGAGACCGCAGACAGAATGAAGTGAATAAATTAGCAAAACAGTTTGCACGAATGATTGAAAAGTGAAACGCTGTTTGCAAAGAAACTACTGAGCGAAAATGTCTGAAATTTACATATGAGGTCCAGGGAATGATAATAAAAAGGGCTGTTACAGAAAAAATAAGTAAACTTAAAATTGTTTTTTAACCACTTCGATGCGGAGGACGCGCTCAGCGCGTCCTCCGCATGGCTCCTGGCGAATTTGGCGAATTGCCTGCTCTCTGGATAGCCGAATGGCCAAGAAAGGTAACCAAAAACGTTGATTTTCAGCATTCGGTTACCTTTGTCAAGCAATTCGGATCTCTTTGAATAACCCTGTTAGTGAAAAAAGTGAAAATTTAAAACCACATAGGGTTAAGGTCAGGGATGAGATTTCAGGTCAAGGTTTAGGGTAAGGTTTTTTTTGTTTGCTATTGAAATGATGTTAGAAAGAAGAAAACAAAAGACACGTTAAAAAAGACTCCGGAACAAAAAAAAGTTCCAATTTGGATGTGGCCGAAAATAGCGCCTCGTGTCATTTTTGGCTGCATTTTTCAGGACCAATTAAAAAATATATTGTGTGGATTCGAATTTTTCCATAAAATTGTCAGATTGTTGTTTGAAGAAAAAAAATCACTATAGTTTATTGAAACAATGGTTTGGTTTGTTGATTGATTCGAAGTTATTGCTTCAAACAACAGTAACACCGCAGTACGGTAGAACTCGTTGAATGCACCTCTTTCATACATTCAACCTGTTAATGCATCCTATTTACACACAATACTGCAGCATCTTCTCTGTTGTCAGCTTCACTGACTATTTTACTGAAAAGATTGACAACCTCAGACTGGAAAGGTCTTGACTTTTCCCCTAAGTTATTCATCCCCATGTCCTGCCTTGTCTTTTTTTCTGAAGTTTCTGAAGAGGAGGTCTCTGCACTTTTCCCCTGTTCCCTTGCTCCTCTTTAGTTCTGCCTAATCAGTTATTGCCTCTCTTTTGACCTAAATTTTCAGTCTCTCTCTCTCTCGCTCTCTCCGTGTAAAATGTCTTGTTTGTACCTAACTTACTGATTTCCTCTATTCTAACCCCTTACATGAATCGCATCAGTCTCACTTTCACTCCAAGCACTCAAGTGACAGTGCTGTGACCACAGTGACTAATGATTTAGTTGCTGCTACATACAGGGTTATTCAAAGACATCCGAATTTCTTGAGAAAGGGTAACCGAACGCTGAAAATCAGCGGCCTTTCTTGGCCATTCGGCTATCCAGAGAGCAGGCAATTCGCCAAATCCTGGCGAATTGCTTTAACATACGGTGCCTGTTCGGTCCCTGTTCAAGGGCAGTGAAAACCCCTTGAAAAAGTACTGCTTCGGCTATTCAGAGAACACAAACCAGCAGTGAAAGGTTCCCCTAATGCCCTGCCATTCGGTGGCTTAATTCAGCAAATTTATTCAGGAGAATCCCATAGACTTCAATGTTAAAAATATTCCCGTTTTAATTCAAAATCGAATAAACCGTTCATTATAATATTATTCAGTAAAGAGTCTCTTTATTTATAGTTTTTTTAGGATATTTTAAGCATGTTTCTTAATTATTATTATTATTTTTTTAACCCTTTCGTTGCTGAGGCATTTCCCGCCTCTGTGCTGAGGTCATTTTTACCGATTTTGCTCATCATGTTTAAACGTGTTTTGAAGGCTTATTTTAGTATATGACCCAGACATATTATATATCGTTCTTTCCGTCAGACTCGGCAGATTCATAATATGTCATTATTATATGTATACGTCATGACCTGTCTGTATATTATAACAAAAAATGCAATAAAATATGAATTTTCAATAATTTGCAATGTGTAAAGTGTTTTTATTCACATTTTAACATGCGAGCAATTGCGGTTATATTTTGTATGGGGTGCGCTTTTTAAAAAAATTAGAGATGGGGTCTCGTTACATTTTTTTTTGGGGAAAATTACGCGATTTTTAACAAACGCACCGCATACAAAAATCGTTAGTGCAGCATCATTGTTCACATTATAATTGAAATGGGAACAATATTGCTGCATTAACGAACCAAAAAAAAGAAATTTTTTTTTATTTTTTTTATAATTAATTTATTTTTATATTTTTTTATTTTTATTTTTATATTTTTTTAAAACTTTTTTCATAGTCAAGTTTAGTATTGTTGGAACGACCATGCTCTGGCCGATCCAACAATATCAAACATTAACCCCTAACTGCCACGGATCGGGAGATAGGGGGTTCATTGGAACCCCCTATCTCCACCATTGGTGGCAGTTAGGGGTTAACTCCAGGACTGGCGTCATCGTGCTATGATGAGAGAGGTCCGAAGGACCTCCCCCCTCTCTGTTTCAGGCGCCTCCTCCGCACATGCGGGGGGCGCCTGGATTAGGTGTCATCGCGCCGCCGCAATGACACCTAATTAGGCCGGCGGCGGTTCCGGGTGCTGGGCTGACATCGAGGATGTCAGCCCGCACCGGGGGGGGCCAGCGATCGGCTGGAACCCGGCCGAACGCTGGCCCCAAAGGGAGGACGCACTCAGTGCGTCCACCGCAAAGGAACGTTACCTGCGGGTGGACGCGCTGAGTGCGTCCTCCCCAGCGAAAGGGTTAAAAGTCCGATTTTTTATTTTTTTTAAGTTTACTTATTTTTTCTGTAACAGCCCTCTTTATTATCATTCCCTGGACCTCATATGTAAATTTCAGACATTTTCGCTCAGTAGTTTCTTTGCAAACAGTGTTTCACTTTTCAAACATTCTTGCAAACTGTTTTCCTAATTTATTCACTTCACTCTGTCTGTGGTCTCGACTTTCTCGGCTTTTTCCGGCGGCTTCGCTGCGGGTGATCGGCTCCTGCTCGAGTTTTTCTGTGGTTTTCGGCAGGTAAATCCAGATGTTTTTGCGGGTTTTCGGTTTGCATTCGCTGTGTTTTGCGGTTCGTTTTCGTCGGGTTTGCGGCAGCTTTTCCCTGCAATTCGGGGGCCCTGTGGTGCTTGCTGAATACACCGCAGGGTCACCGAAATAGGACCGGCAAAAGGAACCGAATTGAAGAGAACGAAAAGTCACCGAACGTGCGGTGACTTTTTGAATCTCTTTGAATTACCCTGATAGTCTTGATCTTTCTGCTGTTTTTGAAAGAGTTGACCACGAACGTCTTCTCACACAGTTTAAAGGGAAACTCTATTAATAATAGAGATCCCTATTTCTTTTACTTTTTTGTAAAATAATTTTATTTGGTATTTCAAGATAATTACATGGAGAATTCCCTATTTCTTGCTGTTAAATAATTCGGCAGCTGCTGCTGACAGCCTCTGCCCAATTATTTTTTGTACATGTTTTTGGGGGTTGAATCTATTGTCAGGGACTTCCAAACCTGGACATTCCTGCAGCTCTCTAGCATAATTTGCACTCCTACTCAACTTGCGTAGCATAGGAACCTCAAATTGCGCACCACTCTGGACTTAGGCAAATTACATACGTTAGGTCTGTAGCACCTGCACAGACCAACAGATTGTAGCTGCGCGCGCATGCACAGATCTGAATCATCGCTGCTTTTCTTGGACCACTCGCTATTGCAGGTGGTCTCATAGAAGGTGACATCATCATGCTCTCTTTGTGCTGTCCGGCAGCCAGGAAAGTCATAGTCAGGGCTGGTGGGGACGCTGGACGGGATAGAAGAAAGAACTTCAGTTCACCCAGCGATTACACCCTTTGTGTAGAATTTCCACTACTTACAGATAAGTAACAGTTCGCTTTTCACTTTCTGTCTCCGTGTGTATATGTGAACAGACATGAACCAGCAGCTGCTCATCATAGAAATGTTCCTGACTACTCTGTTCTGCCGACTGCTCTACCGTAGAAAGTATGACACATTATCTAACACGGATGAAACAGAAAATCTTCAAAACAACATCATAGATGTGAATGGCAAAGCTATGGAGGAGAAACTACAGTATGCTTAGATACGACTTCCTATGGAACGTTTTGGGAAATTTACCAAATGAATATGGACGCACATATACATTTTGTTGATTGTATTTTTTTGTATTTTCTACTTTTATTAGTCTAGCAAAATTATATATAAATATTGTATCCATTTTTAAATAATGATCTTTTGGTGTTCTTGGATTTCCTTGTACAATGGACTGTTGGACTTTAAAACATGGTGCAAATATCCAGCTATCCCACTGGGTGTGTAATAAAAAAACACAAGAGTAAACATACAATTTTCAAATAAAAGTATAAAGCCGTTAAATATGGTTAGTTCTTTATATAAATATTTAGTGACAGTTTGCTTTCACATATTCTTTTGTATATTATGGATATATTTTTCAATGTGACTAGTGATCTCCCAGTCCTGTAGGCATATTTTGAAGACCAGTCTTATTATTGATGCTTTATTTAACGTTTATTTAACACCAGACATCATGTGTGTTTATCATTTTGCTGAAAATGCTGCATCTTCCATCAGACCTTATTGCTACCTCTTTGCAGTCTCTAGAGCATTGTGTCATTATGGACATGTTATGATAGTCAACAATAATGTTTTTAATAATTAATTCTTACAGTTTCCATGAGAAATATTGTTGTAAAAACACGATGGCAATATTTAAATGTGTATAGTCATACACTCCTTAAAATACGTCATTTTATGGAGGATCTTATGTTACCAAGTTATTGCACATACACTGTATGTGTTTCATGTGAATGACATGGAAAGCTGTATGCTGCAAAACAAATTCCTGTAATACTCATCAGATGTGTGTATTCCCATTTAAACAAACAGGTGGATAGGCGTAAGTATAAATGATGCATGGTGCCAGAGATTTGCATGATATCAAGTCATAGCACCATCCTGAAAAGGTTGACGATCTTAATAGCTGATACATATTACAGCTTATAGACATTTTTCAGTTATCATATATATTCATTGGGCATTGATAGAAAAGTATTGTTACTTATATCAAGTTACTTATTTGACTTTTGGGTCAGAAACAACATTGTAGTATGAGATGGCATAATAAAGATGTTACCATCAAAATGTTAATGTGCATTGATTTTCATGTGTTTATTAATTTAACTGCTTTCTTCAATTGAAATGGTAATAGCCAGGTCCAAATGAAAGACTTTTTAGTAATTTCAGTTTATCGTGCTTCCAAAACTTGACAGATTTTCTCCAAATTATGGGAAAGTCGCTCACAAACCCACATGTCAAACTGTCAATCGGTTCTTCAGCAAAGAATTTTGTAAAGTCAGAGGCTATGACAGTAACTGACAGTAGAAATCAAGTGTTTTGCCCTCCTGCTCTCCCTGTTGGTCAATCAGAACTTCCTACAATGATGGCAACAAAGCCAGCGTATCAGTATATCCTCTGCTTGGAGATAGGTTTCCATTGAAGGGCCAGTCAATTAAAAGAGGATTGAGAGTTGGACATGGCCAAAGGAGAGCAAGGAGAAAGTTACATGGAGGCATCCTCATCACTGGAGATGAGTTGAGTGCAGATGAAATATAGAGTGTATTATCGGTACGATCAATAACATATTCATGACATAAAGAGAGAATACACCCAATGTTGTTTTCCTTACTGTAAAGAGAAAAATTAAAAATGTGAACAATATAAAAAACTAATAAGTGAAAAATAAAATGAGCATTAGTCATAATTCTGCATGCGAGTCATCCAATGAGCAACCAATAAAAAACATGTGAATAACAAGAAGAAAAAACTATCAGGGTTATTCAAAGAGATTCGAAAAGTCACCGCACGTTCGATGACTTTTCGTTCCCCGCACTTCGGGGCGATTCGGCGATCCTAGTTTGCCGACCCTAGTTCGCCGACCCTACGGTGTATTCAGCAAGCACCACAGGGCCCCCATAGTGCAGGGAATACTCGTCGCAAACCCGCAGAACACTCACCGCAGAACCCACCGAACACTCACCGAACAGTCACCCGCAGAAACAGCTGGATTAACCCCACTGAACACACCGGAGAAAACCGACTAGCTGCCAATGACAGTGCAGAGCAGCCGCTGGAAAAAGCCGACAGGTAGACGAAGGAGTTAAAATAACAAAACAGTTTGCTTGAAAGTTTGAAATTTGAAACGCTGTAAACTACTGAACAAAAATGTCTGGAATTTACATATAAGATCCAATGAATGATAATAAAAAGGTCTTTTAAAGAAAAAAACTATTTAAAAAAAAAAGAAAACGGAAAATAATTTGCCAAAAAAATCCCCAAAAATGCCTAAGAGATCCTAAAAAAAAAAAATTGACAAATGGACTTTTTACTGCATAATAAAATAATAAATGGTTTATTAGATATTGAATTAAAACGGGAATATTTTTAACTTTGAAGCCTATGGAATTCTCCTGAATAAACCTGTCGAATTAAACCACCGAATGGCAAGGCATTTCTGCAACTTTTTTCAGCTGTTTGGTGTCTCTGAATAGACTAAGCATTGCTTCTCTATGGGGATTTCACAGCTCTCGAACAGGCACCGTATAGGCACAGTATGTGCAGGCAATTTGCCAGAATTTGGCGAATTGCCTGCTCTCTGAATAGCCGAATGGCCAGGAAATGTAGTCGTACACTGAATTTCAGTGTCCGGATACATTTCGGGGCCAGATCGGCTCTCTTTGAATAACCCTGTATATAAACAGCTGTAATAAAATGTGCCTAGAATGTACAGATGCAGGAATTGAGCTAGGAAAGAAACCAATAAAGGGGTCTCTCCCAAAAGAAAACAAACTAGGTCTACGTCTGTGTTTAAACCTATGCAGCTAGATTGCATAAATTGTAGATCCATAAAGTCTCATTTTAAGATAGCACCTTTTAATGGCTAACAAGTAACTGGATCGTTACCATACTAAAAAATATGAAAATTAGAGTGCACAGTGAAGATGCACTGGTCATAGACCTTTCAGAGGAAATCTGATAGCAGAATTTTTCTAAAATTAGACCTAGGAAGGGGACTGTGTTCAGTCGCAGAACTGGGAATTCACTCAACAGTAAACTATGGCGACCAGGAACTCTAACAATGAAAAGGAAGAAAGTAAGGACAGATCCAGAACGCTGTGCAGGCCAGCCACGACTAAATATGTGAAAGCACTGATAAATGACACCCGGTTGGAGAAACTTGCCTTTAACTGGATCTCAAAGAGGTTTTAGCTTACTTGTGCCATTACATACTGTAGCAGTATGATCACACCGAAAAAGGAAAGAAACGAATGGCAAGCAAAAGACGCATATGCACAAAAGATACAGCAACCCCCAACAATCACCTTCGTCTTCTCTGACCTTATTAGGAAAGAGTTGCTTTTACTTCTCTAGACACAATGAACAAGGGGGTCCATTATTGCATAGCATATGACTTAAAAAGCTAAAAGGTGTAATGAGCTATAGAAAGGATAATGTCTAATGCAAAGAAAAAACAAAACAAGTCAAGTAACACAGAAGACTGAAATAACAGGAAAGGATATATAAAGAAAAATAAAAAAGAAATGCTGAGAAGTAATATAAAGATATGACAAGTAGGAATCCAGGGAAGGCAATGGTTGAAATATATTTCTGCACATGCTACACCACAATGTATCCAATGAGGGTTAAAATGCAACTCTGCACAATAAGGGACATAAACACAATACTACACTGTAACAGCACCTGCATAAGTATAAACCTCCAGGATAAAAATTAAACACTCCGATTTAGAAGAAATAAAGTGTGTTCTCACACAAAAATACTTTGAAAAAATATTTTTTCTGTTCTTAAAAATATGTAGGGCTCTATTACATTCCTCGTGCATCGGTTTCGCGTGCACGCAAATGCGCATTTGCATGAGGACAAAACCATTTGCGCAGAACGTCGTATTACGACGTTAGTGCAAGCGATGCACGTTAACGTCCAACGCGAGTGACCCTGTGCGAACCCAGCACGAGTGCTAGTTTGTGCGCGCATCCCATACTTAACATTGTGAGCGCCAATGCGTTAATGCGCCGGTACGCGGATGGTATTCCAATCTTCGCGCAACGAAAGTTTGCACGCATTTTCGTAACATCTTTGAAAAGCAGGTGGTAACTGTAAATGTGATCGTTCTGGGCGAAACTAAATACACCAGCACGACAAAAAAATACAGCACAGTACAGTTACACATTCTACACATACCCAAACATTAAAATTTATAAATTGTGTCATTGTTAATTTTTTCTTTTTTTGGCTGGTGGTTGTTAAAAAAAAAATTCTCCTTTTTTTTAGTTTGTGTTAAATTCTAGATTTCCATTATAATTACCATAAACCTTTTTCAAGTTTCTTCTTATATATCAAAACCGGCTGGGTGGAGTAGAGGTAATGTCACCGCTCTGCATGGAGAGAGCCTGTGGAGACATGGGTTCGATCCCAGTGAGCAACCTCTCCAGTAAGTGTCCTTGGGCAAGACACCTAACGGTACATACACGCCACCCAGGACATACTTGAAAACGAGAGAAATCTCAATGTATCCTTCCTGGTAAAATCCTTTCACAGAAATTTTTTTAAAAAAAAAAACGAAGTAAGGCGCTGAGCGACTCTGATCAGAGGAGACGATAGACACAACCACACCGAGATATGGCAGATTATCATCTGATCAGTCCGTGGTCTGTCAGGTTCGTTTTAGGCTTCTGCACCGATTTTTTTTTTCGGGTCGATTCGATTCGATTTTTCGGATTTTTAAACTTTTCGATTCGGCTCGTTTCGACCTATTTCTGTTTCGATTCGGTTCGGCTCGACTCGTTTTTCGTGTACATTTTTTCCCAGAATTTCGACCATTTTTCGTATTTTCGTGTCACTTAGCTCGTTTTTTGTATCGACTTTTCGTATTTTTGGAAATTTTCGTTTTTTCGGAACGTCTGTTCTCCTCGTTTCAAAGCAATAAATTTCTATTTGACACATTTCAAGTACATTCGAAAATTCTGAAAATATTTCGTTTTGGCTCGGAAAACTATTCGGATCTGCCATTTTCGGATCTAAAAATTTTCGGAAAATCGGCCGCATCTGAAAACACGAATCGGGAAATTTCGTGAAAATTGCAAAATTCCGAAACCCGAAACGCACATCCCTAGTTCGTTTATTGTCTCAACATCCAATAGAAATGTTCGTTATATATAAAAACTTCCTGCAGTGTTCACTCCCAACATAGGAATGTGATACAACAACCAATCAGAGCAGATACATTTCTACATCATGTAACAAAGATTTCGCGGGCATTTCTAAGTTAACACAGGATATCTATTTCCATCACCCCGCTGACTAGCCTCGAGAGGAAACGAAATTGAACAGACACCGTGCTGGAACAAGGAGGGGGGATTTCACACTAATGCAAAAATTAAAAAACTACCTATCATATTAAAATACCTTTCAATCGTCTCATTGATCACATATACAATCGTGATCACTAAAATGGATAAAACAAACTAGACAATTAAACTAATTATACCTGGGGCCATAGTATCCTCGCCTAATACCTTTACGATATACAAAAGGGATTCCCCAAGGAGGCCCTTTATGAGCATAAAATATACTTATCTATCTAGATTCACTCTACCAGCGAACCACACTTGGAGTTTGGGCCAAAATACCTAATCTAGACATTGAATAACTATTTATTCCCATTTCCCAAAATGTACTTCACCGAACAAGAAAAATATAATAACTTGAATGTAAAAGGTTATTTATCTAATAATCAACATGAGTCAGATCTATATCTGTGTGTTTTCCTATGTTCAGCTTCACTCCACAGACCGCATACACACCTGCATTCATACACACTCTCAAGAAATACATTCTCATTTTCCCAAATCCATTCCTTTCTCACACTTATCTAGGGGATTAAATAAAAAAAATAATATTCCATAATCTAATACCGTAGTCCACAGTGCGAGATCAAGGTCTGGTCTTTTTCAACATCCCAGCTTGAGACGCATAATCATTAAATGTCATCAGAGCTCCCACCATAGGGACTCCTGAACAAGCTGTCTCTTTGCGCTGGTTGCTTATTACCTGTGACCTTTGATCTTGACACAAAATGTCCATGATTCGTTCCATATGCAGTCATTGTGACTGTCAGGTTTCTTGACGATGCGATACGGTTGTAGCAACAATAAAGAAAAGAAAAAAAGAAAAGAAAATATGGTATACCCCGCTAATCATATACATCCATTTTTTTTTGAGAAAGGATTTTACCAGGATGGATACATTGAGATTTCTCTCGTTTTCAAGTATGTCCTGGGTGGCGAGTATGTACCGTTAGGTGTCTTGCCCAAGCCCCCTCCTGGAGAGGTTGCTCGCTGGGATCGAGCCCATGACTCCACAGGCTCTCTCCATGCAGAGCAATGATGTTACCTCTACTCCACCCAGCCGGCCATTCATTCATTGTCACTCTCAAGTGCATGAAAACAAAAAAAATGTTAATTTACACAAGAAGAGACACAGATAATAAAGTTTAAAATTTCCCTTCAAAGAAAATTATACTACTTCTGACCCATTGTTAGAGAAAAAAAAATGCAACTTTGGCTCAAAAGGGAAATAGCCGAAGTGCCTACTCCACCCATTCTAAATAACAAAAAAAATATTTAACTACTATCCTATTCGGTCTTGTTCGGTGTTTTGAATCAAACCTGGTGTTTATAAAACACACCAATCCTCAAATAAAATCCAAAAAATAAAAACAACTTTAATTTTACCGAATTAAAACTTTCCATTTACCACTATATATGTCATGAAACGTATTTATGCAAATGCATTAAATAATATGTTCCTAAATACATTAATTAACTCTAATTTAATTGGATGTGATCTTCAATAATCCTAAATGTGTCAGGGAATTTGAACAATATTGATTGTAACCAAACAACAATAATAAAATATAAAATAATAAAAGACCCAAAATAATTATCACTTAGACGACAACACAAAGATAATCCATCAGCATATAAAAATACATTATCTTCTTCTTTCTTTGTCTTCTGTCTTATTGGTTGAAAATAACGGTTTTGTAAAACTGACATGTCTTAAGTTTTATTTCCAAATCAATGATCTTCTTTAATCACATGATTTATTGATGAGTTGTTGATAAATTTGGTGTCTGATAATTCCTTATCCGGTTGATGAAACATTGCAATGTGAAATGATAATGTGTTTGAGTAAATTTCCCTCAATTCCAACAGCTTTATCAATATTGGTATTCAATAATCTTCCATCTAGTTTGAGCAAAGTTGGCATGCATGGGTAGTTTTCACCTAAAGTAAAAAACTTGGAAAAAAATGTATTATTAACCTGTCAAAAACTTTAAAATTGATATGGTTAAAATACTTTTAAATGGAGAAAAAAAATGCAACACATTTTTGGACACTAAGAAAAGGAGTGGTCATGAGAGAGACAACACGGAGGAGAGGAGGGGTCATGAGAGAGACAAAATGGAGGAGACTAGGAAAAGAATGTGAACTTCAATTCAAATAAAAAAACACAACAAAAATATCATGAACTGGGAAAGAAAGTATGGAAGGGCATGTTTAAAACTTGACGCGTTAATTAGCACAAAGTTCTCAGAGGAAACTCAGAGAAAAAGATTCTTAATAAACATCAATAATCTTTATTAAGGATATTGGTTAAAAACAAACATTCAAACGTGAGGTGTTTGTGCAGCTATTTTACAACCTGTTTTATACTCTCCAAGAAAAATTCAATGGGGGCACAGTCATACGTTGTTGCAGTTCACACCAAAAGACAAAAACATCAGAGAGCAAAAAATAAAACTAGACATATGACTACCACTGCAGAAAAAAGAAAACAAACAAACAATACTCAAGATACCAAACTACAACCTTCCATCTCCCTTAGTCATCTAAAATAAAACAAAAAAAAACAAAAAAGAAAAACAAAACACCTTCTCTCATTTGAAATCTGCCTAATTTCCTTTGTACAGCGCTACACAACCTGTAGGCGCTTTCCATTAAACTTTCACTCAAATCCTTCAGCTTTATATCACTTCATCGTCTTAGATTCCAATCAATTTAAACATGACCTCTTTGTTTACTGTCTTATAATGAACCTACATATACAAGTTACAAAACCTGTAAATGACCTCAGTCGGCCATTTTGGCAAATCATATAACCTATATTAAGGTGTGGTCAATCCATTTGTGCTGGACTCAAACAAAGACCAGAGGAAAATAACTATCCACGTCTCTTTTGGGAAAATGTATAACTTATATTAAGGCAGATGGCCGACGCCCATCACCTTGATACACAAAATAGTGTTTATATCATACATCAAATTCTATAATCCATTTACAGTAAATCCAGCTCCCATAATTACTTTATTTTGTTCCACATCTGTACGCACGCCGAAAGCACTCAAACCGCGCCCAATTCCACAACAGTTACAGTTACAGTTTTATAAAGCACTAACAGCTCCAGAATTCAACTGCTACTACAGTCATTCAAGGCATTAGACACATGTCATTTGTATATACTGTTCAATTATCCCAAATAGATACTCACAGAACAGCAAAAATAACTACATATTCCATTATCCAACTTGCACTGCTAAAAGACTACTAGCATTCAAAGAAAAAAAATCCTTATACAAACACATAATAACATTATACATTACAAATAAAGAGTTTTTAATAAAAAAAAAGAACAAAGAGAGAAAAAATGAGAAAGAGAAAAAAAGTTAGCAGGCGCTTTTGAAAGTCACTGTAAAAGTAAAGCCCTATTGTCTCCATTTCCTGTTCTTATTTTTTTTTACATGAGACAAGGCAGTAAAGATACATAGAAACAAAGCAACCAGTAGAAAGAGAAGCAGTCCCCAGTGGCGTAGTGTGGGGGGGGCAGGGGGGCCATGGCCCCGGGCGCAGTTTTCTTAGGGGCGCATAATTTCAAAAGAAATTTGCGCCCCTAAAACTTGTGGCCCGGACTGACCCGCCGGGCCCTCGGGCACCGCCCAAGGGCCTGCAGGTTGAGGGGACTCAGATGCCGGGCAGCGGGAGTGCCTGCCGGCTGCCCGGTCCTGAACAGTGAGTCCGTCCTGTTGAAGGGGAGGCGGCTGCGTGCAGGCGCAGGTCACGTGGTCCGTCTAATCAGGTGGTACTGAGTCTCTGTACCACCTGATTAGACGGACCACGTGACCTGCGCACTCACGCAGCCGCCTCCCCTTCAACAGGATGGACTCGCACGCTGTTCAGGACCGGGCAGCTGGCAGGCACTCCCGCTGCCCGGCATCTGGGTCCCCTCAACCACTGCTGGATCCGGAGCTGGGGCAATATCCAGGTGAGAGCTGGGGCAAATCCATGTGCTGGGGCAAATCCATGTGCTGGGGCATTTCCATGTGCTGGGGCAAATCCATGTGTGAGCTGGGGCCTTTCCATGAGCTGGGGCAAATCCATGTGCTGGGGAAAATCCATGTGTGAGCTGGGGCAAATCCATGTGCTGGGGCAAATCCATGTGTGAGCTGGGGCATTTCCATGAGCTGGGGCAAATCCATGTGAGAGCTGGGGCAAATCCATGAGCTGGGGCAAATCCATGTGCTGGGGCAAATCCATGTGCTGGGGCAGTATCTATGAGCTGGGGCAGTATCCATAAGCTGGGGCAAATCCATGAACTGGGGCAAATCCAGGTGTGAGCTGGGGCAATATCCATGTGTGAGCTGGGGCAATATCCATGTGTGAGCTGGGGCAATATTCATGTGAGAGCTGGGGCAATATCGATAACGTGTCCACAGGTTGGGGGGGGGGCACACAATTCTTGGCTGGCCCCGGGCGCTGACAACTCACGCTACGCCACTGGCAGTCCCTATACATAAATTACATATAAAAAACACGATCAAAACTACGAAATACAAAACATCAAAGATAAACACATACATTAATAGTTAGTAAAGACAAACATTTAAATAAACAGACGTAATCAATGGCAAGAAACAAAAGGGAAAAAATAAAATACAAAAATTTTAAATCTGAAAGAAAAACAGTTTGCGCTACTTTTAAATGGCAAGAATGCAAAAGAAAAATTGCTCTCAATGGAAGCAACGCTATTTTGTTTTCTATCTTGCTATATAAGAAGAAACCGGACCTAATCAATTAAAATAAAATGCTACGAGCCAGAACTCCAGAACACAAAAGAGCTACACTATGGACACAAAGACAAACACATTTACTCAACGCTAGAAACATCTTTCAGTTTCCCGGGTGAGTGACATAACGAATACTCAGCACCAGAATTTCATCAGGGTACATCAACATAACAAGTGAATCACCGCTCATTAACAGTTCTCTATCAGGCGAGTTAAGATAAACAAACAATAAACAAAGAAAAACAAACAGAGCGTCCTACAACAACACAGTGGCTCTCACAGGCAGCCTCCCCATGGAAGCAAAGATTCTTTTATCTATATAGGCAATTGTTTAACACAAAATAAATCATATCAGACAATTGAATTATTAAATCCCACTTTTGACACCAACTGTTAAATTCTAGATTTCCATTATAATTACCATAAACCTTTTTCAAGTTTCTTCTTATATATCAAAACCGAAGTAAGGCGCTGAGCGACTCTGATCAGAGGAGACGATAGACACAACCACACCGAGATATGGCAGATTATCATCTGATCAGTCCGTGGTCTGTCAGGTTCGTTTATTGTTTCAACATCCAATAGAAATGTTCGTTATATATAAAAACTTCCTGCAGTGTTCACTCCCAACATAGGAATGTGATACAACAACCAATCAGAGCAGATACATTTCTACATCATGTAACAAAGATTTCGCGGGCATTTCTAAGTTAACACAGGATATCTATTTCCATCACCCCGCTGACTAGCCTCGAGAGGAAACGAAATTGAACAGACACCGTGCTGGAACAAGGAGGGGGGATTTCACACTAATGCAAAAATTAAAAAACTACCTATCATATTAAAATACCTTTCAGTTTGTAAATATTTTATTGGAATTGGGTGATTGATGTTGGCAGAATCCTGTGACAAATCCCGTAACAAAACAGTCTGCCCACCGATTCCTGCACGCGACGTTCATTTGCGAACGGTTTTGCGCGTCGGATTTGCGCACGAAAAATCTTGAAGGAAGAAAAATGCGCTCGGTTCGGAATACCACATTAATTTTCGAGCGATAACGTTTTTTTTCGTGCCCAATAAAAATTGCGCTGCGCTAGCGCAATTGCGCAGAGAATATAATAGGGCCCATTATGTATAAATAACACAAATTACCAGCACTGATTTTTTTTTTGGAACTGCTTCAAATAAAGTTTCTTCTTTGCTGTTAGAGTTACTTTATTATTTTGCACTGAAACTCTGATTATCATGTGGCACAGCTTAAAACCAACAATCTATAATTACCATAAGAATTCTTGATTAATGAAATGTCCTTGACATATAAAAAAATTATTAGCCACAAACAAAGATGATCTTCTTAATTAAGTTATCTTTAATGCATTTAAAAAAAAATGTAATACTTAGTTTTTGCACATCTTTGGAATGACAGAGTGATACAAGAAGCCTAAACGAATGCTATCATTGGTCAAATCAGAAGTCCCATTGTTATACTCGTCCGCCAGTCTATGATACAGAAGTCTAAGCATTAAAAACAGTGAATCATTTTTTTTCATTGTTTTCACACAAAATGCAATCAATGATCACGGGCGCTATTACATTCTTCATGCTTTACACCTGTGTGAGCATTAACGTTAGCCCTGGTGGCCCTAGCGCGGGCACACCATATTACAATCCAAACACTAAAGTAAGGTATGTCAAAATCAGGTGCCCCATTAAAATAAACCTATGATAAAGTAAACTAATGGCATTTCTATTAAACCACCAGTAGATGGCAGCAGAGTAAAAAGCCTGAAGGATGAGCACATGTTCATCTAAAATGCTTCCCTGAGCACACGGATCCAAAAAGCATGATTTTCGTTGTTGGTAGGAAGCATTTAAGCAAAGTACACATCCTACCAGAGCTGAAGTCATGTTTTGTATGTGTTGCAGGTAAGCGGGAGTATAGCCAGTGTGATAAACAGGGCAAAAGTGATTCAATTCACATCCCTGTAGATTAGAAAAGGCTGTTGAGGCTGCTTAATAATTAGATAAGACAGTATACAGATGTCAGTGTGTTGTGCTGAAGTGTTACGCAGCATCAGCATACAGGAAATGTGATGACTATAGGATCTCATGTGACTATATTATATTATATTATATTGCACCATTAGCCTACTATAATGCAGATTGAGTAATTATATATCCGTACATGTTTAATTGTTTATTATTTTCTATAAGAACGTTAGTCCTACATAGGTGAATGTTACTGTATATATCTAAATGTGTATTAATGTAGAAGCATTTAAGCAAAGTACACATCCTACCAGAGCTGAAGTCATGTTTTGTATGTGTTGCAGAAATCGTTTAAATAAAAGCACTTCTGGTTTCACCCAACCCCCTCCCTTCGCACATTGGAATTATTGACCATACTTTCAGCATATGTGCAACACTAACGGGTTAAAAAACCCGTTAGCATTTGGTATCTTGCCTTTTCAGCGCGAGGTTACTGTACTTGGCGCTCCCTATACTTAACATGGGGAGCGCAAAGAGTTAATTAGCATTAGTATTACATTGTAGTAACGCTAGTTACCATCCAGCTGCGGTTAACCCGAAAGTTAACCACAGCCAGAACCTGGTGCTAACGGAGCCCGCTGCTGCAGAATCCGTCAGCACCAGCAGAAACCCCCCCAAATTGATCAGATACACACCTCTAATCCCACGCGAGGACCACGGCCCCAACCGCCTCCTCTGTCCGCCGGGAGCAGGGAGAGACTGGGGGAAATTTCCCCCAGTCTCCCTCTGCGGATCACTATGCATGTCACTATGTGACCGGCTGTGGAAGCCTCAATGGAGTGCTATGGACTCTATGGAGGGGATGCTCGCGACGGCACTTAGCGCTGCCGCGCGCATCCCGGGGCTTAGTGCTGCATTACGATGCAGCCTCTTTTTCTAGTGTCTGCATCGTAATGTCATGCTAAAACGGGGATGCAAAGGATAAACCTGCAGGTGCAGGTCTTTCTCCCTATCGTCCCCGTTTTAGCGTTAATAACGTAATAGTGCCCCACATCTTCCAAAATCCATGAACTCTGTCTCTTATCATTTATACTTCATGACCTGAACTCTTATGTAAATAATGTAAACTGTGGCTGTTCTATCTCAACTGTTAATTCAACATTATCTTAAACGGCTTTGGAAATACTTTGGTGATCTTAAGATAGCGATCTCTATAGACATCTCATGAAATGTATTCTGCAAAAGCATCACAGGAATGGCCAAGCTCCCGTGAGGAAGGAGAGAGCTGCTTTGTCATCAGACCCAGAGATCATACAGGAAACAGAACTCGATTGAGAATAAAGACCAGACACAAATTCTGTCTTGGATATTTCATATTATTCTGGCAGGTTTCAAACAGAACAGTCAGTTTTGTTAAAATGGGAGTGTCACAAATTCATGGATTACAAGCCTATAAAGAATCAAATACGTCAGTAATATAGGAAAAGAGATACAGCCCATTTCACATCTATCGAAATATTAGACAAGATAAAAACATGTTTTTTTTTCTACTTTGGGCAGTAACCTAGACTTACACAAACATTTCCTGTCCTTGCCCAGTAGGCAAGGCTAAATTGACGTCACAGCTATATCCTGCTTTTGGCAAGTATGTGTGCCATAGGATGTATTAACAATGAACAGCTGTATCCCTCCCTTCCTCTCGGCCAGCCTTCTTGACTAGTTTCAAGAGGAAGTAGGGCTGAATAGAAAATCTGCCCTCATCCGTAAAAAACAGGAAGCCAAGAGAAAGACCAAACTCAGCATTATCTCAATGAACAAAATTACGTATTTGCTGAGCAGTCAATCAGGCCCTATATATTTATATAGCTTTCAAAGATTACAAGAATATAGAAATATGTATACAGTGAATTAGCTATCATATTTCAAATACTTTTCATCTCACATAACCTATGATAACACGAACGTTAAGAACAACTTCACCTGAAAAAATGCTGCAAAGGTAAAATGTATGCACTTTATGGGCCCTATTACAATCTTCACGTTAAAACGCTCACGCAACTCGTGAATTTGTGCCCCCAGCGTTAAACGTTAACGCGCGTAAATCAACGCTGGAATTACCATCCTCACGCATTTTTTCATCCGTTGAGCAATAACGCGCGTAAGACAGACGCGCACAAACACGCACGCAGCAACGTTTCGCGCAGAAATCCGTGTGCGGACTGTTTTTTTCACGCGATTCAGCCAATCAGAATTAAGAACCACAATTGTCTCACGTTAAGTTTTTGCACCTGTCAAAGTCAATCTGCGCATATATGCTGCATCAATAGAAAATTGTTGTGGAAATTTTATTATGTGGACATTATAGTCTAGGATGTGTGTGTTTTTATAAGTTGTCATCTGTCTCCCTGTGTTGGATTTGAATGTGGTTTTAAATCCAAGCCAGCGGCGTACATTATACTGTAGGGATAAGGTGTGTACAGGGGGCCGGTCCGTCATTCTAGTCCACACCTCTGTCCTTTTGATATGTAAATGTATTTACGGGACAAACTTGTTTTCTGTTGTATAGTCAGTGGCCACTGGGCATTGTCCTATGGTGTAATAAACAAATGACCAGGAGCCAGGAGCTCAGGTAACTCACTTGGGACTTGGCTCTTGGCTCACGTGGTCAGATGGACTCCAGCTAGAAGCAGCGTGTGTGTCTGTGTCCCTTTACTGCGCGGGTTCAGGTACGTATGCCAGGGATAGCGCAGAGCTGCTTGTAAGTACAGCGGATCAAACTACATTAGGGAATTGATAGTAGATTAATTTCCAAAACAAAATACACACACAACTTCTCAAATTTATTGGTTTGGTATGAGTAGAATGTGTAACTATACTTTGCTGCATATTTTTTTTGGCCTGGTGTATTTGGTTTCGGCCAGGTTGTTCAGATTTCCCATTACCACCAGCTTTTGGGAGTTGTTAAAATTATGCAGGCAACGTCTATCCGTTAATTCCTGCGCATAGATTGTAATACCATCTGCATACCAGCGCACAAATGCATTTGCGCTCACAATGTTAAGTATAGGACGCGCAACGTACAGTAAGCTCGCGCAGGTTCACCCGCGGTAGATGTATACGCACGTTTGTTGTGCTGACATTGTAATACGACGTTCAGCGCAAAGGGTTTTGCCCCTCTCGTTAATGCGTTTTTGCGCAGGCGCAAACTTATGCGCGAAGATTGTAATAGGGCCCTACATCGGGCAGTAACTATAATGGAAACGCCTTTAAAAACTCACTGTGACCTATGCTGAGCACTATGCAAACTAAGGAAGGAACAAACTACGGAGAGCACCAGTGGCAGTTCACTAAACATTTCTCTGAAATTAACCCTCAAAGTTTGCCGAACTTAAACCACTATGAAAGAACGGTGGCTGGTGAATAAACCCTATATTGTTGCAGCACATTTTTCAAATGTTAACACACTGGTTCCAACACTGTTAAAAACACATTCATCAAAGAATGACGACACATTTAACACATTTCTGCAGTACTTTTATTGAAATATATAGAGTACCTGAGCAGAATACTTACAATCAAATAAAATAGCAGTCATTCCAAACTTAGCTATCGGCAGTTGCAGGAACACCAAGAACACAGGGATCTCAAATAGGTGCCATCAGTACATACAGTTGTGTTCAAAATTATTCAACCCCCAATGCTGTAAAGGGTTTTAGGGAATTTAGTGTACATTTGTAATTGTATTCAGAATGAAATCCTACAAGGACTTTTTAAAGAACCATATGCAACTAAAATGACATCAATTGGTTTTGTAATACAGTAGTAAATGTTTCTTTTGTGAATTTTTCATTGACACAATTATTCAACCCCTTAAAGACTACCACTCTGAAGAACAGAGGTTCATTCAAGTGTTTTCAATCAGGTATTGAAAACACCTGTGGATGTCACGGAGCAGCAATAAAGCATAATAAGCACCAATTAGGCAACTTTAAAATTACTGTGATACTCAGCTCCTTCTAGACATTTACTGGTGTGGTTACAAACATGGTGAAGTCAAGAGAATGGTCCAGCAAGACAAGAGAAGAGGTGATTACTCTTCACAGGAAGGGCAATGGCTATAAGAAGATTGCAAAGATGTTAAACATACCAAGAGAGACATAGGAAGCCTCATTCGCAAATTCAAGGCAAAGGGCAATGTTGAAACGCTACCTGGTCGTGGCAGAAAGAAGATGCTGACTTCGACTGCTGTGCGCTACCTGAAGCGTAGAGTGGAGAAAAGTCCCCGTGTGACTGCTGAGGAACTGAGAAAAGATTTGTCAGATGTGGGTACTGAAGTTTCAGCTCAGACAATACAGCGCACACTGCGTAATGAAGGCCTCCATGCCAGAACTCCCAGGCGCACCCCCTTGCTGTCTCCAAAGAATAAGAAGAGTCGACTGCAGTATGCCAAAAGTCATGTGGACAAACCACAGAAGTTTTGGGATAGTGTCCTGTGGACTGATGAAACAAAATTAGAACTGTTTGGGCCCATGGATCAACGCTATGTTTGGAGGAGGAAGAACAAGGCCTATGAAGAAAAGAACACCTTGCCTACTGTGAAGCATGGCGGGGGGTCAATCATGCTTTGGGGCTGTTTTGCTTCTGCAGGTACAGGGAAGCTTCAGCGTGTGCAAGGTACCATGAATTTTCTTCAGTACCAGGAGACATTGGATGACAATGTGATGCAGTCCGTCACAAACCTGAGGCTTGGGAGACGTTGGACCTTTCAACAGGACAATGATCCCAAGCATACCTCCAAGTCCACTAGAGCATGGTTGCAGATTAAAGGCTGGAACATTTTGGCGTGGCCATCACAGTCACCTGACTTAAATCTGATTGAGAACCTCTGGTGGGACTTAAAGAAAGCAGTTGCAGTGCGCAAGCCTAAGAATGTGACTGAACTGGAGGCTTTTGCCCATGACGAATGGGTGAAGATACCCGTAGATCGCTGCAAGACACTTGTGTCAAGCTATGCTTCACGTTTAAAAGCTGTTATAACTGTAAAAGGATGTTGTACTAAGTACTAAGATTGAATGTCACTTGGGGGTTGAATAAAACTGATAATGATGTGAGCACAGAAAAGACATTTGTGGTTATTTCATTATAAATGTTATGTTATATTTGTCTGACCTACACGTGCCTCTTTGATTTAATTGTAAGCAAGATGACTGAATGATCAAAATCAATGTCAAACTGGCCAAAACACTCAATTTCAGTGGGGGTTGAATAATTTTGAACACAACTGTACGTAAAGCATAGTATACCGTAAAACACAACGCTTACTATATAAGATTAGACTTCAACCTATGCTGGTGGCACGAATCACATGATTGGGAACCAGGGGCCTGTGTATCCTGCATCCTTATGTTTATGAGGACATTCAGTGGGGAATTTTCTGAACTTATTCACTTCCTCGAGTTACATCCTGTACTCATTAGCAATTCCATTCTTTCTAACTGGATACTTTATAATCACCGCTCTACTTGGATATTTTGCCTTCTCTCCCTTTACCGGACCTCCACCTCTACTATTAGCTATCCTGTTCCATTGAAGGAATGGACGGGTCCTTTTCATGCTAGAGTGGCAAGAAAAAGTATGTGAACCCTTTGGGATTACGTGGAGTTTTGCATGAATTGGTCATAAAATGTGCTCTGATCTTCATCTAAGTCAGAACAATTTGAAAAACACAGTCTGCTTAAAATAATACAACACAAACATTGTATGTTTTCATGTGTTTATTGAACAGAACATGTAAACATTCACAGTGCAGGGTGGGAAAAGTATGTGAACCCCTAGCCTAATGACTTCTCCAAGAGCTAATTGGAGCCAGGAGTGAGCCAACCTTGAGTCCAATCAGTGTGATATTATTGGATGTGTTGCTGAAAGCTGTCCTGCCCTTTAAAAACACACACCAGTTTTGGGTTTACTGGTTTCAAGAAGCACTGCCTGATGTGAACCATGGCTCGCAGGAAAGAGCTCTCAGAAGATCTATGATCAAGAATTGTTGACTTGTATGAAGCTGGAAAGGGTTACAAAAGTATCTCCAAAAGCCTTGATGTTCATGTGTCCACGGTAAGACAGTCTGTCTACAAATGGAGAACGTTCAGCCCTGTTGCTACTCTCCCTAGGCGTGGTCATCCTGTAAAGATGACTGCAAGAGCACAGCGCAGAATGCTTAATGAGGTAAAGAAGAATCCTAGAGTGTCAGCTAAAGACTTACAGTAATCTCTGGCACATGCTAACATTTTTGTTGACACATCTACAATAAGGAAAACATTAAACAAGAATGGAGTACATGGGAGGACACCACGGAGGAAGCCATTGCTGTCCAAAACAATATTGCAGCACTTTTGAAGTTTGCAAAAGAGCACCTGGATGTTCCACAGCACTACTGGCAAAATATTCTGTGGACAGATGAAACCAAAATTGAGTTGTTTGAAAAAAACACACAACACTATGTGTGGAGAAAAAAAGGCACAGCACACCAACATCAAAACCTCATCCCCACTGTAAAACATGGCAGAGGGAGCAGCATGGTTTGGGGCTACTTTGCTGCCTCAGGGCCTGGACGGATTGTTGTCATTGATGGAAAAATGAATTCCAGAGTTTATCAAGACATTTTGCTGGAAAACGTAAGACCATCTGTCCGCCAACTGAAGCTCCGCAGAGGATGGGTGACGCAACAGGACAATGACCCAAAGCATACAAGTAATTCAACAAAAGAATGGCTTCAACAAAACAAAATACGCCTTCTGGAGTGGCCCAGTCAGAGTCCTGACCTCAACCCGATTGAAATGCTGTGACATGACCTTAAGAGAGTGATTCACACCAGACATCCCAAGAATATTGCTACACTGAAACAGTTTTGTGAAGAGGAGTGGTCCAAAATTACTCCAGATCGTTGTGCAGGTCCGATCTGCAACTACAGGAAACGTTTGGTTGAGGTTATTGCTGCCAAAGGAGGGTCAACCAGTTATTAAGTCCAAAGGTTCACATACTTTTTCCACCCTGCACTGTAAATGTTTACATGTTCTGTTCAATAAACACATGAAAACATATAATGTTTGTGTTGTATTAATTTTAAGCAGACTGTGTTTTTCAAATTGTTGTGACTTAGATGAAGATCAGAGCACATTTTATGACCAATTCATGCAAAACTCCACGTAATCCCAAAAGGTTCACATACTTTTTCTTGCCACTGTATATGATCGATACCCCAATAATTCCTAATCATTCTTATACAGTAGGTGTTGTGCGGATCTCTCACTGCATGAAATAGACTACCCACAACGCACCACAGTTTACAAATACACAACAGCGGTAAACTAAATTGGTGAAAAACTACTATGGTAGTTATTGCCAGCAATATTTTATCTGTCTAATACACAATATGCTAGTGGGTATTTTATCACATGAAATAGACTATTCTTACAGCTCAGTATAACTTTCAGATCCACCAATGTAGGGTAGTATTACATTACTGCCGCTAAAACGGCGCCTGCAGGTTTCTCCTTAGCGTCCCCGTTTTCATTCCATATTACATGGCAGGAGCTAATTCAACAGCCTGCCCCGTAATGCAGCGCTAACCCCTGGGATACTCGAGGCAGTGCTAAGTGCCACTGTGAGCATCACCTCCATCGAGTCAGGATGGGAGGTGAGTATCAGATTTTTGGTATTTTTTTCAGTTAACCGCAGCGTGATGTAATAAGCGTTAATTAACTCTTTGCGCTCTCCATGTTAAGCATAGGGAGCACAAAGTATAGTAAGCAGGTGCTGAAAAGCAGAATCTCCGGCTCGCTAATGTTTATTTTAACCCTTTAGCATTTGGAATGTAATATCGGCGGTCCGCGCAAGGGCCACGTAACCTACCGTTAACACTCGGCACAGCTGAGCGCTATCGTTAGCGTTAAGAATGTAATATTATTGCCCGCAGTTGTCTAAACTGGTGGAATATAGACGTTACTGAGGTAGTTATTGTCTCAATCCCATTCTCATACAGCATAACAAATAAAATACTCTTTAAGGATCTAGACTACACCTCATTCACACACTATACATAAGGAATAACTTGCATAACACTATACCCTAGATTGTACTACCTTAAATGTGGGGATGTCCAGCAATCTATATCAACAGGATTGAAAATATATAGTAACGACCAATATGATTCAACTCCTTCCATATAGAATTATGTTCACCTGCGAATCGTCCATGTATGAGCACTCAGCTATGTACGCCCCTATTTTTGGTATCAAACCTGAGACCACCATCCCATTTGAGCAATATGGGCATACGTAGCAATATATTTATATTAATATTGCTACACACATCTATATCTCAAACACCAAGTCTTTACTATTCCCTCCTTGTATAAATGAAATCCTGTTATATGTATATAAATAGATACTGGACTATAATAGACTGTATATACACACCTCTAAACGCATGAGGTATTCCTGGGCTTATCCTCTGCTACAAGACTTCACCAAAATGAAACACCAGGCCAACAAAAATTAATAGTATTAAATTTGAGACTACTATCCCGTTTGAGCAACACGGGTATATTCAGTAATATATATAATAACATGACTCCTCACATTTGTACCCAAACCACCAAGTTTTTATTATTTTCTTCCCTGTATTAATGAAACCTGTTTCTGCAATCTATATGTATATATTAACAGTAATGGTTTTATGAAAGACTGTGTATATACTACTCTGAGTACATAAAGCATCCCTGGACTTATCCCCTGCTGCAAGATTTCACAATATTGAAGCACCAGGCTAACATAGATCCAGAGGTTCCAGCCCCCTTTCAGTCAGAGATAGAGCAAAATCAGGATGACATCATCAGCTGCGGCCGAAAAACTAAACATTTCCCGCCAAAAAGAACGGGCAAAACATTTCCCGCCGAAAAAAACAGTTTAAAAACGCTGCACTGAAGCATAGGAAGCATCCAATTGATGAAGCTGGCCAGGGAGCCGGCGAAACGCGTCTTGGAGACCCCTATGCCCACTTTTAAAGACTTTTTTTACCTCCTATGGACTTATGGTTTTTTTACTTTCTAACTTTTTAAAAATATTTTTATTTTTCTTTTATCTTTGATTGCGTTATTATTTGATGTGAGCTGTCTTAATAAATTTTTGCACAAGCCAACCTCCTACTGCATCCAGTTGCCATCTTTTAACATCGCCAGCAACCAGTAGGCACCGTATAAAGGGAAGCCTTCTGCAGTATCCTGGATGAGGAAATTCAAAAGACAAGGCACGAAGGAGCAGATACAAAGAGGATTTCTGGGCAGAGCGCAACAGACAGAGCAGCATCCATCACCGCACTAGCGTAAGTGTACCAATCCTTACTCTCTGGTTTATCTGACAGACGCGGACGTATCCTTAATCCCCTCTTTCTTTCTTGGAGGAATTTTGAAGGGACGAGAGGAGCGGAAGCAGTCAAGACCAAAAGGACACACTCAATCATTAAGAGGAAAATTATTATTATTTTTTAATTATTTTTTAATTATTTTTCTTTTCTCTTTTTATGCAACACAGAGACTGATTTATTGTGCTTTTTAGAGACTGAGATTCATCACCCCCGAAGCCAGGGGGCGTATGTTTGTATCAATATAAAAGACTGATTTATTGTGATTTTTAAAGACTGTGATTCATCACCCCCGAAGCCAGAGGGCGTATGTTCTTAATATGAATATTTACACTTTTTTCTATACTCGGTTTTAATTTTTTATGGTACACAAAGCTGTTAAATTAGCATTGCTATACCTCATTATATTGTTGAAATTCCTTAAGAGCGATTACACCGCTACTTTAACAGACACGACTAGCGAGTAGCGCCTGACTAAGGGGTACCCCACACTTTACACCTCATTCAGCATACACCGATCAGCCACAACATTAACACCACTTACAGGTGAAGGAATTAACATTGATTATATGGTTACATGGTTACAATGGCACCTATCAAGGGCTTGGGTATATGAGGCACCAAGCGAACAGTCAGTTCAAGAAGTGTATTTGTTGGAAGGAAAAATTGGGAAGTGAAAAGATTTGACAAATAGTAGTGGCTAGATGCCTGGGTCAGAGCATCTCCAAATTGCCAAGTCATGTGGGGTGTTCACGGTATGCAGTGGTTAGTACCTGCTAAAAGTGGTGCAAGGTAGGACAACCATTGAACCAGGGTCATGGGCAACCAAGGCCCGATGACGCACATAGGGAGCAAAGGACAGCCTGTGTGGTCCGATCACAACTATCTGCGGCTACTGTAGCTCTATTTGCTGAGAAACCTAATGCTGGCCATGGCAAAAAGGTGTCAGAGTACACTTGACACATACCACATACCTAGAGATTACTGCAGACTGAGTACACCCTTTCCTGACCATGGTGTTCCCTGATGGCAGTGTTCTCTTTCAGCAGGCTAATGCACCCTGCCACACTGCGAAAATTGTTCAGGGATGGTTTGAGGAACATGACAAAGATTACAAGGTGTTGCCCTGGCCTCCAAATTCCCAAGATCTCAATTCAAGTCCCAAGATCTCAGCTCAGTTGAGCATCTGTGGGATGTGCTGGAACAACAAATCTGATCCATGGAGATCCCGTGTCAAAACTTCCAGGACATAAAGGATCACATTCAGACATCTTGAATCCATGCTTCAGTGCATCAGAGCTGTTTTGGAAGGGGACCTACACAATATTAGGCAGGTGGTTTTAACGTTGAGGCTGATCCTTTACGTTTATTCAAGATATTATTATGTATTTACACTTGGGTCATCATATAATCTACTAATTTTTAGGTTATATTTTAACCCCTTAACTACCAAGTGATATTTCAAAAATCCACTGTCAGGAACCTGTGGATTTTAGGGAAATCAATTTTAATTAATTATACAGTAGGAAATATTTGGGAATATATTTCCCAATGTATTCCTTACTGTAATAACATATTTGGCAGGCAGATATTGCCATCTACTGGCCAAGTAGAGTTACTTCAGGTAGAGCTGTAGCTAATTGCACCCCCTGGTTCTGTGTCGGCTGAGGAATGTCCGATAAGTCAAGGCATTCCTTAGCTGATTTTAACCAGTTTTAGCACCTTGGGAAAAAAGGTTAATCCTCCAATGATAATTGAACCATATATTACAGTACAATGGGGTATGTTTAAATATGCTGATG
Organism: Leptobrachium leishanense; assembly: GCA_009667805.1. Classification (NCBI taxonomy): domain Eukaryota; kingdom Metazoa; phylum Chordata; class Amphibia; order Anura; family Megophryidae; genus Leptobrachium; species Leptobrachium leishanense. The sequence goes on from CM019064.1 coordinate 100,284,650, forward strand.
TTTTAAAATGAACAGATTTGTTTTGTTCTTTATTGAAAGGTAGAATATTTTTAGAACTGTTGGTGCTCTTTAAATGATGATAGTAGTAATAATAATAATAATAGATGTGCAAGGCATGGCAATTGGCAACAATGCAATAAAACTGCGGCAAGTTCAGAAAAGACTTCTGGCACAAAATATCACTTTTGGAAATGGTCAGATAATCAAAAAGCAACACGCACTGTATTCTTTGAAAGAACCTGTGAAAGAACTCTGGTATCAAATATGTCCAGGATGTCTGGTCAATAACCAAACAGGGTACAAACACAGTTAGGCATAGCATAAAACTGTAACACTGCCTGTATTTTAGAGAGTGATGCGGATGGCAGCCAGCTGCATATATATTCATCTGGATTCAACCTGCCAAAAACGAGCCACAAAAGAACAATCTGATTGCCCCAAGCCAGAGAGGAGCTAATATCACAGCACTGTTACTGTCCAATGCCGGTTGTTGAGGAATGCTTGTTTCCACCTGAACAGCAGGTGGGCTACATAAAACCCTCTGAAACCCTGGATAGCATGAGATGTGGTATTGATTGCCTAATCATAAAAAACACGCACACCTGTAAGAGATACTAAATTTTATTTTAAATGAAATGTATTTTTAGAAAACATTTTTGAAAAGTATAAATTTTTATTAAATTTTGGACAAGGGTACAGAAAAAAGATGGGAGGGGAAGGGGAAAGGAACATAAAAAGACACATCAAACAGATAAACAGCACGTTGCACTTGAGAAAACATTGCTTAAAGGAACACTCCAGTCTGAAAATCATCCCCCCCTTTTTTACACTATATTAAAGCTATTGCCCTAACTAGTCATTCAGTATATATATATATATATATTTTTAATGTAATACTTACCCTAAAAACGACACTTTTCCAACGGGGTTTTTTTTTTTTTTTACTCACCTCCCTCCTCTTCCGCTCCCGTCGTGGAAACTTGGAACTTGGCTACAGGTTTACGTGCAATGCGCGCATGCGCGCCTATCACGTAAACCAGCCAATCAGCAAATCAGCAGGCTTCCTCCCGGAATCCTGCTCATTCAACCGCGCATGCGCGGAGCAGCGCACGTTCACGAGCGGCGAGGTGAGCTGAAGTTCACCTCACCTGCTCGTCTAAAAACTCTTTGGCGGAGGAGAAGGAGGAGGAGGCAGCGGCTCCGGCTCCTTCTCCTGTGCGTTCCCGCGACTCTGCCGGAGTGGTGGGACGTCATCGCGCTTCTAGCGCGATGACGTCCCAGCTTTGCCGAGAGTTCCAAAACGCGGGGACCTTGAAACCCGATCGGCTGATTGACAGCTGGGAGGGCGGAGTAAAGTCCACCGCTTCTCTCAGCAATATCAGCCGATCGGGAAAAGATAGAAGGCTGGGGAAAAAAATGGGATACTTCAGGCAATATGACCACCTTAAAAAGCTGAGGTGGTCATATTGCCTGGAGTATCCCTTTAAGTCATACACTGAAGGTCCAGGAGTCAAATAAAAGCGCATAATTCCCAAAGGGCAGTACCACCTCATAGCGCACCTGATGGCCTCCCCCCTACCCCTGAGTCCTCTCAAAAGTCCCCAACTACCCCTCTTATACTTTTTTTAATCAAGTACAAATCACATAATTTCCACGGGTCATGCTTGGGATGTGGCAGATCCAGTAATTGAGTGGCCAGTCGATCATATTCCCGAAATCTTTCCAGGTGAGTAGTGAGAATTTAGACAGTGGGTGGATGGACCAGTTTCCAGTTCCTGGCTATCAGTAATATTTTTAGAAATTTTCAGTGTGTGATTTGGTTTTCCGTGTTATCTTTAATAATACTGTTCATTTTAAAAGTGTTACCTGCGTGTTAATACATTTAGTTTTAAATTTTGTTTTTGCCTCCGGTATGTGTAATATTAGTAATAAAAGAACACTATTTATAGTTTTCAAATGGAGCTGTTCATTTAATTTTAAACCGAAAAATCCAAAAATCGTTTTAAAAAAAAAAAAAAAATCTATCTTTCATATAAAAAGAAATGGGCAGGGCAAATGGATCAATCAAGAAATCAATCTACCAAGAAAGGCAAGTCAAGTAAAAATAACAAAGAATGTTTCAAAATAGAAAATATGCAGCTGAAATATTACCTTCAATACCCCCTCCGTATTATAAAAACAATAAACAAAATAAAACTTTTTAAAGTTGTTTTTTATAAACAGTGCAATGCATTAAAAGTATTCAGAAGTCTTCAGTTTCACATTTTTATGCTGCAGTCTTATGCCATTTCAAATTACATTGTCTCCATTAAATATTAAATTAATGCTTAATTTGATGAAGAGAAAATTGGAAATTTCTCCAAGACATGAGTGACATGACAGCTCTTTATTACACATGTGAAGCATTATTCTAGGAATCATGGATTTGTGATGTAGCTTATATAAAAGGTATGCCATTTCAAAACCTACTGATCAACTAGATAACAAAAGTATGTCTTTATTTTATGAGTTACTTGATAGCTGTGAGTAATTGACATTGCAATTAGTCATTTTACAACTTTATGGTCATTACTTTTGATGAAGATTTAAACATAAGATGTGTTTGAATTTCGATCTTTTCTAAGATAAAACTTGGTCAAGGCCAATAACCTACAATTCAAGGTTAGCATTGTTGTCATAGTCTTATATTACAACATGTCAGGGAAATATTTAAAGGGATCTTTCAGGTTGGGAATAACCCTCACTTTGCAATGCATTTAATACACAATGGATTTAATATTCTATGCTGATCAGGGCAGGGCCCTTTGCACCCCTTGTCTCTGATTCCAAAGCACAACACAAGGAGGTGAAACGCGTGTTGAAGATTGAAGTGGGCATTTAAATCTTTGCGCTTTTTACTGTAGGTTAGCACTTACATAGCTTTTGTCCCCATACTATTTTGGACCCTGTTAGTAGTAGGAAAGCATCTCTAGTTTATCAGTATCCTAGTTATGTAATTTACTAGATGGAAATTGTCATATCTGCCTAGAGGACATTTATATGTTTTAGTATGTTAGGCACTTTTGAGTGTTGAAGTGTAATTTTCTGCTTATTTCTCTGACTTGTACCTCTGTCCAAGAAGGCAAAATGTGTTTTTAAATGTAAAGTGACAAATTACACATTATTTTGCTCTTGAAAAAACTTCCAATGGGCAGCAAAACGCATTTAGTGGTATTTGACTACCGCAACATCACATTCTGAACAATTATCATATGCCTGCATTCTCCGTCGGGGCTGCCTCAGCGGCTCTCCACTAAAACATGCTGCTTTTTTTGTGTGCAGGTTAGAGCACCAAGGTATAATTTTATGTTTATTTCTTTGATTTGTATATTTGTATATTTGTTCAGGAGAGCAAAACGTGGTCTTTATTTCTTAAATGTAATGCGACATATAGTATATCTTTTTGCTCTTGAAAACGCTGCCTTTGGGCAGCGAAATGTGGTGAATGGTGTTTGACTACTGCAACACCATATTCCGAAGAATTATCATACGCACTCGGAGAGCTCGGTCACTCACCATTAAAGCACACTGCTTTTTTTTTTGTTAGACATCAACTACAGCCTAGTCTATAGCCCCTTTCTGCCTTTGCACTAAATCTTCAACATTTCATAAAGTCAAAGAGAATCGAAAAGTCACCGTACGTTCGGTCCTCAGCCTGCAGAGCCGAAACGATGTCAGATCTCAATTTCTCCCAATAAAGCAGACGACACTCTTCGTATTGGGTTAAGCAGATTCTCTGTCCATTTCACATGGCCTGCTTTCATTTGGTTCAGAATCAGATAACAACAGTTAACATTCCCGCCCCCAGACATCTCGGCACCGCCATTCTGCCTGCTCTCCATCAGGTCCTCTCAGAGTGCAAGCTCTTGAGCAGGGTCTCCCCTGATACTGTTCTGTGTGTTTAACTTGTATGTAAATTGGTTATCCTGTCACTCCAATTGTACAGCGCTACGGAACTTGGTGGCGCCTAACAAATAACTGTAACTGCAGTCATACAGAGCACGGGTCCTTGTTTGGGGGGATTCCAGGGGAGCAGCGGCATTCCAGGAGTACCGTTTGATAGCTCGGGCCACTAGGGTGTCACAGTCCAAAAAGCACCCAGATCTGCAGGCAGGGGCATGGATGGCAGCATATAGTAGTTATTCCCAGCTGATGCCTGAGCTCCTGAGGCCAAGAAAGACTCAGCAACGTGGGTTCCCCATGGAGCTCCCTCCTTAAAATCACCACAACAGTAGCTCCCATGAGATAGACCCTAACCCCGAAAGATCACCCTGCTGGATCAAATGGTTTTCAGGGCACCAAGGTTTAAAGGTTCTGCAGATGGCTCCATTAAAGTAAATGCAGTGCCGTCCTGGAATGGGATTGGTTGGCCCGTCTAGCTCCTTGGATTGTGATTGGCTGGGGTTTCAAACCCAGCTCATGCTTTCAATCCCAGACTACCCCTGGTGTCAGATAACACAGTGAGCATAAGGGACAGGCTTAAAGGCATTTTGGATTCTGTTCTGCTGGGGGAAAGTCACAAAAACATCACTTTTAACCTTAAAACATAAACAGAAAAATAGCTTACATGAGGGGAATAACAGAGGAGCGAGGTTTTAGTACAGAAGGCCGAAACGATCGTCGGGGGTTGCTGCACCTCTCGTGCAGGGATGACGTCCTTGGCAACCAGCACTGGCCACCCTTTCTGGGTGAGAGCAGGCTGATTTGCATATGGAAAATTCATCCCTGTAATGGCACAAGCAAGCTAAAACCTTGTTTGTGAGACCTGAGCGGGCCCACCGTAGAGCAGGCCATTGTGCTGTTGCTCGTTCTCAGGACCCTCACAAACACCCCTGTTGTTTCTTACATGAGGGGAATAGCAGAGGAGCGAGGTTTTAGTACAGTCCACGGTCTCTGAGCAAGGGATTCTGTGACAAACGTTAATATTTTTTAACATTGAACCCTATGGGGTTCGCCTGCTTAAACCTGTCGAACTGAATCACCGAAAATCAGGGCATTTCACTGACATTTCGATGTGGTTCGGCATTCTCTGAATAGATTAACCATTACTTCTCTATTGGACAATTTCGCTGTCGCTGAAGGTCGTCTTTACCGTTCGGTGCAATTCAGTGGCAAGTTCGTTGCTTATTGAATAACCCCTTAACTCAGGTGTAGTTGTAGTCAGCTTTGCTTTTCAGACATCATCACTTTATATACTTTGAATCCTATTTTACTATCATCTATTATGGTATCTTTCATGTTATAAACAATGATAATTGTTCTAGGGCTACTCTCTTTTCTTTTGAGGGCTGGATCCTCCACGCTTCTTATTTTTTGTCAATGATTTCTTTAATTCATTACCTATACTTTCTCTGACATTATATATCCAAAATCCTCTCAAGTTATGCATAAAATATATATACACAGGTCTATTCAAAGAAAGGTGAAACTAACGAGAATGACTGGAGAAGTGAAAATTCTAGGTCAAAATAGCCAAACCAGAAAAATTCTCCCATTTATCTCACTTTCCAAATCGGCTATTTTGACCTAGATTGTTCTCTTCTCCTGCCAATTCTCCTGGTTTTCACTTTTCTCTGAATAACCCTGTAAGTGTACCTCTCTATAATCCTGGGATTAGCAGACATGGCGTCAGGTTCTCAGTGTTTCATAAATCAGCATTCTCTATGAAATCCTGAAAATTAGTAGCATTGTGACTTTAAAATAACTTTATGGAGACTTCCAATAGACGTTTGAGTCTGTTAGATGTGTCCTAAAGCCTGATTGTCTTTATTTTCTCCTCCTACTGCCTGGATTGTGTCAGTGTACAGGTCAGCTTGTCTTGTCTTGCGCTGTTCACTTGAATAACCGATTTACGACCTTTTTTTATATGCCTTGGTTGATGTTTACCTGAACTTACCATGGATTTAAGAGTTGCGCACCTATGTATAAGTAGTATAAAGCAACACTCTGAATACACGGAGATATAAATGTCGTATTTATTGGAAGCTACCTTTTACTCAGACATTTCCAAGGAGACGAGAGGGAAAGTGGAGTTAATTTGTTCAGCTGGGCTCTCCACTGCCTTTCAGCTCTAAAACAAAAGATTTAAACAGGAAAGAGGAGAAATCCACCGGAAAGGAAAAAATGGAAAATGGAACGGACACAGTCTGCAGGACTCGCATAGCCCCCTATGCTCATGTAATCATTGACAGTAAGTGATATAATCTTTTCAAAACTATCATAGCGGAAATGTTTACAACACTTTGTTCTATCGATATGTTTTAGTTTGTATAATTCTATATTTATTCAGTTTGTTACATTTCATATTTAAGCAATAATTATTATTATTATTATTTATTATGCGCCAACACATTCCGCAGCGCTGTACAAGGTGCAATGGGTAAAGACAGGACAATTCTACAATAATTACAGGATGCAGGTCAGTTTTCCTGTCTGCAGATACAGGAGGACTTGAGGGCCCTATTCCTGTGGGAACTTACAATCTAGATGGGTGAGGGGATAAAAGGAAAATGTTTATAAAACTCATCTAGTATATGTAATAATAACATGAGTATTATGTAGCCTATGAGTTTAGGGGAATTGGAATGGGAAAATCTAAGCCCAAAAGAATCAACCTGTAAAAATACAGACAAATATTTTTTCTACTATGGGTTAGTTTGTCTTAATAAACTCACTGTATGCTTCATGATTATTATTATTGTCATCGTTTATATAGCGCCAACAGTTTCCGCAGTGCTTTATAATAACCAAAGGGAAGGAGATACAGATAAACTGACATCTGATGGAAACAAGAGGTGTAGAGGGCCCTGCTCATCGGAGTTTACAATCTAGAGGGATTGGGGTTGAGGAAGAGAAGGGGAGTTTTACTAGATGGCAGGATCATTAGTGCCAGTGGTTAATTCTCAGTTTAGTGAGCGATGCTGTCAATCGCTGCTGGCAAGAGTGTACATTATGGTTCTGGATCAAAAGAGAAACTGCAGCACATTGTCTGATAAATAGAAGCAGTGTTGCATAGTTGACATGTGTCTGTTACTATGTAGATTTTGTTTACGGTTTTAAATTGTTAAGTTTATGTTAAAAAACAAGGGGGGTGTTTGTGAGGGTCCTGAGAACGAGCAACAGCACAATGACCTGCTCTACGGTGGGCGCCCGCTCAGGTCTCACAAACAAGGTTTTAGCTTGATTGTGCCATTACAGGGATGAATTTTCCATATGCAAATCAGCCTGCTCTCACCCAGAAAGGGTGGCCAGTGCTGACAGCCAAGGACGTCATCCCTGCACGAGAGGTGCAGCAACCCCCGACCATCGTTTCGGCCTTATTGGGGCTCGTCAGGAGGGTATAGCTGACACCCCTCTAGGCACATCAAGCAAGGGGTCCACGTCTGGATGACCCTTTACAATTACAGTGAGAAACAAGGGGGGTGTTTGTGTGTAAGTTTGTAAGTTTATGTTATGCTACTTTATTCTGTTTGTAATGTAGAAAATAACATACATACAAGTGTGTGTGAGAGAGGTGAATACGTTGAAGATGGACAGACAGGCAGACAGACTCAAACATACACCATGTCAATTTCTAACTTGCTTGATTAAAACAAATCGTTGTAAAATCCCTTATTCCTATAAGGTGCACATCTACTAAGCCCCTTCCGTTACTTTCCGTTTACAACCACGTAACTATTCACTTCTGTATCCCAAAACGAATGGGATGAAGATGACGTAACAGACAATCACAACAATTACAACCTTGAGTTAACATTAAATCGAGCTGTTTAAGAGAGGAAAGACTCTTATTGCTGGAAATGTTGGGTCTAATTAGTGGTTTTCCTAAGAAAGAGAAGGAATGACAGCATGTGTTTCCCCAGTAGTATGTCTGGTAATAATTATTATGGCATTCCAAGTAGTAAGGCCCTTACCTTACATTTACCCGAGCTATAACTTGTATGGAACGCACAAGTACGGGAAGCAGCAGAATAACAAGCAATTCCAAGCTGCTTGTTATTCTTCCAGCAGTGCAGCGGCAAAATTACTTTATTCCAGGAGACATATACAGTAATACAAAAAAGGGAAATCCAGCCTCTTATCCCAGGGTGCAGAGAAGTGCATGATCTGTTGCCTCACCTTTCAAAAGAACATAACAAGCATGCGAGTCTAACACACATTTGTAAGTCTTGTAAGCTCATAAGATCAATCGTTTTGTATTTTGCTGATCCATAGTTCTGATCTCCTGGAAAACATCCTGGCACCTAGACCAAGTGGGCTGATAATATGTGAAATGGCTGGTAATTATAACAGGTCCACTTGGTATTCCACGTTATGTGATACATTCAGCTGAAAGGCACGATTCCAACTGAGTCATTAAGCCACCAACCCGAGATTTTATCCAACTGAGCCACATAACTTTGCTTACAGCGCAGATGGAAATTAACGGCTTCCATACTTTATAGAGGATCAAATCATTTGTGGCTAGTTGATGAAGAATAAGCTATTCCGATGTACTCGCTCTTATCCGCGGCCACGGAGTGATTGCTGAGGGAGACTGGGAACTATTTGTTCCAGTCTCACTCTGCCCGCGGACAGAAGAAACAGGCCACCCTTCGCTCCACAGGATGAAAGGTGAGTACGTAATTTAATGGGGGGTTTTGGAGGTGTTAAATGATATTGCAATTGCAAAATCATATAACACCAACTTTTCTAAGGTGTTAACCTTTGGCTCTCTGCATCCCAACGATAATTTGTGCCTCGCTAATGATTGTTTTTGCTCCTCATGTTAGGTATAGGATGCGCAAAGTACAGTAAGCTCACGCAAGCTCCGATATGCAAAAGGATGTCACCCCAGTGTAGTGCAGGAATGTATGAATCCCAGACATTAAACTTACTTCTTCTAGCGCTAACAATTACATATCGAGATGCTACATTAGCACCAACTATGGAATAGAGTGTCACGGTGTTATATATATTCTGATAAGGAACCAGATGTAATGGAGACTTGATCTGTACAATATGGTTGTGGAAGATAAGGTTAGACGCCATTAGGACTGGTCTTGAACACTTTTATTTAAGAGTATAGCGTGGTCGAGGTCACAAGCAGAGTTTCGGCAACTTGGGCAACAGAAGATAGCGTAGTCGAAGTTACAGGCAAAGGTTCAGTAACTTGGGCAACAGAAGATAGCGCTGTTGAGGTCATAGATTAAAGTTCAGCAATTTGGGTAACAGAGGAGAGAGCGTTGTTATGATCACAGGCAAAGGTTCAGCGACTTGGGTAACAGAAGACAGCGTTGCTGGTCACAGGCAAAGGTTCAGAGACTTGGGTAACAGAAGACAGCGTTGCTGGTCACAGGCAAAGGTTCAGCGACTTGGGTAGTAGAAGACAGCGCTGCTGGTCACAGGCAGAGGTCCAGCGACTTGGGTAACAGAAGACAGCGTTGCTGGCCACAAGCAAGGTTCAGCGACTTGGGTGATAGAAGACAGCGTTGCTGGTCACATGCGGGTCCAGCGACTTGGGTAACAGAAGACAGCGTTGCTGGCCACAGGCAGTGGTTCAGCGACCTGGGTATCAGGATCAAAGGCTAGGAATAGAATGGTTAGCTCGAGGTAGGGAGGACAATAATTGAGCAATGACTTACCCAGCAAGCCTCTCTTTTATGGGTCTCTGATTGGTGTGGAATTGATCTCAGGTGCTCTCTGAGTATATCTCTGTACCTCCGGCACTCCTCTGATGACATCATCAAGATGCTGATCTTTACACACAAACGAGACATGCAGATGGCCAGGTTAAGGTAAGGTGATGTTTCTGAATGGTGCTGCTAATGGAGGCAGTGTGGTAGGTTCGTGACATAGAGCCCTTGGTTGGAAAAGGGTCCTACACTATTCCGGAATGAGTGAACAGTAAGCAGGTGATTACCCTACGTAATAATGTGACTCATGTATTATCGCTTGCTAAATCTTATCCTCATGCCATTGTGGTAAAATGCAATGGCGATTACAACACATCTTATAAACACACGCTGGGCAGGAAAGAAACTGTAAATATCCAATAATGTTTTGTAAGGTGTTTTTATATTATGATAGCAGTGACATAGTGTTCTTTTTCAAAGAAGAGTCAATAGAAAAAATAAATTAAAGGCTATATATGTATAACTATAAATATCCAGCTCATACCCTCGATCCCGCAGGGATGATGTAACTAGATTTCAATGGGCTACAGATCAGAGGCAGTGCAACTCACCCCAACCTCCCCACTCAATTTTGAAGGGGTTAATCATTATTGTGGCAAAGCAGTCACACAGCATGCATATACACAAGGAACACACCTAGCATACAGTTTCACACCTGCTTACAAAAATTATATATTTGGTCACACACATGCATTCACCTATAACCAACATCTACATACACACACACTCAAATTCATATTACACCCATATACATACACATTAACCCATACACACATGTAGATCATAGACATGCAAATATATGCACATACACCAATGTACTTGCAAAAACCCATACAGACAGATACCCACATACATGCATAAGTATACCCATTTGTATACGTGCACATTTATAACCTATATACATACATTGAAGCGAGAAGTTGGCCCAGACGGTCCAACAAAAAGGTAGATAGTATAACAATTTAAAACTTAACTTTTAATAGTCAGATAGAAAAAATCAGACCTAACACATGCAATGTGAAATGAAATGAAAAATATGCTAGGGTGTATACATAGTATACTGGTGCCAGCATAGGTATTTGTAGAGGAGGAGGGCAGGAAGAGGGTAGAGATAAATGATTCCAAACATAGAGAGAATCCAATTCTCATACATTTACCAATCCGTATGTTAACCTCAGCGGTTCATGCCGCTTACATTACCCAGCTAGCTATTGAAAACAACGGTAAGCACAGCCTTCAATAAGGCAAACACCCATAGACCTATAAAGACATAAATGCAGTTAAAGACAGCCAGACATGAGCGCTCAACGCGTTTCACCTTAAGAACAAGGCTTTGTCAAGAGAAAAACTTACTGTTGTTTTCAATAGCTAGCTGGGTAACGTATCAGTGATTGCACTAGCTTGCGTGAGCTTACTCTAGTTTGCGCTTCCTATACCTAACATGGGGAGTGCAATCAGTAATTAGCGTTAGGATTACAAAGTGATAATTACCGCACCGATGTGGTATCGAAAAAGTTATCCACAGCTCGAAGCTAACTGATTGCACTTCTGCAGACTCCTTCAGCACCAGCTAAAACCCCCCAAAAAAATCAGATACTCACCTTTCATTCCATGATGAGAACGGTGGCCCAATCCACCACTTCTTGCCGCCGGGAGCAGAGTGTGACTGGGGACAAATAGTCCTATGGACTCCAGGAGGTGAAACTTGAGGCAGCGCGGAAGTGCTACCGCGAGTATCAGAAAGGATGGCGCTGCGGTTTGGGGCAGGCTGCTTAATCAGCACCTGCCCCGTAATATGGTGCTGGGGACGCTACAGGGAAACCTGCCGGTGCAGATTTTCCCTGTTTTATAGTGAGAAATGTAATATGGGCCCCTGACATAAAAGCAGTTGGAAAAATTATGTTTGAATTTCGATATTTTAATTACATTAATTAAAGTGACTGATCTTGCAGTCTGAATTGCACTAATAGAAACGAAAAACTAACTGATCCGAAAAAATGAATCGATCCGAATCACTGAATCGTCTGCAGAGAGGTGCTGCCCCTCAGTGTGTGGATTCATATGCTGCATTAATTATACCGCAGAGAGGCACTTCCTAACAGTGTGCGGATTCATATGCTGCATTAATTATACCGCAGAGAGGCGCTTACCAGCAGTGTGTGGATTCATATGCTGCATTAATTATACCGCAGAGAGGCGCTTACCAGCAGTGTGTGGATTCATATGCTGCATTAATTATACCACAGAGAGGCGCTTCCCAACAGTGTGCGGATTCATATGCTGCATTAATTATACCGCAGAGAGGCGCTTACCAGCAGTGTGTGGATTCATATGCTGCATTAAGTATACCGCAGAGAGGCGCTTCCCAACAGTGTGCGGATTCATATGCTGCATTAATTATACCGCAGAGAGGCGCTTCCCAGCAGTGTGTGGATTCATATGCTGCATTAATTATACCGCAGAGAGGCGCTTCCCAGCAGTGTGTGGATTCATATGCTGCATTAATTATACCGCAGAGAGGCGCTTCCCAGCAGTGTGTGGATTCATATGCTGCATTAACCACTTCAATGCGGTGGACGCGCTCAGCGCGTCCAACCGCATTGCTACTTGGCTGCGGAGGACGCGCTGAGCGCGTCCTCCCTTTGCATCCCGCGATCAGCCTGTATTCCGGCTGATCGCTCGGCCCCCCGGTGTGGGCTGACATCATCGATGTCAGCCCAACCTCCGGGACCCCGGCGGACACGATAGGTGTCATCGCGCATGCGCAATGACATCTATTTCAGGCACCCCCCCCCCCCGCCATTGCAGGGAAGGTGCCTGAATGGGAGGGGGGGAGGTCCTTCGGACCTCTCCCCCTCCCCGTTCGTGCATGCCAGCGGTTAAAGGCAGGCACCGCCTGGAAGGGCACAGCCTGCCCTTCCAAGCGGCGGCTGTCTTTAACCCCTAGAGGGCTGGATCGCGATATGGCGCCAACATGCGCCGTATCGCGGTCCCCTTCCGGAGCTGGCCGACATCTTGGATGTCGGCCAAGCTTCCGGGATATCCCCCTAATGACTGGCGTCATTGCGCAGAGCGCGATGGCGCCAGTTTTCAAATTAACCCCTTGCTGCCACCTATAGTGGAGATAGGGGGTTCCAATGAACCCCCTATCTCCCGATCCGTGACAGCTAGGGGTTAATGTTTACTATCATTGGAACGGCCAGAGTGTGGCCGTTCCAATGATACCAAACATGACCATGTAAACTGTAAAAAAAAAAAAAATTAAAAAAATTATTTTAAAAAAAAAAAATGTTTTTTGGTTTTTTTTTTTGATTTATTAGTGCAACAATATTGTTCCCATTTCAATTATAATGTGAACAATGATGCTGCACTAACGATTTTTTCTATGGGGGCGTTTGCTAAAAAACACGTAATTTCCCCCAAAAAAAGTAACGATTCCTCACTTCTAATTTTTTTAACAAGCGCACCCCATAGAAAATATAACCGCAAACGATCGCATTTTAAAATGTGAAAAAAACCACTTTACACATTGTAAATTATTGAAAATTCAAATTTTATTGCATATTTTGTTATAATATACAGACATGACATAACGTATACATATAATAATGACATATTATGAATCTGCACAGTCTGCCGGAAAGAACGATATATAATATGTCTGGGTCATATATTAAAATAAGGCTTCAAAACGAGGTTAAACATGATGAGCGAAACCGGTAAAAATGACCTCAGCACAGAGGTGGGAAAAGGCACAGCAGCGAAAGGGTTAATTATACTGCAGAGAGGTGCTTCCCAGCAGTGTGTGGATTCAAATGCTGCACTGAAACCTATGGGTTAAAAAGCCTTGTTTCTTTAAAAAAAGGTTTGGAACCTAAAATTTCACCCAAAAAATGCCTAAAAAATAAATAAGTAAATAAATTTTCCTTCTATTGGTGGTAATCTACTTCCCATTCTTAAATAAAAAATAAAATGAAATAACTTATAAAAAAACTAAAAACCAACTGACCCGAATCGCGAATCGATCCGAATCACCAATCTGCATCGCGCCGAAATTTCAGATCAATCTGAAATTTTCGGATGGCTGATATTTCGTTTTCAGAAATGCTCCAGAAATTCGAAAATGGTGATTTTAGTCCAAATTTGGATTCGGAACGAAACGAATTGCACATCTCTACAAACCAGATTGAAATTCTGTAGAGCAATTCTGTGTTTTTGAAATGTGTCTCTTCTCAAGAGAGGGTGCAGGGTTTTAGATTTCATTTGTTATTATTTGCATAATTACTAGTTTGCAGCAATTATTTTAAGGTTGTTATTTTTTCTGTGCACAAATACATTTTCTAGTTTCACTAGTTATCTGTGACTGCCATTTCCGAGGACACCTAGGAATTCAAAAAAAGGTCAAGTCTGTATAGCTATATTGAAAAGAACCATCAACCTCTGTCAATGCAGAAAATCAAACCTCTAATATTTGGCTCGCAAGTGATAAATAGGGATGAGCTGAACGCCCCCTGTTCGGTTCGACTTCGAACTCAAACAATTTCAAAAGTTTGAGTTCGAACTCGAACACGATCCGATCTCAATGTAAGTCAATGGGACCCGAACGTTCGATTTTTAGAGTATATATGCTAGATATTTGCCATAAAAGGTGTATGGGGGTCCGGGTAGTGCCCTGGGGGACAGGAAACAAGGACAAAAAGTAAAATAATTTTTTTTAAAGAAACAGTGAGTTTTCCATGAAATAAAGGTTAAGAATAAAAACGAAAAATTCCTTCAAATATCGTGCCTAGGAGGTCCCCATAACCTGCCCATGAAGTGGCGGATTTGTAGGATGTATAGAAACATTTAAAAAAAAAATGACATTTCAAATGACGGTAAATGGTTTTCCTTTAATCTATTCAGAAACAACTGCTTGGGGCGGCAGCCTGTATGAAAAGAGGAGACGTTTTAGGACACGTAGAACAAGTTTAGTGATTGTTTCGGCTAAATTATGGTGAAACTTATGCAGGCTTTGGATGAAAGTAACAATAGGTGCTTTAAAATTGGGCCTTTAGTGTCGGTAACAGTGCCGTCACACCGTAACCCCTCTGTGGTATTGTGGAAGAGTGCAGTGGTGGACTCTGCAGTCAAATATTAAGATGATATGAATCTGGTACAGGCGTCAGTGCTCCTAAATGTTTTGCCTTTGGTGGCAGCAAGTGCCTTCACACCGTAACCCCTCTGAGGTATTGTGGAAGAGTGTAGTGGTGGAAGTTTTGCTAATGCAGAAGAGATCCCCGATCTATTCAGTTACATCAGCAGCTATAACAAAACCGGGTCAGCAATGTTTAGGCACTTGTCCTACGCTACTGTATATGGTGAGAATCGGCGCACACCAGTAGCAACAGGAACAGACAGGGAATACACAGAGAGAATAGTCAAATGGCAGGCAAAGTCGGCAACAGATCGGGTCCTCAGAACAAGCAGGGTCAGTAACAAGTATACAAACTGATTCGGTAAGCTAGCGATGCGGGAATAAAGGCACACTGAGCGTGTAGCGACGCACAGCATAGCGAAGCGAAGAGAAGCAAACATTGTGCAGGCTTGACTTCACTCCACTCCGCCTCGCAGCGTGTCTATACTGCATTACGTTTGCTTCTCACCGCACTGGACAGGAATCCACTAACTAAATTAAAATGTACACACAAAACCGTTTTATTTTCACAAAGCACATGTTATATAGGCAAAAAAAGTTTCTACTGAATAAAATACATCAAAAATTACTGTTAATTTAATAGGAATAGTATAAAAATATAAAAAAAGGTAACCCCTGATCATATATATTATAGGGACACGGAGCGCTCTGTATAGAGTAGGGATGCATTGATACCACACACAGACATATATGTATATATCAACACACAGACCTATATATACACCCACCCACCCACAGACCTCAGACCATATATACACTTAAGCACATGGGGGGGTGGCATGTGGACAATCTCAACTAAATGCGCCCCCCCCATTTGGCTGATCCCTCCAGAAGAAATGTTGAACCCGACAGAGCAGAGAATATATATATTATTCTTTGCTCTATCGGGTTCAACATTTCTTCTGGAGTGATCAGTCAAAGGGGGGGGGCAATTAGTTGCCAAAATGTGTGTGTAATACAAGTCTGGATATATATATATTTATAAGAATATAGATATATATCATATATATATATATATATATATATCATACCTGCCCTTACCTTCCCCTATAAATTTGCTAAAAATATACACACAAAAAAAAACCACTGTCTGAGACCCCGCGCAGCACACATGCCACCCCCCTCTACATGGCTGAATGTATCTAATATATATAATTAAATACATTCAGCAAGGTAGAGAAAGAAAAAAAAATGTTTTATTTTATGTTCCCGGGGACATTTAAAATTGTCCTCAGATTTTATTTTTTTTAGAAATGTGTCACCTTACCTTAGCCTGGTGGTCAGTGGGGGCTCCCTGGATCCTGGTTGTGGGGGGGGGTCTGCCGTGGCCGCAGGTGCAGTGGCTCTCTCCCTGCGCCGCCTGTCTCTGCCACATGCACCCTGGCGGCTAGCCCGCACAGTCGCAGCTCTGTCATCTGGTGGCCGCATGCTCCTCAAGGGGATCCTTGGGAGGCTCCAGCAGGCTTCCCTCTAGAGTGCCTGATTAGAGGGCCATGTCTGCCTGATGTTTTAGTAACAAGAATGTTTTATCCCATAGGCTTCAATGTTAAACATATTCCCGTTTTAATTCAATATCTAATAAACCGTTGCTTATAATATTCTGCAGTAAAGAGTCTCTTTATTTCTAGATTTCTTTGTATTTTTAAAGCATTTTTATACTTTTTTCAAAATTATTTTTTTTCAAACTCTTGGCAAACGTCCCAAAAAAGTTCAAAGTTCGCGACCTTTCGAACAGCCGATGTTCGATTCGAACTCCGAACATATCCGAATCGAACGCTCATCCCTAGTGATAAACAGGTTTAAAAGGTACATGACAAAAGAAAAGCAAGAGCACAATAAAATAGGTAAACATATAATGGCACAGACTCCCCAAACACCATTCCAAATGCTCTGATGCTTTAGAAGTTTGGTGATTGTTCTAAGTCTTGCTACCTGTCAACAGCTCTATCCTGCCTGAAACAGCAGAGAACAGTAGTGTCGAAGTGGGAAACCATCTTCATAGAGTTTACATCATATCCATGCCATTTGAGTATATTAGACCTAAGCTGATGTTGTATTGACCACAAGAAATTGCCCCCCCGTGTAATATTGTAAACCGTTGAGGAGACCCTAAATCCTAGGGAACCCATATGATACATTGACCACAAGAGTAGTCACACCTCACTGCAGGTACACCAATTTGAGGCAAGTACTGCTGTGCCACATTCTTTTTATTCTGTCAAACAAGAGACAAAGGGACATCTTACATATATCACGCTAAACCAGGGACACCTGCAGGTTTCTCCTTCGCTCCCCGTTTTAGCCTGATATTACATTTCAGGCACTTTTCCACCAGCCTGCCCCATAACGCGGCGCTGAGCTTCAGGATGCTCACGGCTGTGCTAAGCGCCGCCGCGAGCATCCCCTCCATGGAGTCCATAGGACTCCATTGAGACTTCCATTGAGACTTCCACTGCCGGTCACATGACCTGCAGGATCTCGCCTCACGAGATCTGGCTGGTCGGTGGAGTGATTTGGGAGATTAGGGGGACTTTTTCCCTCAGTCTCTCTCTGCTCCCAGCGGCAAGAAGAGGCGGATCAAGCCGCCGTTATAGCTTTCAGATGAGAGGTGAGTATGTGATTTTTGCTGTTTTTTTAAGCTGGTGCTGACTGATTCCGCAGAAGTAGAATCAGTTGGCATCAGCTCCTAGCTGTGGTTAATTTCTGAGTTAACTGCAGAGGGAATTAATTAGCGTTAGGACTTTGTAATCCTAATGCTACTGTAATTAACACTTTGTGCTCCCCATGTTAAGCATAGGGAGTGCAAAGTACAATAAGCTTGCGCTGAAAAGCGCAAGCTTTGAATCGCTATCGGGTTCTTTAACCCGTTAGCGTTCGGAACGTATTATGGTCTGCCCGCACTAGGGCCACCGAAGCGAACGTTGACGCTCACATAGCTGAGCGCTAATGTTAGCGTTATGTATGTAATATGTCCCAAACAGTTTGGTCTGTGTTTTTACAGTAAACCTCTGGTGACATATTTTGCCCTTGTTTTGTTCAACTGAACATATGATTATCACTTATAACGATAATTTTATTCTTTGATACAAAATACATAAACAATTAATTTATACATAGAGTTACAACATGTGTGAAACATAACAAAGAAAAAAATTTCATCTGCGCTTATTCCCATTATACCGTGTGAAACTAAACACAATTAGAGGTTTGGTTTCTTATTAATGGCCATTACAAGACTAAGCTCGCCCGCCAGCGTCAAGGCACCTCTAATGAGGGCGAGTCCTATCCAAAAATGAAACCACAGACTGCTGTATAGCAAACCATACCTGCTCATGCTGCTTGTCAGGTGGGCCTTTATTTATGCAACCCCAGAAACAAATATCCACTTTGAGATCAAAGACACAGAGCGGGATCTTGCTGCAAGGATGACCTGGCTGGAAGTACATTGAAACATATAGTACAGGAGGGGTGGGGTCGCGCCTATTCCCCGATGGGGCGGCTGCAACCACCAAATGCATCCAGCCCAACAACATGTGTGAAACATAACAAAGAAAAAAATGTCATCTGCGCTTATTCCCATTATACCGTGTGAAACTAAAATGTACCAAAATCCACAATGTACTAGCAACGTGTACATATGTGATTTAACAAGTTTATTTAGACATAAAAAGAAGAGTATTCTTCACAGCTAATATTTGAAATACAATTAGAGTAGAAGGTTCTAAACTAATTTCAACCTTCAACGCTGTCTCCTAAAATGTCAGTGTATTTATAAGTTGCGCCATTCTGTGTCTTGCTGTGCCAGGATTTCCCTTGAATTGTTATCATGTATAGACCCGCATTTCATTTTGCCCTTTCTTCATAATGTGGCCATTGTAAAATTGAAGAAACTGCTACTTTAGAGATGCAGTATGTTATTTTCTTTTATGATGCAAACCACACAAAATACAGTTATTTCCATACAGGAAATCTTGATGAAACAGTGGCCAACTGCAGCTCGATGGTTTATGGAGGCAAATTACAAGCGGTCACACATTCATTCAGCATAGTGATCACATATTTATGCCATATGCAAATTAGAAATGCTTCCCAACATGTCATTTGCAACCTTAATGTGGTCATCCTCATCAAAAACTATTATGTAATTTGCAGTCTTCACTGTTCCTCACCAGGCTTTCGCTGATTCTTATCAGTAACAAGGTTACATTTTTTTAAATATAGGATGACATACTGTACCTTAAACAAAAACGGGTTTCGGTCGAAATCCCTACAACCAGGTTCCCTAATGCCAAAATCCCGACGACCAACTTCCCTACACAGACAACTCCATGACGGCCAACTTCCAGAAATCCAAAATTCCAGCGGCTAACACTAACCCTACTCCCTAACACCCCTAAACCTAGCCCTAACCCTAGCCCACTAAACCTAGCTCTAACCCTAACCCCCTAAACACAGCCCTAACCCTCCTAAATTTAGCCCTAACCCCCCTAAACATAGCCCTAAACCCACTAAACATAGCCCTAACCCTAACTCCCTAAGGGTTAGGGTGTTAGTTTAGGGTTAGCCGCTGAGATTATGGATGTCTGGAAGTTGGCCGTTTAGGGAAGTTGGGATGTCTGGCACTTGTTCTGTCTGAAAGTTGGCCGTCGGGATGTTGGCATTAGGGAACCTGGCTGTAGGGATTTTGTCCGGCACCCAACAAAAACTACTTTGGCACTATTTGAGCATTTATGTTTAAAAGCAAAAAACACATATGTTAAATGAAGTAGAATAGGGAAACCAGTGGAGAGCGCCTCTATTCCACCCAGCCAGTAATTCAAACACATGTAACAATATCTGCTTAAAAGGGAGGATCAAAATACAAACTGTTTTACAAAAATGTTTATTCAAAGTGTATATAAAGTGAAATGTCAATTTGCATGCTTGTTATACTGAACCAATAAAAATAATAACTCTGAACCAGAAATATGTTTGGACCTAAATGAACATCAGATACAAGCAATTTGAAGAACTTTAGGGTGTACTTGGGCACATCATGCACATTGGTATATGCTTACCATATAGCAAGCTTAATACTTGTGGTATAGTTATATCATTGCTTATATATATAGTTATATGTTGCTAAAGAAACATTTTATACTGGTTTAAAATCGTTGAGTTCCTCAAAGGTTGTTCACCCTCCATGGGTGAAGAGGTGCACCTCTGGTCTTGTGCATTGACCAGATTCTAAGCTAGATACTGCGTGTAATAAAGAGACTTGCAGATTATGGCACTAGGTGAAATATGCAGTGATATCTCTATCAGTGATAATATCTCTACAACCAAATATGTGATTATGTGATAACACAATCAGGAACCTTTATGGCAAGAGATAATGTTTTGGAATATTGCTCATAACAGTAACTTGATGTCACTCCTAATTATAGGATCACTTTAGTGATTTTCCACCTTCATCTCACAGCACACAAAGAATTTAATTCTGATTAGTTCAGTAATAAACTTTGGGATGGGCACATTTGAAGAACTATTTCCTGGGTTTTAAAGTAGAATAGCATTTTTCCTCATTGAGTTGTGTGATCATGATTGGAGGCGCATCACATTAGCAACTGTGTTACCTTTAGATTGAGATTTAAGTAAAAGACACTTGACTTCAACGTAGTGACTGGAAACAGACATTGTTGTGTTGATTAGGATTAGTGGTAATGTTTGTATTGGGGTCTGCGGTTACACTATCAGGGTTATTCAGAGAGAGGTGAAAAGCAGGAGAATGGCTGGAGAATGGAAAATTCCAGCAGGGTTATTCAAAGAGATCCGAATGGCTGCCGAAAGGGAACCAGACGCTGAAAATCAGCGTTCGGTTACCTTTCTTGACCATTCGGCTATTCAGAGAGCAGGCAATTCGACAAATACTGGCGAATTGCCTGCACATACGGTGCCTGTTCGGTGCCTGTTTGAGGGAAGTGAATCCCCATAAAAAAGCAATGCTTCATCTATTCAGAGAGCACAAACCAGCAGTGAAAGGTTCCCGAAATGCCCTGCCATTCGGTGGTTTAATTCGGCAGGTTTATTCAGGCGAATCCCATAGGTTTCAATGTTAAAAATATTCCCGTTTTAATTCAATATCTAATAAACTGTTGATTATAATATTCTGCAGTAGATTTTTTAGGATATTTTAAGCATTTTTCTGGATTTTTTTTTTTATTCTTTTTTTAAGTTTACTTATTTTTTCTGTAACAGCCCTCTTTATTATCATTCCCTGGACCTCATATGTAAATTTCAGACATTTTCGCTCAGTAGTTTCTTTGCAAACAGCGTTTCACTTTTCAAACATTCAAGCAAACTTTTTTTTAATTTATTCACTGCATTCGTCTGCGGTGTCAGCTTTTTCTGGCGGCTGCGCTGCGTGTGATCGGCTCGTGCTTGGGTTTTTCTGGCGTTTTTGCCCTCGTTTTGCGGTGAGTTTTCGGCGGGTTTACATCGCAGGTTTGCCGAAATGGGATCGCCAAATTGAACCGAATTGAAGAGGACGAAAAAAGTCACCAAACGTGCGGTGGCTTTTCTTTTCTCTTTGAATAACCCTGACGGTCAAAATAACCGATTTGGAAAGTGAGATGAATGGGAGAATTTTTCTGGTTTGGATATTTTGACATAGAATTTTCCATTCTCCTGCTTTTCACCGCTCTTTGAATAACCCTGTAAGTTTTAGTTTAATTTGATTTGGTTAGATATTAGGTTAAAAGTTTGATTGCTGTGTTAAGTGATGGCTTACAGAAAACATCCACTTGACATTACCAGTTTATAATGTATGGCATGAATACATGTATTACTATTATGAAAAGCAACAAAAGTCAAAATGTATTACTAATAGAAGAAAAAATGATCCTCTGCTTCTGGCCGCCAGGACAAAAAGCCCCCAGTCTCCCTCCGCAATCACTCCGAGGCCCTACGCAATCTCGCGACAGCAACATCTCGCAGCCCGGAAGCAGAGCCCTCCATGGAGTCCTATGGACTCCAGGAGGTGATACTTGCGGTGGTGTGGAAGCGCTACCGTGAGTATCATTGTGAGTAGCGCCGTGTTACGGGGCTGGCTACTGAATTAGCGCCTGCCCCGGAATCTCCCGCAAAAATGGGGACGTATGCAGAACCTGCAGGAGCAGGTTTTCCCCGTTAGCGCCCCCATTTTAGTGCTACCCTTGTAATCGGACCCAAAGTCTGACCAATTAAACAAAGGGCAACTACTGCAATCAGTGGCGACTCTAGGGACACTATATAGCCGGGGCACAAAAGATACCACAGTCAAAACTGGGGGTGGGACACTAATAATTTTCACCACTAATCCATACAACTGAAAAACCTTAAGTATATACAGTGGCAAGAAAAAGTATGTGAACCCTTTGGGATTACGTGGAGTTTTGCATGAATTGGTCATATAATGTGCTCTGATCTTCATCTAAGTCACAACAATTTGAAAAACACAGTCTGCTTAAAATAATACAACACAAACATTATATGTTTTCCTGTTTTTATTGAACAGAACATGTAAACATTCACAGTGCAGGGTGGGAAAAGTATGTGAACCTTTGGACTTAATAACTGGTTGACCCTCCTTTGGCAGCAATAACCTCAACCAAAAGTTTCCTGTAGTTGCAGATCAGACCTGCACAATGATCTGGAGTGATTTTGGACCACTCCTCTTCACAAAACTGTTTCAGTGTAGCAATATTCTTGGGATGTCTGGTGTGAATCGCTCTCTCAAGGTCATGCCACAGCATTTCAATTGGGTTGAGGTCAGGACTCTGACTGGGCCACTCCAAAAGGCGTATTTTGTTTTGTTGAAGCCATTCTTTTGTTGAATTACTTGTATGCTTTGGGTCATTGTCCTGTTGCATCACCCATCCTCTGCGGAGCTTCAGTTGGCGGACAGATGGTCTTACGTTTTCCTGCAAAATGTCTTGATAAACTCTGGAATTCATTTTTCCATCAATGACAACAATCCGTCCAGGTCCTGAGGCAGCAAAGCAGCCCCAAACTATGATGCTCCCTCTGTCATGTTTTACAGTGGGGATGAGGTTTTGATGTTGGTGTGCTGTGCCTTTTTTTCTCCACACATAGTGTTGTGTGTTTTTTCCAAACAACTCAATTTTGGTTTCATCTGTCCACAGAATATTTTTCCAATAGTCCTGTGGAACATCCAGGTGCTCTTTTGCAAACTTCAAGCGTGCTGCAATATTCTTTTTGGACAGCAATGGCTTCCTCTGTGTTGTCCTCCCATGTACTCCATTCTTGTTTAATGTTTTCCTTATTGTAGATGTGTCAACAAAAATGTTAGCATGTGCCAGAGATTTCTGTAAGTCTTTAGCTGACACTCTAGGATTCTTCTTTACCTCATTAAGCATTCTGCTCTGTGCTCTTGCAGTCATTTTTACAGGATGACCACGCCTAGGGAGAGTAGCAACAGGGCTGAACTTTCTTGATTTGTAGACAGTCTGTCTTACCGTGGACACATGAACATCAAGGCTTTTGGAGATACTTTTGTAACCCTTTCCAGCTTCATGCAAGTCAACAATTCTTGATCATAGGTCTTCTGAGAGCTCTTTTCTGCGAGGCATGGTTCACATCAGGCAGTGCTTCTTGAAACCAGTAAACCCAAAACTGGTGTGTGTTTTTAAAGGGCAGGACAGCTTTCAGCAACACATCCAATAATATCACACTGATTGGACTCAAGGTTGGCTCACTCCTGGCAACAATTAGCTCTTGGAGAAGTCATTAGGCTAGGGGTTCACATACTTTTTCCACACTGCACTGTGAATGTTTACATGTTATGTTTAATAAACACATGAAAACATATAATGTTCGTGTTGTATTATTTTAAGCAGACTGTGTTTTTCACATTGTTGTGACTTAGATGAAGATCAGAGCACATTTTATGACCAATTCATGCAAAACTCCACGTAATCCCAAAGGGTTCACATACTTTTTCTTGCCACTGTATAACTAAGATTCCATAATCCCAGAGTAATGTGGTGCAATAATACCTTTCTATTGTGCTAACCTGGTACAGAAATTCAATATTTTATTCGCCGCAATTCGGCGTTTTTTTGCCAACGTACGATAACTGCTTCAGCGACTCCAATTTTCGCAAATTACGGTCACCATTCGCTAAATAGGGAATTCATAATTTCGGCTAAATTGATTCCTCTAAATGTGACAAAAAGCAAAGGATCTAAAGATTAATAGACCCTTTAGTTTCTAACTTCCATAATAACCCCTAAAATGCCATAAAACCAGGAAAATAAAATAAAATATGAAGAGTGTGGCATGTAACCCTTAACCCTTAAAATGTCGTTAATAAAGGGAAAACATTAAAGGAATAGACTGGGGTATGTAGCCTACACAGTAACTCCTAAAATGCCAGTTATCAAGTGAAAATGTGAAATATATACACTGTGAGGCATGTAGCCTTCCCATTAACCCTGAAAATGCCAGTATTCAAGTGAAACATGAAATGAATACACTCTGAGACATGGAGCCTACCCATTAACTCCTAAAATGCCATTAATAAATGAAAAAATAAAATGTATACTGCGAGAAATGAAGTATGCCCATTAACCGTTAATATACAACTAAACCAAGGCAAAAATGAAAGTAATACTCAATGTAATATATAGTCAGACCATTAACCCTCTTACTGCTGAGCCATTTCTACCCTGTGAAAAAAAATCATTATGTTTTTATTTTATTATTTATGAGTTTGTCTTTACACTGAATATGGTCATTTTGGGTATCGTTGGAAAGGCCCGACTCTGCTCTTTCCAATGACACCTAGATCGACCACATACAAAGCACCGGGCCAGAGATATATCAGTCCAAAATGTGGGGGAAGCTGAATGCTGAATTCTGGTGGGGGGAGCACATGGGGGGACAAGGAATAACCTAGGAGGGGCAATTGCCCCCCCATGGCCCCCCTAGAGATGCCTATGACTGCAATGTAGATGTGTGCCATGAACTGTACAGTTTTTAAAATGATATTACAATGTTTCAATAATCAAGTCTTTAACATCCTAGCAGGTCTTCCTATACTGTATATTAAATACATCACCCACATACAGTATGTGCTAGTGAAATTAATTAACTGTATTATTGGAAAAGATATATTAGTGGCTGTACATTTGTACTCAAATGATGCTCAGATCTACGAGACTGTTAGATATAATAAATGTTCAACTCATTTTGCCATTTATCTTTTGTGTGCCTAGCTTCATTTGTGTCCCAGTAAAATGGAAAATAAAAAAAAGCCAACTATGAGGAGCATACGGTAACTGAGTACAAGGTAGCCCTCAGTTAATCAGATGCACAGTGTGAACAAAGTTAGTCTAAATTAACTTGAAAGTTAATCAGAGGCAGTGTGGGCTGATGACTGCCCTGTAATATGTTTCTCTGCACAGAGCTGCGCCTCCTGCGGCATGCCACAGTCATGTGGGGTATGGAGAAACTTTGAAGGGGATTATCTCCCCTTTTTTCAATTATAGAGATCAACAAAGAAAAAAAAACAAGTTTGGCCATAGCAGGTTGACTTTAAGGGGGAAGATGTGTTAGAATCAATAACATCGTAACAGGTTCTCATTAGGATAAATGTCTGTAAATACTCACCTCGCTCTGATTTTTTTTATTTCATAAATATAATGTATTAGTAGAGAGAATTCCAGATTGAAAAAACTACTTGAATACTGGGACAAAAAAAGTAAATTGTCTTTCAAATGTATACAGTCAGGTCCAGAAATATTGGGACATCGACACAATTCTAACATCTTTGGCTCTATACACCACCACAATGGAGTTGGAATGAAACAAACACAATGTGCTTTAACTGCAGACTGTCAGCTTTAATTTGAGGGTATGTACATCCAACTCAGGTGAACGGTGTAGGACTTACAGCAGTTTGCAGATGTGCCTCCCACTTGTTAAGGGACCAAAGGTAATGGGACAGAATAATAATCATAAATCAAACTTTCCCTTTGTGAACACATTGTGTTTGTTTCATTCCAACTCCGTTGTGGTGGTGTATAGAGCCAAAGATGTTAGAATTGTGTCGACGTCCCAATATTTCTGGACCTGACTGTATATCCAGATTTTATAGCACCCCCTTAAATTAAAAAATCCTTTTTTTTTCCTCTAGATCTTGACGGTACAGGATTAGCGTTATTTTCTTTATTAACTGCAATGACAGCAATTGCACTCTTGATATTCTTGGATGAAGCATACTATATGTATAAGAAAGTACATGGTCCCAGAAAAACGTTAATGATTTGGATAAATGGAAGTGCACCAGTAAGTAGCAAAAAGCCAAACTTTAAAAAAAACTGTTTATATGTAAAATCTCATTAAACAGTGAATATGTGATTGTCCACTGTAATATTTGCATATGTAATTGTAGCGCTGTTTTAAATTCTGTTGCTGTAATTGCTCGGGTTTGGCCGCCAGAGGGAGACAAGCGCAATGTAAAGTATACTGGACACAATGGGACTACGTTTTCCATAATGCTTTGCGGCGGAGACAGGAAGTGGGTGGGGAGAGAACGAAGGACATCCGCAGCCTCGTACGAAGGAGAGCCAGAGTGAGCCAAGCGACGAAAGGTGGAAGACGCACGTGAGACTGCCAGAGATTTAGACCAGGCCGGAGAGCAGGCGCGGCCTTGCGGGTGCTGGAAATCACAGACAGTGCTAGCGGAGACCTATCCAGGCATCACTGAAAAGTTTGCGCAGACACAATGTTCCGGTTTGGACCCTGAGTTAGGAGACCGCGATGATCCACTGGGAGTGCAGGCAGTAGGCCGTGATTCTCATTACCGAAATCGGACAAGCAGGAGAAGCGGATACGGTGGCACAGAGTTCCAGTACAATCCAAGCGGAGAGAGATCCTTGATTGGACAGCGGAACAGATTGCCTAGCGGATGGGTGAGAGGCCTTCCAGGCCACAGTCAAAGTCTAAAGAAAGCACGCTGCAGTATTGTTTAAATCAACAGGGCCCCAACGTGACTAGTCGAAGATTTGCTAAAATCCATTCACTGGCCAGTCGAATATAATACCCGGGTACCTGAGATTACACACACACACACTCCTTTTTGGGACATTACCTTCACGGGACTTACACTCAAAAGAACGAAGGGGTTAAACTTTTCTTTTACCGCTGTGCGTTTCTCGCATTACGAAGTCCTGTCTTCTATATACCGTGTTTACATTATATATGCCACTTTATTGGGATCAGTAAAGTATATAATCTATAAAATCCACAACAGTGCTGGTATATATTTATTCCCTAGTGCGGTGAGACTAACCCGAGGTTAAATTCAGCGGCTCCTCAGGGAGTGAGCGCTACATAATTATTAACCAATCATATGCCAGCGTTCAAACTCTCTGGTGACTGTTGAATCGGCTGAGTCAGTTAGCAGTTGGCTCTCTGTGAGCAACGGTTATTTCAGCAGCTCTGCCATATTATAATAAAACCAGCAGCACGTTTATCCTTGTTTCTGCATTAGTCATTTGCACAAGCGCCTCAGCAGCACAAAAAACAAACATTATATCCACAAATCCTATCAGGGCGCATTTCGATTTGTTGTCTCCATCACTTGCATGTTGGTGTTCCCAGCAGTGAGAGGAGAAGAAGCACCTAGTTGCGGATTCTACTACTCTTTATTGACAATCATTAATCATCCAATAGGCCACTGGCATAGACCTCTATGTCGAAGAATAAATTGACATGTGGGAGGACCATTTTTTGCAAATTAATAGATTTGACATCTTGTTGGCATCATTTAAAGATAGAATTAAACGTCAATCAATCAAGCTGAGATGAACACATGAATAGTTACTTATCGTGGAAATGTGATTGAATTGCAGAGGCTGGGAATTTAAGCCATAAATTAGTATGACAAGGCTTGATTCCTAAACTGGTACGTTTTCTCTAGACGTGTGGATTGGGAGGTTAAAATAATTAAAGAAAATGAAGGGCCGGTGACCTACATATCAACCAAAATCATAAATGTCCGCTCAAGGTGTTGGCTGAAAATACCTATTAAAAATGTTACATTAAAATAACCGAGTGAGGCATACGCGGAGAAAAATATTAATGTGCAAAGAAATATCATTATTAGCTTCTTTACATCTATTTTTTTTATTTAAGATGCCAGAACAGATTACTTTATTTTTGGTGTTTTTCCCCAGCTATATTTTATAGAAGTTTTACAGTTTCACTAAATGAGCAAATTTAAGAAAATTAATTACCAAAATTCACTGTTTTAGTTAAAGTGTCTAAGTATTGATGTACTCACGCATACAACATGTGATATAAAGGCATGTACAGGTGTACGGCTGAGTTAGGCATTACATTGTTACTTCTTTTATAGGTTATAACAATAGCAGCCTGTGTTGGAATGTGGATACCTCGTAGCTCAATGATCACCGACTTAACCGCATCTGTGTAAGTATATCTTATAATAATAAAAAATTTGGAAATTATTTGTAATGCACTACACAATTTCTGTACATATTTATATATTTTTGTGCTTGAAAACAATAACCTACCTTAGGTTTCAATCATATATTTCCTTAACAAGTCACTAGAAATACACGGGGCCATATTACACACTTCAAACTAAAACGGGGACGCTAAGGAGAAACCTGCGTCTGCAGGTTTCTCCTTAGCGTCCCCGTTTTAGCGTGATATTATGGGGTGGGTGCTAATCCAGCAGCCTGCCCCGTAACGTGGCACTAAGCCTCGGTATGCTCGAGGCAGTGCTAAGCGCCGCTGCGAGCAACCCCACCATGGAGTCCATAGGACTCCATTGAGGCTTCCGCTGCCAGTCACATGACCTGCAGGATCTCGCCTCGCGAGACCTGGCAGGTTGGCGGAGTGATTCGCAGAGGGAGACTTGGGGCACTCTTTTCCTCAGTCTCTTTCTGCTCCCGGCGGCAAGAAGAAGCGGATCGAGCCGGCGTTCTGGGGGTGAGAGGTATCTTTTTTTGGGTTCTTTTTCAGCTGGTGCTGACTGACTCCGCAGAAGTGGAATCAGCTAGCACCAGCTCCGCAGCGGGATGTAATTAGCGTTAGGATTTTGTAATCCATATAAGGTCCATATTATATCCATACAAGGTCATACAACCTTATATGTTAATTCCAGACATTTTCGTTCAGTAGTTTTTTGCAAACAGTGTTTAAATTTTGAAACTTTCAAGCATACTGTTTTTTTTTTTACCCCGTTCGTCAGCTTGTCGGCATTTTCCGGCGGCTGGTCTGCGCTGTGATTGATGGCTCATCTGCTTTTTCCGGCGTGTTCGGCATGATTTTTCCAGCGTTACGGTGGGTTTTCAACGGGTATCCGGAGGGATTGCGATGAGTTTTCCCTGCACTCTGGGGACCATGCGGTGAATGCTGAATTCACCGCAGGGTGGGGAACCTTGTTTGCCCCGAAGTGCAGGGAAGTGCAGGGAATGAGAGAGCACTGAAATGTCGGCGACATTTCGGTGCACTCTGAATAACCCCCTTAGAATAACTATAACAGCACACTGGTAAACAACATGATTCCATAGCACAACTTGATTATACAATATCCACACCTTCAATACAAAGAGACTAGGGCTGGGGTCCATAACCTTGGCTCCCTGATGTTTGGGGAACTACATCTCCCAAGATGCTCTGGCATCCATTAGGCTGACTGAGCCACATGGGAAATGTAGTTCTCAAAACATCAGGGAGCCAAGGTTGCTGACCCCTGGACTAAGATGAGCCACCTGGGAAACAGCACCCCAAAGTTTCAGCCACAAGCGTTAGAGGTGAGCATTTTGTTTCATCACAAAACGCAATTCGGCTGAAATTCCATTAAGTCGTATTTTGGAAGTAATTCCAAATAACAAATTGATTTCGAATGAATCGCGATGTAAATGAAATGAAACGAAATAACATATAACGAATCGGTTTGTTTCAATTGTTAAAATGAATCGATTCGTTATAACCGGACATAGCCTGAACCAATCACTGCATTATTTTGTTTGAAAAAGTTAACAGTGTTTGGGCAATCAACGTTCTGCATCTGTCTTTAGTCTGCGGCCAACCAGATCATATTGTAACCCTTTCACTGCTGAGCCATTTCCCCTCTGTGTGCAGAGGTCATTTTGACTGTTTTGTGTGCATCATGTTTAAACACGATTTGAATTCATGTGCTATTATATGACCCTGACAAATTATATATCCTTTTTTACGGCAGACTCGGCAGATTCATAATACAGCATTATTATATGCATGTGTCGTGATCTGCCAGAATGCTATGAAAAAAATGTGAATTTCCGTTCTGATTTCAATCATGTACAGTGTGTTTTAATAAGTTTTTATATTTTATCAACCAAGCCTTTGTTATATATTCTATGGTGTACTCTTGTTAGAAAAGATTAGAAATGGGAACCTGTTACTGTATTTTTCTAAGAAAATATGCAAATGTGTACTAAAACTGAAAAAAAACTTCGGGCCAAATCACATTCTTCACGCAAAAAACGCACGCGCAACTCGTGAATTTGTGCGCCAAGCGTTAAACGTTAACGCGCGTAAATCAACGCAGGAATTACAATCCTCGTGCATTTTTTCATCCATCGAGCAATAACGCACGTAAAACCGAATGCACACAATGGCTCGCGCAGTAACGTTTTAGCGCAGAAATCAGTGTGCGGACTGTTTTTTTCATGCGATTCAGCCAATCAGAATTAAGAACCACAATTATCTCACATTAAGAAATTGCGCCTGCCAAAGTCAATCTGAGCATATATGCTGCAGCAATAATAAATGCACACACAACTTCTCCATTTTATTTGGTTTGATATGTGTAGAATGTGTAACTATACTTTGCAGAATTTTTTTTATGGGCTGGTGTATTTGGGTCCGGCCAGGTTGTTCAGATTTTCCATTAAAACCAGCTTTTAGGAGTTGCTAAAATTATGCGCGCAAAGGCTATGCGTTAATTCCTGTGCATACATTGTAATACCATTCGCGTACCAGCGCACAAACGCATTTGCGCTCACAATGTAAAGTATTGGACGCGCAATGTACAGTAAGCGCGCGTGCAGGGTTCGCGCAGGTTCACCCGCGGTAGACGATTATGCGCGTTTGTTGCGCTGACAATGTAATACCACGTACGGGGATATCTGGGCACATGAAAACAAGATTCTCACAGAAAATATGTATGCATATATCAGCCCACAAAGGCACAAATGGCTAAATCAACTCAGAAATACACACGAATGAAGAGGAAATTATGTCAATAAACATAACACCAAGCATAACTCAAACCATGTTGTACCATATAAAACCATACAAAAACAAGGCGATAAATAAAGAAAATAGCCAGGGGAAACCTGCAGGACAGCAAGACAGCAGAGAGCAGCTAACCCGACGTTTCAGTCAAAGACCTTTGTCAAGGGTATACCGTGGTAAATTTGTGCAGCATCATTGTTCATATTATAATTGAAAAGTGAACAATAGTGCTGCAATAAATAAAAAAACGACACTTTTATTTTTTTTATTTTTTGTTTTATTTTTAACCTGGTCTTGTTTGGTATCATTGGAAAGGCCAAGCTCTGGCCTTTCCAATGATACCAAACTTGACCCTCTGCTCTTCACCGTTGCGAGATACGGGGGTCCAAAGAACCCCTGTATATCTACCATAGTGAATCCCATACTGACCCCATCGTGCCATGCACAACAGTGTCAGTAAAATCATTGTGGCCACTGCAGTAGTGGGCTCAGCTGCGACCACTACACTAATTCCAGTGCATCCAGATTTAAAGAATCAGTAATAAATCTCTTCAGATTCATCCGTTTCACCATTCTGAAAAACAAATCAAACGAAATAATGAGTCGATACGAAATAACGAATAAGTAATTGCCCGAAATAACGAATTGATCCGAAATGCGAATTACGTAACATAATGAATGCACCGAAATTAATTAACAAACCTAACAAATGCATCCGAAATGAAAATAAATTAATTTTTTTGTTGTGCACACGTCTACTAAACGGTATACTCAATTTTTTGGTTTGTTATGTTATAGTTGTTAAGGAAGACTATAATTTACAATAATTATGACATAGTAACTATCTAATTAGCAGAACTTGCCCAAAAGTTAATAAGAATTCTTGATTTAGTTCAGACTCAGGACAGGTTGAAGGTTGGACCTCTGTGACCAGGAAAGCGAGTATTGTCCTAGATTACATACCAAAATATAACCCTTTGGAGAAAAATTCTTACATGTGCTCATCTATTAAACCTAATCATTACATGATAAAAACCTACACTTAAAGTATTTTTTTTACTTTTTGCCCCTCTATAAAAGATTCCTTGCTGTGTTCATACACAAGTTTCAGCTGATGATGGTGAGAGAATGTGGTGGCAAAAATGAATTCCTCAGGAAATTCGGAAACCAGAAATTACAGCTTAGCACAGGTCCTTGCTGCTGCTGCTGTATCTGTCTGCCACGCAAAGACATACATAGGTAAGTTAAGCCTTTAATATGGAATATATTAAAAAATTATATTGGCTGTCGATTTTTTTCAGATCTCACATAGTGCATGCCCATCTCTAAACAGAAGGATTCGTCAACAGGACATAGGCCCATATTACATTCCTAACGCTAAAACAGGGACGCTAAGGTGGAAAACCTGAACCTACAGGTTTCCCCTTGGGCCGGGGTCAGACAAGCACATTACGTGTACCTGTACTGACATGCCTCCCAGCCTCTGTCGCAGCATTGTGACGCTTTGACAGGGTCAGTCACAAGCTACTGCTGTGGCCGTCCTGAAAGCCTCCCCGTCGAAGCGCTGCGAAACGCGATCGATGGGGCTGCAAACCGCGATCCTCCATAGGAGGATTGAGCCTTGCAGCGCTGAGTGCACTAACTTCGTTTAGCGAGGTGACCAGACGGGCGTCAGGGAGAAAGAAACGTCTACTCTCATGGATGTTCTTTCCGTTCTTAAAAACGCTCATCTGACCTTTGCCTTAGCGTCCCATTTTAGCACACTATTATAGGGCAGGCACTTATTCAGCAGCCTACCCTGTAATGCAGCGCTAACGTCCTGGATACTCGCGGCAGCACTAATGCACTGCCGCAAGAAGCAGAATCAGTTAGCCCCAGCTTCTAGCTGTAGTTAACTTTTTAGGTACCAAGGCGGTAATTTGCGTTAGGACTTTGTGCTCCCTATGTTAAGCAGAGGGAGCGCAAAGTACAGTAAGCTCCCGGAAGCGAGCGCAATTTCTGATTTGCTAACAGCTTTTTTAACCCGTTAGCGTTCGGAATGTAATATGAGGGTCATGCGCTAAAGTCACTTAACCTAGCGTTAACGCTCAAATATCTGAACGCTAACGCTAGCATTAAGATTGTAATAGGACCCATAGTTGGTAATCGTTTGCGAAAACAACTGATGCGTCTGATAGTCTTCTTAATATAAATTTTGCCAATGCAGTAGGCACCATTCAATAAGCAGCAAGTTGCCATGAACAAGTGCACCTCTGCTCTATGTACTAGTACACACTAGGGAAAATATATGCTATGGTCACTTTAAAGGGACACTATCACCAAAAAATTAAATGATTGTGTTTATTTTATGTTGCTGATATCTTACAGGTGCTTTGCTTTTCTCATGTTTTTTCAATTAAGAAAATATTTACTCTATATGTGTCACCGGGTTAAACCATATTGTGATCTTTTGTGTCCCCATAGTATCTTTACATCACTTGTTCCTCACTGTGTGACATTGAGCATAGAATGAAGTCTATGGGTCAGAAAGTCCTGCAAACTGAGTCATAGCATTGTATTGCATGGTGTGGTATGTATGCAAAGGACATCACCAGGGGGTAGATTAGAAGTCTTTAAAGCTCCCTGTCATATCTCACTCCATTGCCATCTTTTACCTGGAGTAGCATACAGACCATAATACACCCCACTGCAGCCTTATCAAAACATTCCTTCACCCACCTCTTTAGCTATCCACTATTGTAGAAGCAATGCTACAGTTGTAAAGCAAAACTTTCCAAAAGATTTTGGTAAATGTTACATCATTGGGAAATTCCCCAAAATGGAAACAGGAGATAAAAAACACAAATACATTTTTCCTTTTTACATGCAATTACTTTGAAACAAAAACAAAAAGTAGCGTGTGATTTATAAGATGTTCTTGGTTGTAGTGCACAAGTAATCTAGTTACAGCTCATATTTGTGGACTGGTAGTGTCCCTTTAAAATGTAGATTTTGGCAGGGGATTCGTAGTGATTGTAATGAGATTATCAGAAATGCAGCTTCCAAAAGCTACCAATAGATCATGAAAATAATAACCGCGTGTGCCTGCGTAATGCCTGCATAAGGAAATAACTTTAACACCTTGTATCTGTACTGTACAGGGATTATTGCAATGAGTTTTGGGGCTGTTAGTTGCAGCTTGTTTCCTCTCTCTTCACGGTGACTGGAAAGAGATAAAACAAAGGATTTCAATTCACCACAGGGGGCACACTAGTCTTTATTCAGAAAGCTGTGAAAATGGGTTTTGATATGCTAATGATTGTGTTTCAATGTATAACAATGTTTAATTGAGTTAACTCTACTTTGGAAGTGAACGGGTTAATCAAATATTTAATATATTATATATTTAATTTATTGAGTAGAAATGTAAACTGACATTTAGACTCGCAGTCTATTATGACAAGCAATTATTTGCGAGCTGATCGCTTTCGTTTTGTTTGTTTTGTGCAGCCGAACAATCTTCGTCTTAAAGCTTGGAACCTTTCAGTTTGCGTTTCTTAAGATTACGCTCATGTTCCTTGCTATCGTGATGTGGACCGACGACATCTTTAATGTTTTCGATGTGAGTATGCTGGGGGACATGTCACTTATTTTTGGGACAGGCAAGAGAACTATATTTTTATACATGGGAAACTCATCAGGAGTAGATACTTCAGGGTGTGCAGAATTCACTACTGCCTACTGGAATGCACCAGACTTACAAGTTGGTGTGGGGATTAACCCCTTCACTACCGAGTTCGAGATATCTCAGGCTTCAAAGGCCCCATCCGGTGCTCCAATGTCGAGATATCTCGATCTGCTTATCTGCAGCCCAAAACCAAATTAATTTCTTTTCCTAATGGGCTGCAGAAGGTGCTTCCAAAGTTATAGCCCTGTGGGCATAATGCCCAAAGAGCTAAAAATGTAAAATCAGCTGATGAATGCCGTGAAATATTGAGCATTCAGCAGCAGTCAGCAGCCGATGCGGGGGCGAGCTACAGGTGTGATGGCTGTAGTTTGGCAGTAGATGGCACCATCTACTGGCCGTATAGGTTATTTACAGTAAGAACTATTTCTTACAATATAATTAATTAAAAATGATTTTACAAAAAGCCACTGGTTTCTGACTATGGTTTTCTGGAAACCACGTGGTAGCGAGGGGGTTAAATAAATGACTGTTAACTAGGGATGCAACGAAATCTCGGCCACCGAAAATATCGGCCAAAAATGGTGTTTTCGGCTGAAAGGAAAAGACAGCTGGAAAACCCCCAAAAATTTGTCATCTAAAACTGTGCCTGGAGGAGCCCCCGGCTCGGCCGAGCCTCCAGGCCCAGGTTCGGATGACTGATTTTCAGTGTCGGTCTTTGGCCGAGCTCGGTCTACATTTTCGGTTTTGGTAGTGGCCTGAAATTTTCATTTCGGTGCACCACTAGTGTTAGCTCTTTTGCGCCCCATATTGATCTCAGAAATTCTGCCATAGAATATAACGTTGTAGCCCTGCTTCTGTATTTGTTTATGGAGCTACAGTGGGTAAAAATATTTTGTTAGATCTCTCACCACGTTTGTTCTATCAAATATTACATGAATCATATAGATATGTGGGATATGCTTCCTGTTCTATAAATCTTTGTCTTGTACAGATTTATTATAGCAATTTTGTTTTTTAAAGGATGTAATTGGTGCAATTCACTGGTGTGTGGGGACAATAAAGCTCATGCTATATTTTTTTGTAGGGAAAAAACACTTTATTGTGAAAAATAAAGTGTTATTCTTATTTAGCCACACTGTTTCCCAAACCTGACCTCAAAACCCACTGACAGGTCAGGTTTGCAAGATATCTGCAGCACAGAACAGGTGATATAATTTGCTGCTCACTGATTGCAGGATTCAGTCTGCATTTCCCCAAGGCAATCCTTAAAACCTGGCCTGTTCGAGGTTCCTGAGGTCGGACAGGTTTGGGAAACAGTGCTTCGCCTGACACAAGTGCTTTCTACACTAAGGCCCAGTGACAGCTAACCGTGGAATCTCACCCGCTTCAGAACTACATGACAGCTGATGCTCAGAAAGCCTTTAGATGTCAAGAGACATGTTTTCAAACATGTAGAATGCCAAGGTTAGCTGTCACTGGGCTTTAGTGATGGTTCTCTTGGGAACGAATGTGATTTTAACCACTGTTTGTGCTTTTGGAGTTTGAAGCATAAAAATCAGTATTTTAATATGTTCAACCAGGACATGCAACACATATTGTAACAGTCAGCAACACTATTATATGCTATATAACAAGAGGGTTGATAAACCATTGTACTTGAAGATCATTACCCGTGCAGCTGTTTTACTGTATGTTACGAGCACGCGTATAGACAATGGTAGCAGCTGCTGCATACCCAACCAATGGGTCCCATAAACTAAATCCATAGACAGTGCTGGGGTAATATTTCTCTATTGAATGTCTGGTTTTGTACATGAACGTTTCCCCTTTCACCAAATTAAAATATTATCTTCTTCTTTCAGTTATCACCATTTGGACCCGCGTTATGGTTTAATATAATTTATGGAGTCTCAACCGTCCTAGCACTATGGTCTGTAGGAATCATGTTTAATCTGGTCAGACATACCCTATCTGACACGAATATTATTCCTAAATTTGTGACGTACCAGGTAAAGTACTATGTACATCCGATTGAGGTATGCATGGCACATATTGTTGGGTGCACACTATAGACAGCTGAACAGAGCGTATATCAAGATGTTGTTTTTGCTCTATGGTTGTGGGTTCCATTTCTACACAGTTTTGTTTACACTGTTTTTGCAAGGTTAGAAATTGGATTGAAAGTTACCCGTAACACGATTCAAGGCAAAGTGTTTATCAGGAGCAATGATGTTATGATTACATTTAGGGTTTATAACTAGGCTTGCCTTATTATTTGTGCTTGTTTTAGGGTTACTTCTGCTAAACCAACCCTACACTTATACACAGATATATCTACAGGATTATTCAGAGAGCACTGAAATGTCACCAACACTTCGGTGCTCTCTGATTTGCCGCACTTCGGCTAGTCTGATTCGCAGACCCTGCGGTGAATTCAGCATACAACGCAGGGTCCCCAAAGTGCAGCGAATCGGCCGCCGAACGCCGCTGCCAACCCACTGCAAACCCACCGGCCGCCGTTGTCAACCCACTGGACAGCTGCCAACGAGCCGCCAAAAAAAGCCAACAAGCCGGGTAAAAAAAACAAAACGATTGAAAGTGCCAAATTTGAAATGCTGTTTGCAAAAAAAATACTGGACGAAAAGGTCTGGAATTAACATATAAGGTCCTATGAATGATAATAAAAAGGTCTGTTACAGGAAAAAAAACGCTGTTTAACCCTTTTGCTGCTGAGCCATTTCACCCCGTGTGCTGAGCTAATTTTTTACAGGTTTCGCTCATCATGTTTAATCGTGATTTGAAGTCACATTTTATTATACGACCCAGACAAATTATATATCGTTCTTTCCGGCAGACTTGGCAGATTCATAATATATCATTATTATATGTATACGTAAGGTCCTGCCTGAATATTATAACAAAATATGCAATAAAACTCGAATTTTCAATCATCTACAGAGTGTAATTTTTTTTTTCACATTTTATCATCCGAGACTTTGCGTTTATATTTTCTATGGGGTGCGCTTGTTAAAAAAAATTAGAAATGGGGACTCGTACATTTTTTTGGGGGGAAATTACATGTTTTTTAGCAAACCCCCCATAGAAAAAATTGTTAGTACAGCATCATTGTTCACATTGTAATTGAAATGTGAACAATATTGCTGCATTAATAAAACAAAAAAAATAAAAACCTTTTTTTTTTTCCATTTTTTTTTATTTTATTTTAGTTTCTTTAAATATAACATGGTCATGTTTGGTGTCATTGGAAAGGCCATGCTATGATGACCCTCTAGCTGCCACCGTTCAGGACAATCCTTAGGAAATCCCCGGGCAGCTAGGGGTTCCCCGGCTAACTGATGTCATCGCGTCAGTTTATGTTCAGTAAGCCACCTCTGCGGTAATATCTGTTGCGTGCAGGCAACCATGGAGTATTCACTACTTTAGAAGAACCGTACCTTCATGGGTACATTCAAATAAATTTTAAGAACATATGAACACAGTACCCTTATCAGTAAGCCACCTCTGCAGCAATATCTATTGCATGCAGGCAACCAAAGACCTTCAAGGGTACGCATTTGATAGGACAGATAGAAGGAAAAAAGAAAATGTATATTTAAATTGTGCTGCAAATTCAAACCAGCTTTGGCAAATAGGCTCAAAATTACCAACTCAAGGGTGATAATCCATTCTGTCAACGCGTTTCACTGATAAATTCAGCATTCTCAGGAGTAGAGAGTGTCAACATACCTCTTACACACTCACAAATAAAAACAAAGTTTTGTTTTTTCTATAGTGGTGAATACTCCGTGGTTGCCTGTGTTGCACATATACTGAAAGTATGGTCAATAGTTTCAATGTGCGAAGAGAGGGGGCTGGTGAAACCAGAAGTTGTTTTATTTAAATGATTTCTGCAACACATACAAAACATGACTTCGGTAGGATGTGTACTTTGCTTAAATACTTCTACATTAATACACATTTAGATTAGGGATGAGCCGAACACCCCCGAGTTCGGTTCGCATTCGAACTCGAACTTTTCAAAAGTTCGAACTCGAACACGAACTCAATACCAGTCAATGGACCTCAAAATTCGATTTTTAGAGTGCCCTCCAAGAGGGCATATATGTTAGATATTTGTCATAAAAGGTGTATGGCGGTCCGGGTAGTGCCCTGGGGAACAGGAAACAAGGACAAAAAGTAAAATAAAAAACATTTATAAAGGGACAGTGAGTTTTCCATGAAATAAGGGTTAAAAATAAAAACGTGTCTAGGAGGTCCCCATAACCTGCCCGTGAAGTGGCGGATTTCTAGGATGTATAGAAACATTTAAAAACAATGTCCGGGTCCGGGTAGTGCCCTGGGGGACAGGAAACAAGGACAAAAAGTTTAAAAAAAGACGTTTTTAACCCCTTCACTCCTGACGACGTGTGGGACATGTCCTCAGTTACTCCCGCTGTATGCTGAGGAGGACGTGTCCCACACGTCATCAGCTGTGCGGGACCCCCGGCAAAGATACTCACCTCTCTGTCCGGGGTCCCGCGGCGTTCTGACTTCAGCGTCCTCAGATGCTGAAGTCAAGCTCCTCCCGACGTAAATGACGTCATCGCGCCATGCGCAATGACATCATTTCCAGGCGACCCCCCGGCAATGCCGGGATATCGCCTGGAAGGGAGGGCGGATCCGTTCGGATCTCTCTCCCTCCCGATCGGGAGGTCCCACAAAAAAAAGCCAGGCACCGCTTAAAAGGGGAGAGTCTCCCCTTTTCAGCAGTGCCTGGCTTTAACCCCTTAGGCACCGGGTCGCACTTCCGCACCTTGCAGCGTCGAAGTGCGGCCTAGCTCCAGTGGGGGCCGCCATCTTGAATCGCGGCTCCACCGCCGGGTCCCCCCTCACTGCCTGGCGTCCTCACGTATAGCGTGATGATGTCAGATAGCCGGGGAACCCCTAGCTGCCCAGAATCCCCTGGTGAAGATAGGGGGTTCATTTGAGGGTTCACAGAGATGTTGTGAGGATGTGTATAGAGATGCTGTGAGGCTGTGTATAGAGATGCTGATGGGGTTGTGTATAGAGATGCTGTGAGGCTGTGTATAGAGATGCTGTGAGGTTGTGTATAGAGATGCTGATGGGGTTGTGTATAGAGATGCTGTGAGGTTTTGTATAGAGATTCTGATGGGGTTGTGTATAGAGATTCTGATGGGGTTGTGTATAGAGATGCTGTGAGGTTGTGTATAGAGATGCTGTGAGGCTGTGTATAGAGATGCTGATGGGGTTGTGTATAGAGATGCTGTGAGGTTGTATATAGAGATGCTGATGGGGTTGTGTATAGAGATGCTGTGTATAGAGATGCTGATGGGGTTGTGTATAGAGATGCTGTGAGGTTGTGTATAGAGATGTTGTGTATAGAGATGTTGATGGGGTTGTGTATAGAGATGCTGTTTGTGTATAGAGATGCTGATGGGGTTGTGTATAGAGATGCTGTGAGGCTGTGTATAGAGGTGCTGTGAGGCTGTGTATAGAGATACTGTGTATAGAGATGTTGATGGGGTTGTGTATAGAGATGCTGTTTGTGTATAGAGATGCTGATGGGGTTGTGTATAGAGATGCTGTGTATAGAGATGCTGATGGGGTTGTGTATAGAGATGCTGTGAGGTTGTGTATAGAGATGCTGTGAGGCTGTGTATAGAGATGCTGATGGGGCTGTGTATAGAGATGCCTTGTGGCGCCGAAGTGCGGCCTAGGTCTGTGGGGCCACCATCTTGGATGGTGGCTCCACCCCCGGGTCCCCCCTCACTGCCTGACGTCCTCATGCTGATGACATCAGATAGCCGGGGAACCCCTAGCTGCCCAGAATCCCCTGGTGGAGATAGGGGGTTGTGTATAGAGATGCTGTGAGGCTGTGTATAGAGATGCTGTGAGGTTGTGTATAGAGATGCTGTGTATAGAGATGCTGTTTGTGTATAGAGATGCTGATGGGGTTGTGTATAGAGATGCTGTGAGGTTGTGTATAGAGATGCTGTGAGGCTGTGTATAGAGATGCTGATGGGGTTGTGTATAGAGATGCTGTGTATAGAGATGCTGATGGAGCTCTGTATAGAGATGCCTTGCGGTGCCGAAGTGTGGCCTAGCTCCGGTGGGGGCCGCCATCTTGGATGGCGGCTCCACCCCTGGGTCCCCCCTCACTGCCTGACGTCCTCACGCATAGCATGATGTCGTCAGACAGCTGGGGAACCCCTAGCTGCCCAGAATCCCATGGTGCAGATAGGGGGTTCATTTGAACCCCGATATCTCCAGAACCGTGGTAGCTAGGCCTGAGCATGACCTTTCGAATGATACCCAACATGACCAGGTATAAAGTAGAAAAAAAAAAAATGTGTGTGTTATTTTTATTAATGCAGCAATATTGTTCACATTTCAATTATAATGTGAACAATGATGCTGCACTAATGATTTTTTTCTATGGGGTGCGTTTGCTAAAAATCACGTAATTCCCCCTACAAAATGTATCAAGTCCCCATTTCTAATTTTTGTAAAAGCGCACCCCATAGAAAACATAACCACAAACGCTCATGTGCTAAAATGTGAAAAAAAACTTTACACACTGCAGATGATTAAAAATTCAATTTTTATTGCATTTTTTTGTCATAATATATATGCAGGACATGACGTATACATATAAAAATGATATATTATGAATCTGCGGAGTCTGCCAGAAAGAACGATATCTAATATGTCTGGGTCATTTAATAAAATGTGGCTTCAAATCACGTTTAAACATGATGAGCGAAAGCGGTAAAAATGAGCTGACCACACAGCAGTGAAATGCAGGGTTAAGGGGTTAAACAGCATATCAGAGGAACATTTAGTAGAGAAATGAACACTTCTCAGAAGCACAGGTGTTGTTTGATACATGTTCAGGAGACACCTCCAGACACCCTCATTCTACAGACAATGTATCAAATTCATTAGACCATACTAATTTAAAGCACATGTTATTTCCAAACACTAATTAACACCTGTTGTTTACGGCGTTTGAGAGCACATGTCATTTAGACGTGAGAATCTTTGCACGTAGACATTATTTTTTAATTCAATATCTAATAAACCGTTGCTTATAATATTCTGCAGTAAAGAGTCTCTTTATTTCTAGATTTTTTAGTATTTTTTAAGCATTTTTTATACTTTTATACTTTTTTTTAAAAAAATCGAACTCGAACCGAACACGCCAAAAAGTTCGAAGTTTGCGAACTTTCGAACTGCCGATGTTCGAGTCAAACTCCGAACTGATCGAATCGAACTGCTCATCCCTAATTTAGATATATACAGTAACATTCACCTATGCAGGACTAACGTTCTTATAGAAAATAATAAACAATTAAACATGTACAGATATATAATTACTCAATCTGCATTATAGTAGGCTAATGGTTCAATATAATATAAGATATAATATGAGATACTATAGTCATCACATTCCCTGTATATTGATGCTGTATAACACTTCAGCACAACACACTGACGTCTGTATACTGTCTAATTATTCAGCAGCCTCAACAGCCCTTTCTAATCTACAGGGATGTGAATTGAATCACTTTTGCCCTGTTTATAACACTGACTATACTCCGTCTTACCTGCAACACATACAAAACATGACTTCAGCTCTGGTAGGATATGTACTTTGCTTAAATGCTTCCTACCAACCACGAAAATCATGCTTTTTGGTTCCGTGTGCTCAGGGAAGCATTTTAGATGAACACCTGCTCATCATTCAGGCTTTTCACTCTGCTGCCATCTACTGGTGGTTTAGTAGAAATGCCATTAATTTACTTTATCTGATTTCACATACCTTACACCTGCATGCAATATATATTGCCGTAGAGGTGGCATACTGATCAGTAAACCGTGTTCATATGTTTAGAATGTGGAAGTATACTTTGCAGCATTTTTTCCTTTGGGCTGGTGTATTTGGCTTCGGCCAGGTTGATAGAATTTGCCATTAACACCAGCTTTTAGGAGTTGCTAAAATTATGCGCGAAAAGGCTGTGCGTTACAAACTGCGCATAGATTGTAATACCATCCGCGTACCAGCGCAGAAATGCATTTGCGCTCACAATGTTAAGTATAGGATGCGAGAAGTACAGTAAACGCGTGCAGCGTTCGCGCAGGTTCACCCGCGGTAGACGATTGAGCGTGGTTGTGGCGCTATGTAATATGGGATTCGACACAAATGATTTTACCCCTCGCGTTAATGCGTTTTTTGCGCCGGTGAAAAACGTATGCGCGAAGATTGTAATTTAGCCCTAAATTGGGGAAATCAAGATAAGTGGTTTATAATCACCCTGAATTATATGAGTGTAATACTCGATTTGATAATCTTGTGAATTATTATGTACCTCTATACCATTTCCCCTAATAGTGAATTAGAGGTGAAGCTATAATGTATATGTAATATCCCGCCAGGCCAGCGGCTAAATACATACTGAATATACTGCAGTGATTAACTGCTTACATAACACCTACTCCTATAAGCCTTGCTGGACTAATACGGCTTTACTTAACTATTGAGGTTATAATCAATGTGTGAGTGTCTTTTAATTATTTTGGTTGATGGTTGTGTTCATTCAGACACATTTTAGGAATTCCAATAAAAGTTAGATTTTAAATGGCTTACTTCACCAACATGTTATTTATTTAAATCTGGGTTACCCCCGTTAGGAGGTGAAGTAGCCTCCAAAATTGGGTCATTTCCATTTTTCCATTTTTCCATTTTGATTAAATACACCACGCATAAGGCTAGGGTCAGACAAACGCATTTTTCGCGTT
Organism: Leptobrachium leishanense; assembly: GCA_009667805.1. Taxonomy (NCBI): domain Eukaryota; kingdom Metazoa; phylum Chordata; class Amphibia; order Anura; family Megophryidae; genus Leptobrachium; species Leptobrachium leishanense. Next base: position 100,328,340 of record CM019064.1, read on the forward strand.
GTCCGTGAAAAAGTGCGTTCGAACGAATGGACGTATTTTTTCACGGAATACGCGATAGCGGTCATACGATGCGCATTTTCATCCGTGATTTTGTATAGATCATCAATAAAACACTTTTTGCGTCTGGACGTTATGTTGGCCGGACATTAGCAGCGCCTGACGTCTCCTAATCACGCACACACGTCGCTAGCGGACGCAGCGCACTCTGTACGTCAGTACTAGCGGTTTGACGTTCTCAACAAATGCGTTCGTTTGCCACTTGCGTTGCGCGGCCGCACTTTCGTGCGGCCGTTCTTCGTATGCTGCCCGGCATATCTCTGATCCCTGCGTCACCGCATTTTTGCAGGAAATGGGCTAAATCTCTGGTTGGACCTGCTGCAGAATCTGTTGCCAGAAAATGAAGCAAATTGGAGCAGAATGTTAGTTTTAGGGTTAACGCTAACCTTAAATGTAACCCTGTCCCTAAAACAAGCACAGGTAATAAACTAGACTTAATTACAAACTTAACCCTAAAATGTAACCCCAACCCTTATAATAACTACAAAGAAAAAACGCATTTGCAAAATCACTTAATATATATACACACACACCTCTTCCATTAAATCCCATACTCACCTCTCATCCCGTGATCAAAAGGGCGGCGCAATCAGCTGCTTCTTCTTGCCGGTAGCAGAATGGGAACAAATAGTTCTTAGTCTCCCTCTCTGATTCATCCGCGGTGCTGCAAGATCTCGTCCTATGGATTCCAGGAGCCAAAATTTGCAGCATGCCACTGCAAATCAGTATTCACCACAGAGTTACTGAATTGCGGCAAACATGGAGTCACCAAAGACACCGAACTGCAAAAATTACAAAACAAAATTGAACTGTAAAAATTCAATGTTCTTGAACCCAGGACATACTTGAAAACGAGAGAAATCTCAAAGTATCCTTCCTGGTAAAATCCTTTATAAAAAAATAAATAAACTCTGCTATTCTTCTAAAAGGTGTTTAAACCAATAAAAATGCATGAAAATATGTGGAAATAACAAAAAAAACTAGAAAAAATAAAATGGTCTGTTACATTATTACAATTTTTTTTAAAAAAAAAATAGTGAATCAAAAATTTTGTCTAAAAAGTACTAAATGTTTTCCAAAAAGTATATAAATAAAGACTTTTTGCTGAAAATGGAAAGAATAAACGATTGAATAAAGAAATCTAAAAAAGATAATGGGTTCTATTACATTCTCCGCGCAAATTCGTACGCTCAGCGCAATTTTTTTGCGCGCAGCGTTAAACGTTAATGTGCGTAAATTAATGCTGGTATTACGATCCGAGCGCATTTTTTCATCCGTCAAAAAATATTGCGCGTAAAAAAGACGCACAAAAAGGCACGCGCATTAGCGCTGCGCGCAGAAATCGGTGGGCAGACTGTTTTTTCACGCAATTCAGCCAATCAGAATTAAGAACCACAATTGTCTCCCGTTCAGTTTTAGCGCCTGTCAAAATCAATCTGAGTATATATGCTGCAGCAATAATTAAAACACGCACAACCTCTCAATTTTATTGTTTGGGTATGTGTAGAATGTGTAACTATACTGTGCTGCATTTTTTTTTGTGCTGGTGTATTTCGTTTCGGCCAGAACGTTCAGATTTGCAGTTACCACCATCTTTTAAAAGACATTAAAATTATGCGCGCAAACGTCGTTCGTAAAAAGTTGCACATCGATTGTAATACCATCCGCATACCAGCACACGAACGAATTTGCGCCCACAATGTTAAGTATGGGATGTGCGCACGAACTTGCATTCACGCAGGGTTCGTGCAGGGTCACTCGTGCTAGACGTTAACGCGCATCGTATGCGCGAACGTCGTAATACAACGTTCAGCGCGAAGGGTTTTGCCCCTCACGTTAATTGCGCTTTTGCGCGCGCACAAAAAAATGCGCGAAGAATGTAATAGAGCCCAATATTATTTACATTGAAAGCTATGGGTTTCACCAGTTTAGACCTGTCGAACTGAATCACTGCAAAATCATGGCATTTCACTAAAACTTTGGCGCAGTTTAGCATTCTCTGACTAGATTAACTATTACCTCTCTATGGGACAATTTTGCCGCTGCCGAAGGTTGCCAATCTGCGGCGAACTGCACCGTATTTCGCTGTCAATTCACCAATATTTGGCAGATCGACAGCTTAGTGAATAGACACACTGCCGTGAAATTCCCCGTTTGGTGCAATTCGGTGGCGAGTTCATCGCATATTGAATAACCCCTTTATGAGGGTTATCCACTAAATGTCATTGGTTAGCGTTGTTTCACACAATGGTGAAAATGATTGTTGTTGCAGTCTCTAACACAAGCATTATCATTATATTTAGAAATTTTGATTAAAGTAATACGTAATGTATTTATTTATTCTTTTACATTTTAGTTTCTGCAAGTGTCGGAATAGCAATACACAGATATTTTATCTTTAAAACGTTAACCACATGCCCCTTCTTTAAAAATCTAACCTAGACTAATGTCTTTGTCAGTGAAATGGTTAAGTAGTAAATAGTCGTTGTTATACTGGTATGTGAGGTTACATAGTGGAATAGGTGCATGCATTAACCAATTTCAAAATGTTTTGTGTATTTGCAGTGTGTTGTCATATTAACTCAGCTTCAAACCGCAATCATCAATATTCTTGGAAACATGGGAATTTTCCCCTGTTCCCCACCTCTGCCAGGACCAGCCAGGGCTTCATGTAAGTATAAAAAGATGTTGAAAAAATATTGCATGTAGCATAACCAAAAATAATATTCAAGTGACAAGATTGTTCATTTTCACATCAGGCAGAGATGTTATTATCTTTGCTTCATTAATATAACTTAACCCCTTCACTACCAAGTGATTTTCCAAAAAACCCATTGTCGGGAACCAGTGTTTTTTAAAAAAAAATTTTTTTAATTAATTTTAATGTAAGACATATTTAGAAATACTCCCATTGAATCTTTTACTGTACTAACAAATGTGGCCAGTAGATGGTGACACCTACTGCCAAATTGAGTTACAGTTGCAGCTTGTGGTTCATTGTAACACCGATATCAGGACATCCATTTAGCTGGTTTTATTTAGTTTTAGCTCTTTGGGCATTATGCCCACAGGGCTTAAACTTTGGGGGCACCTTCTGCAGCCTAAAAGCAAACAAATTTCATTTGCTTTTGGGCAGCAGAACAGCAGATCAAGATATCTCGATATCGGGGCACCAGATGGTGCATTTGAAGCCCGAGATATCTCGCTCTCAGTAGTGAAGGGGTTAAAGGGACACTCTACAAACCCTGATCACATTAGCCTACAAAGTGAAGAGCCCATCCCCCACAGCCCCATGAAGTGGAGGGCTTCCTTACATAACAGTACCAACCAGACAGGATATGTGTCACGTTCCTGCCATGCCCCCTGGTGGTGAGAGCATATTTGTCAGCCCTTGTGGGATTCGGGGTTAATCTGTTCAGGCTCTCCGCCCCTGGAGTCTCTGTGACTGAGCAGACCTGTGGTCACATGGCCTGCACTGCCCCAATTATATGGTCAGCAGTCCATTAGATCTTTGGTCCGGTATAGGTCTTCCTTTCTGTGTGCTTGCATCTGAGTTTTGGTTCTGTTATTCTGTGTATGACTTCTGGCGTATCTCTTGACTAATCTCTCGTTTGCTCCCTGTATGCTGTATATCCTGTTGCTAACCTGGTTTATCTGAGAATCACTCCTGGGTATGATTTTGGATTGTAAACTCTTCTGGCTCCTAATCCCTAGTTTTGGCTGACAATCCTCCTAGGCGTCTAGACCTAGCTATTCCCTGACGATCCTTGTATATTTTTGTTTATGTTCTGTATGTCTTGTATTCTGGTCTTTATGTATGGTTGCCCAGCAGCATATTGTAGAATATATTAGAGGCCAGTCTAAGGACCTCATACATAGTCCAGGGTTCTGTGTTGCTGCTGGGCATATTGGTTGTTGTTCTGGTGCTTATGCCCCACCCTGTAATATGTATCGTTAGAAGAATACTCAAAGACCTTACCCAGTGCAGGACCTCCTCTTGTGTCTGTATCCTGTCCTGTCATCTCTGGTTCTGTTCTACTGTGTGCTGGGTTCTGCATCATGCAGCAAAGCGCATAACTGCCTAAAGGGTTTAACAGCATTCTTTATAAAGGGCCCTCCTTGGCATCTGCCTGGGGCACTCGTGTCAATATGGATATCCTGCCTGACAGTGACCATGTGTCCCGATGACCCTTGGCTTGGGCCATAGTAGGACCCTGGTTCAGGAAGGAAATTAGCCCTTTAGGCAGGTTAGCCGCTGGCAGAATAGGCTGTTAGAATACACAGATTCCAGACAGGAAATAACAGGACTAACACGAAGAGCAGGAGGGCATAGAAGAAAACTAAAATAATCCCTATCACTGGAGAAAAGGTCCTTGAAATGGTCTTCTATCTAAGGCCGGCTGCACACTAGACGTTTTTTGTAACGCACTAACGCGCGTTAAAAAATAAATCATCGTACTCGACACTCGTCTACCCCCCCTTGCGTTATCTTCCATAGGAGGATAGCGGAGCACCCGTCGACGCGAATCCTAGCGCATCGCCATTCTAGAACGCTAGGATTCACGTCGACGGGTGCTCCGCTATCCTCCTATGGAAGATAACGCAAGGGGGCGTGGACGAGCGCCGGGTACGATGTTTTTTTTTTTAACGCGCGTTAGTGCGTTACAAAAAACGTCTACTCTAGTCTAGTGTGCACCCGGCCTAAGGAAGCATCACAAAGAAGGACAGAGTCAGGAGAACAGGAAGGGCTAGGGTTAAATAAGACAGACAGGAGATCCTAAACTGAAGAGAGGTCCTTATACTGGCCTCTATAATTAAGTATTCAAAACATGAAACATAAATAGACAAGAATGATCAGGACTGGAGCCAAGGAATAATAACCAGGAAGGAACATCAGACTAGCAGAGTATGGTACACAGATCAATATACAGATTGCAGGGAGCAGACAGATAGAGTAGTCAGGAAAGCCAAAATCAATAAAAAAATAATACAAGATACATATGCAGGACCGCAGGAAATGCAGCAACATAGGAAACAGGAACATGTACCCAGGGAACAGGACACAGGAATAAAAACTCATGACAAAGCAATGAGCATTTGTGCTGCTGGTGTTTAAATAGGAAACAGGTCTGGGCAATTAGGACATGTGATCCCAGACCTACAGAGCACAGCAAAACACAGGAGCGGCACAAGGCAGAATACCCAGACCCAGACAGGGAAGAGCTGGTCTAGATCCCTCTCACCACCAGGGGGCACGGCTTTAACCAGTGGAAACGTGACACCATGATGATCGATGATGTCAACATGCTTTCTGTGCTGACATCATTCTGTCTCCAAGCACCTGCAATAGTGAGTGCTCAAGGAGACTGCAGCCGTGGGCTGGTGCTGTGTTTACTAGATGTGTGCTTGTAGCACCCATCCATCAGTCTGTGCAGGCATATGCGTACACTAAGCAAAAAACATGGGCATTAGGTCTGTTTCAGTTTCCTTTCCCCTCCTGCCCTGTTGTTTTGCCACACATCTAGAACTCCACCATGGCTGGTTGCCTTATCTCTGCAGGAAGCAGCTGGGATACCAACCCACTGGCTATGGACGAAAAAGCAAAAGCATTGAGAGACATTAGAATTAATTAATGTAATAATCTTAAAATTCGCTCGCTGACTCAATTTTGACTCCCTTTGTGCCCAAAGAAGGCGGTCCAGTCCAGCAGTATCTGAGAGAAAGCCTTCAGAGAAAATATGAAGGTCTTTCTCAGGGGACTGGTTTGATAAAATCTTCAAAAAGTGATTTGTGGTGGATTGATACTCCAAGTTGCAAAATGTTTGATATAATTAACAGATTGACCATAATTCAATAGGTAATGACGTTTGATGATAGTTTCTGAATTTAACTTCAATTGTGTTTGTATTTTTCAAACAATCATAACCCATAAAAGGGAAAACAATTCTGCAAGTTACTCGAAAATAAAAATGGGCTTCACTCTTGCCAGCATTGATTCTGCGACATTGAGGTTGTTATTGCGATATTTTTTTATTTTTTTTTGAGAAAGGATTTTACCAGGAAGGATACATTGAGATTTCTCTCGTTTTCAAGTATATCCTGGGTGGCGAGTATTGATAACATTAGGGCAGTGTTATGAAATTTCTTGATTTTATACACAGGCTTGATTTTATACCAGCAGCCAATTGCAGCAACAAGTGATCAATTAAATGCCTTGAATGATCAGTGGATGACGCTACTAACTCCTTCATTACCAAGATCAAGTATACTAGATCTTCAAAGGCACCTGCTGGTGCCCTGATATCAAGTATACTCAATCTGGTCTGATTCTGAAGCAGTGCAAAGGAATTTTTTTGATTGCAAGTGAAATTGGTTTGCAAATGGTCTCCAGGACATGCCTCTGAAATGTCAACACATCAGACATGACAGCCTATGTGTTGAAATTGCTTGAAAAGTTTTTAAATCCATTTTTTTCCAGCACAGAACCACGGAACTCAAGCTAAAATGTAAATGTAGTGGCCCTTTTTGGCCAGCAGAGGGTGCGCTCTGTCTGTAAAAATTGTTCTAAGTCCAGTGACCATATGCAGTGGCACACCTTTGTATATATTTACTGGGTGGGTAATGGAAAGTGATTTTCCATAAAACCACAAGGTCCTGTCAGCGGTTTTATGGAGAATCACTTGGTATTGAAGGAGTTAAAATTCCTTATCAGTTATGGTTATTGAGCTGTTGGGTTCCACATTTACTCTGAAATTACTCTCCCTTAAGTATTTCCTTAAGTGTGATTAAAATGGGCATTTGTGACATAGTGTAAATGTAGATTTGTTTTTTAGTTTTGTCAATGTCTTAGTGTCAAAATGATTAACCCCTTAATTACCAAGTGATTTCCAAAATCAAAATAATAATAATTTTTGATTAATTAAACAGTAAGAAATATTTGGAAATATTCCCAGTGTTTTTCTTACTGTAATAATCTATTTGGCAGGCAGATGATGCCATCTACTGGTCAAACAGAGTTACAGCAGTTTGAGATGCAGCTTGTCGTTCCCTGCATCGCCTGCTAAATGCCTGATATGTCAGGGCATTCGTCATCCGATTTTAAACAGTTTTAGCACCTCAGGCATTATGCCCACAGGGCTAAAACTGCCCATAAGCAAATGAAATTAGTTTGCAGAAAACTAATTTAATTTGCTTTTGTCCTTCAGAGCTGCAGATCGAGATAACTCAATATCAGTACCTGATGGTACCTTTGAAGTTCCGAGTTATCTCGATCTCGGCAGTGAAGGGGATAATTGTATTTAATTGGTTTTATTTAATTCAAAAGATATTTGAATATGTTAGTGAGGTTCCTCAAGACCGTTTGATCATTTCCAGAGTCTTGGCTCTGCTTTTTACTAAGGAAAAATATATCAGCCATTTTTTAATGGATACAAAGTATAATAACTCTTCAGTTGATCCTGGTAAAGGAAGGTTATGATTGTAGATCACATCTGCATCATCGACAGCTTATTGATATGTCTGTAATGGGTCCATATGGATAATGTGGTACACTATCACGTCTATTCACTAAAGGTGAAACTCAGGAGAACAGGCAGGAAAAGTGTAAATTCTAGGTCAAAATAGTTAAACCATAAAAATGTTCCCATGTATCTCACTTTCCAAATTGGCTACTTGGTCTAGATTATTCTCTTCTCCTGACAATTCTCCAGAGTTTAACCTTTTATTGAATAGACCTGTAGAAGTTTAGATCCCTCATCATCACAACCAGCTACATAATCATTTGAATCTCATTATGGGGAATACCACATGCCACTGCACTTGTGTTATGGTGAACAATGTATTCCATGACCTTTGTGTAGAATTAATACTACTTACAAATAAGTATCAGTTCATTTCTCACCTTCTGTCTCTCTGTATGTTTTAATATATGTTAACAGACGTAAATCAGCAGCTACTCATCATGGAAATGTTTATGACTACTCTGCTCTTCCGACTGCTCTACCGTAGAAAGTATGAAACATTATCTAACGAGGATGACACGGATAATCTTCAAAGCAACATCTTGGATGTGAATGGCAATGCTATGGAGGGAAAGCTACAGTATGCATAGATACGACTTAAAATTTCCTATGGAACTTTGAGAAATGTACCAAATGAAAATGGATACACTTATATGCATTTTCTTGATTTCTTTCCATTTTTAGAAGACTAACATAAAATTATATCTATAATATATTGCATCCATTTAAATAATGCTCGTTTGGTTTTTGGCTTTTCTTGTACAATGGACTTGAAAATATGCTGCAAATACACATCCATTGGGATAGTTGGGTATCAAAAATCACAAGAGTAAACAAAGTATTTTAAAATAACAAAAGTGCCTAAATATTGTTAGTTTAATCCTATATATATATATATATAATCAAATAATTAGCAACAACTAGTTTGCACATTCTCTTCAGTGTATTATGAATCTATTTTTCTATGTGGCTAGTGATCTTTTAGTCATATAGGCATAATTTGAAGACTAGTCTTATTAGTGATGCTTTGTTTAACGTTTACTTAACAACAGACATCATGGCTGATAATCCTTTTGAAAAACGTGCTGTATCTTCCATCACCCCTTAATGCTACCTCTTTGCAACCTCTAGAGCGGAGATGTCAAACTTTGGTCCTCCAGAACAAGATGGACCAGAAATGCAAAACATGGTCAGAGAATCATGGGAGTTGTAGTTTAGCAATTTCAGGCAGTCAGAGTTTTCATTCTTGCTCTAGAGCATTGTGTCATCATGCCCTTGTTTTTATAGTCAGCAATAATGATTTCAATGTATAATTCTACCAGTTTCTATTAGAGACCGTTGTGATAAAGGCCGTGATGGGTAATATTTAAATGTGTATATAAAACCCAATTTGTACATTTTATGGAACATTTTTGCAGCCGAGTTTTGGCACATAAACTCTGATCTATTTATTTCATGCGAATGACTTGGAAATCTGTATGCTGCAAAACAAATTCTTGTAATATTCATCAGATGTGTGTATTCCCATTTAAACAAACAGGCAGATGGGCTAACATGTAAATAACGATTACAGCCACAGATTTGCATGATAATCAAGTCATAACATCATCCAGAAGGGTTGATCTGCATAATAGCTGAGTTGTATTACAGCTTATTGAAAATGTTTAATAATCATAAGTATTCATTGGGCATTTATTGACAATTATCATTGTTACTTATGTGAAGATGCCTTCTGGGTCAGAAATAACTGTAGCATGAAATAGCAGAATAAAAATGTTAATGTTTATATATTTGTATTTGTTTATTAAACGTGTAAGCTCCTCTGAGCAGTGCTCTCTACACCTCTTCTCTTTGGTTCCCAAGTTCGTTGGTAATTTGGTGAAACCCCACTCCTTATTGTAAAGACCTTTGTAATCTTTTTGGTGTTCTATAAATGATGATAATAACAACAGCTATTTTCTTAAACTGAATCTGTAACGGCCCTGTCCAAATTAAAGACTTTCCAGTTATTTCACTTTATACTGTGCTGGTATTCTATGAGACGGACTCGAGGGGTTATTCAGAGAGCACCAAAATCTCACCAAAATTTCAGTGCTCTCTCGTTCGTTGCACTTTGATGTGCTTCGGAAACTTCAAATTGCCAACCATCTTCTTCCTAAGAGCGGCTCATAACCTAAGGGGTTATTCAGAGAGCACTGAAATTTCTGTGCTCTCTCGGTCGGTGCACTTCGGTACACTTCGGTGCGCTTCGGGGATTTCAGTTCGCTGACCCTGCGGTGAATTCAGCATTCACCACAGGGTCCCCAAAGTGCGGTGAACGGAATCCGCCGAACACCGCCGATCAGCCCGCCGATGATTCGGCGAAAGCTGATCAGCCATCGAACAGGTAAAAAAAAAAATGAGAAAAAAGACCGAACTCTACAATTTTAAAAATTGTGCAGTTACTTTCCTTCCACTCTCCTTGTTGTGGGACATGGGTGAGATACAAGTCCCACAGCAAGGATACTCGAAGGGAAGTGAAGTGGCATGTGTGTCTCTCTAATACTTTTTAATGATTATTCAATATATGGTTTTATTCAGATCTAAAGGTTATATTTTATCATACACTCAAGGAGCTCATTTCCCATTGGGCTATGAGATTTCTACTTTTTGTACCGTTAGGTGTCTTGCCCAAGGACACTTACTGGAGAGGTGCTCTGGCCGGGATTCAAACACTGTGTCTCCGTGCTTAATAGGGATGAGCCGAACACTCCCCGAGTTCGGTTCGAGCCCGAACCCGAACTTCCCATTTGTTCGGGACCGAACCCGATCCCAGACACCCATGCAAGTCAATGGGGCTGAAAATTCGGTTTTTTAGAGTGCCCTCCAAGAGGGCATATATGCTACATATTTGCCATAAAAGGTGTATGGGGGTCCGGGTAGTGCCCTGGGGGACAGGAAACAAGGACAAAAAGTTTTTAAAAAAAAGTTTTTTAAGGGACAGTGAGTTTTCCATGAAATAAGGGTTAAAAATAAAAACGAAAAATTCCTTCAAATATCGTGCCTAGGAGGTCCCCATAACCTGCCCGTGAAGTGGCGGATTTGTAGGATGTATAGAAACACTTAAAAACAAATAAATGACGTTTCATATGACGGTAAATCCTTTAATCTATCCATAAACAACTGCTTGGGGCGGCAGTCTGTATGAAAAGACATTTTAGGATGCGTAGAAAAAGTTTAGTGTTTTTTTGGGCTAAATTATTGTGAAACTTATGCAGGCTTTGGATGAAAGTAACAATAGGTGCTTTAAAATTGGGCTTTTAGCGTCGGCAACAGTGCTGTCACACCGTAACCCCTCTGAGGATATGAATCTGATACAGGCATCAATGGCAGTGCACCCAGATATTGTGCCAGGCATACAAGTACTATCATACAGTAATCCCTCTGTGGTATCGTGGAAGAATGCAGGGGTGGACCATGCGGTCCTATATTGAAAAGTGTTTTTTTTATCTGTTAATGGGCGTCAGTGCACCCAGATATTGTGCCTTTAATGCCAGGCCATCAAGTATCATCATACAGTAACCCCTCTGTAGTATTGTAGAAGAGTGCAGGGGTGGACCATGTGGTCCTATATTGAAAAGTTTTTGATCTGGTAATGGGCTTCAGTGCACCCAGATATTCTGCCTTTGGTGCAAGACTGCCAGGCCAGCAAGTATCATCATACAGTAACCCCTCTGTGGTATGGTGGAAGAGTGCAGGAGTGGACCATGTGGTCCTATATTGAAAAGTTTTTAATCTGGTAATGGGCGTCAGTGCACCCAGATATTGTGCCTTTAATGCCAGGCCATCAAGTATCATCATACAGTAACCCCTCTGTGGTATTGTGGAAGAATGCAGGGGTGGACCATGTGGTCCTATATTGAAAAGTGTTTTTTTTATCTGTTAATGGGCGTCAGTGCACCCAGATATTGTGCCTTTAATGCCAGGCCATCAAGTATCATCATACAGTAACCCCTCTGTGGTATTGTGGAAGAGTGCAGGGGTGGACCATGTGGTCCTATATTGAAAAGTTTTTTTGGTTTTTTAATGGGCGTCAGTGCAGCCAGATATTGTGCCTTTCATGGCAGCAAGTGCCTTCACACCGTAACCCTTTTGTGGTATTGTGGAAGAGTTCAGTGCTGGAGGTTTTGTGAATCCAGAAGAGGACATCCCCGATCTATTCCATTACTTCAGCATCAGGGGATTGATAGCTGCTGATCCAGGACTGATTCATTTTCATAAATGTCAGCCAGTCTACAGAGTCGGTGGACAGATGCACTCTTTTGTCTGTGACAAAACCTCCAGCGGCACTGAACGTCCTTTCGGAAAGCACGCTAGATGAAGGGCAACCTAGTAGCTGCATAGCATGTTGGCTAAGTTCTGGCCAGTGATCCAATCTCAACACCCAGTAAGCCAGTGGATCATCTGCTGGAAAGGTATCCAGGTCTGCCCTTGCCCCTAGGTAGTCCTGCACCATATGGTGAAGACGCTGGCAAGGGGTGCCTACATTTGACGTCCCTGGGTGTCGAGGACCAGTAATGATCCCTCTCCTTGATAGCACGAATCCTGGGGGTCCTTTAGCAGGCTTTGCATCATTAGGGAGCCCATGCAGCGTAGGTTGGAGGTGGCATTAGCTGCCGAGTCTTCCTGGTCAATGAGGACGACCGTATCGTGCACTTCCTCCTCCCAGCCATGCACAAGCCCTTCTGTTTCTGGGCACACAAAACCCTGCCTTGAGGAATCCCCACCTTCAATGCCCCCACTACTTAAATAGTCCTCCTCCTCCTCATCCTCCTCCTGTCTGATCTGAGTAGGACCCGCTGGAATGCTGTCTGCGGAAAGACTGGGGCCTTGAGAGCTAGGGAAGGCCTCCTCTTCCTCCCGCTGCTCTGCCTCTAGAGCCACATCTATAATTCCCCGCAGAGTGTGCTCCAGCAGGAACACTCAAGGAATTGTGTCACTGATGCATGCACTGTCCCTGCTCCCCATCCTCGTTGCCTCCTCAAATGGTGACAGTACAGTGCATGCATCCTTGATCATCAGCCACTGCAGGGGGGAAAAAAAAACAAGTTGACCTGAACCTGTCCTTGTTCCATACTCACACAGGTACTTGTTGATGGCCCTCTGCTGCTTGTGCAGACGCTGCAGCATTGCTAATGTCGAATTCCACCTGGTGGGCATGTCACAGATCAGACGGTTTGTGGGAAGGTGGAATTCTCTTTGAATTTCTGCCAGGCGAACGCTTGCTGGGAATGACCGTCTGAAGTGGCTGCAGACTTTTCTGGCCTGGATGAGAAGCTCTGGCAGCCCTGGGTACTTGGTTAGGAAATGCTGTACCACCAGATTTAGGACGTGTGCTAGGCATGGTACATGCGTCAATTTACCCTTGCGTAGGGCGGAGAGAAGGTTGCTGCCATTATCGCAGACGATCATTCCCAGCTCAAGTTGGCGTGGTGTTAACCATCTCTGCACCTGCCCCTGCAGAGCTGACAAAATTTCTGACCCGGCGTGGCTCCTGTCCCCTAAACAAACCAGCTCAAGCACAGTAGGGCATCTTTTTGCTTGAGCCATTGCGTAGACCCTGTCAGGCGTCGGTTTAACTGCCACTTCGCCAGAGACAGAGAAGGAGGAGGAGGAGGAGGAGGAAGAGGTGGTGGTGGTGGAGCAGACAGACCTCATACAAGCAGGTTTCTGGAGGCGTGGTGGATGAACAAGCTCCAGCACAGAGCCCCGTCTTGGATCCCTCCCAGCTGCAATCAGAGTTACCCAGTGTGCCGTGAAGGAAATGTAACGACCCTGTCCATGCTTGCTGGACCACGTGTCTAAATTGAAATGCACCTTGCTGCTGACTGCCTTTCCCAATGACTGGATAACATTGTCTTCCGTTGTACCACAGTGGCGTTTTGGAACCTGCCACTGTGGTACAGCGCATTCAGCAAATTCACAGAAGGGAGCAGAGTCCACCAGCTGGAAAGGCAGCAGCTGCAATGCGAGTAATTTTGCTAAGCTGGCATTTAGACGCTGTGCTTGGGGATGGTTGGGACTATATTTTTTTCTTTCGCTGCAGCAGCTGCGGCAACGTAATCTAACTGCGTAAATCTTCAGCTACTGGGATGATGTCACATTGTGAGGAAGGACCTGGTACATCCATTACTGTAGCATCTTCCCTGTCGGTGGAGGTTGTAGGCAATTGCATGCCAGGACATACAGTGTGGGTAGAGACAGATGAGGAGGAGGACCTACACAAAGTTTTGCCCCAACGGGATGTGTGGCACTTGTTCATATGTCGCCTCAAGCACGTGGTACCCAAGTGTCCGGTGTTTATCCCACGCTTCAGCCTCCTCTGACATAGATTACAAATAGCAACGGTTGGGTCTGCTGCACAGTTCTTAAAGAACTCCCAGACAGCAGAGTTCCTGCATCTGTTCTTTGAGACAACAGCGCTCTGCACCGGAGCAGCTCTGACATGTGATGCCTTGGACTGGCTAGTGCTACGGTTGGTCACAGAGGATGTTGTACCTCGTGTTTGCTGTGCCTCCTCCTCCTCCCCCTCCTCCTCACTTGATTCCTCAGTTCGATCTGGCACCCAGGTGGAGTCAGTGACCTCATCATCATCAATGTCATCTTCACCCCCTATCTCCTCGTCACTGGAGCCAACTTGGCAGTATGCTGCAGCTGCTGGGGCAACATGAGTGCCAGTTATTTGTGTGTCATCACTGGCACCCCCTTCCTCTAGGTTGATTATACTCCCTTGCTCAACCTCAGAGATTGAATCAGAGCACTGTACTTGCTGCGCATCCTCAAGCAGCATGTCACTCTCATTGTAGTCAAACAATTCAGCTGACTCCTCCGTGTGTGATAGCGAGGCTACGGCAGGAGTAGCTGTGGACATGGAGGCAGCATTAGATGCTTTGGCAGCTGAGGTGGACTGTAAAGCACTAGAAGCCTGGCTGGCAGAGGACTCGAAGGTTGAGGATGGCCTGGTTAGCCAATCCACCAAGTCCTCTGTATGTTGCTGCTGCTTAAGACAGCCAGCACCAGTTAGAAAGGACAAGCGTGCCCCTGCAGAGGATGCACCACGTCCACCATGACCAGAGACACAGCCTCCCGACACAGGGGCTGCTTGCCCTCTTATCTGTGACTGGGAGCATCTGCCTGTCCTTTTTGTTCTTTCAGACATGGTGAGTGATATATAGATTAATATATGCAGAACTCTGATTCAACTCTGGTATAAAGATTTAAATAACTCTGGTATAACTCAGTGAGACACACTGATAGCTGGCAGCCAGTGACAAGAGACAGATCACCTTAATTCACAAATGTTTTAAATAAATTAGTGAGCCCAAAATACAGCGTGGTACTGTATGTATGACGAGACACAGATCACCTTAATTCACAAATGTTTTAAAGAAATTAGTGAGCCCCAAAATACAGCGTGGTACTGTATGTATGACAAGACACAGATCACCTTAATTCCCAAGTGTTTTAAAGAAATTAGTGAGCCCCAAAATACAGCGTGGTACTGTTTGTATGACGAGACACAGATCACCTTAATTCCCAAGTGTTTTAAAGAAATTAGTGAGCCCCAAAATACAGCGTGGTACTGTTTGTATGACGAGACACAGATCACCTTAATTCCCAAGTGTTTTAAAGAAATTAGTGAGCCCCAAAATACAACGTGGTACTGTTTGTATGACGAGACACAGATCACCTTAATTCCCAAGTGTTTTAAAGAAATTAGTGAGCCCCAAAATACAGCGTGGTACTTTTTGTATGACGAGACACAGATCACCTTAATTCCCAAGTGTTTTAAAAAATTAGTGAGCCCCAAAATACAGCGTGGTACTTTTTGTATGACGAGACACAGATCACCTTAATTCCCAAGTGTTTTAAAGAAATTAGTGAGCCCCAAAATACAGCGTGGTACTTTTTGTATGACGAGACGCAGATCACCTTAATTCCCAAGTGTTTTAAAGAAATTAGTGAGCCCCAAAATACAGCGTGGTACTGTTTGTATGACGAGACACAGATCACCTTAATTCACAAGTGTTTTAAAGAAATTAGTGAGCCCCAAAAATAATTGCTGGCTGTGTGACGAGACCCAGAAGATCACCTCAATTCACAAATGTTTTAAAGAAAGTTGTAAACCCCCAAAAAAATTGCTGGCACAGTGACAAGACACACATCACCTAAATTCCCTGATATTTGGTAAAAATGACACCCAAAAAGACTTGCTGGCACAGTGGTGACAAGACCGAGAAGATCACCTTAATTCACAAATGTTTTAAATAAAGTTGTAAACCCCAAAAAAACTTGCTGGCACAGTGACAAGACACACATCACCTAAATTCTCTGATATTTGGTCGAAATGAGACCCCCTCAGATCCCCCCAGTAGCGTGGCAGACCGGCAGTAACAACACACACATCTATCTTTTCTGAAATCTCCTCTGAAATGTGTGCAGAAGCGCTGCGTTGAAACCTTATATAGTGTGCTGCGGGACTTAGCTCTGTGAGCCCATGATTGGGCAAAATTTGCCCAATCAGGACTCTGAGCGGTGATTGGCATAGTATTCAACCAGTCTTGCACCAGACCTGTGGTCAGGTGCAAGGCTGTAGACAATTACGAGCTTCAGGCAGTGGGAAAATGCATTGTGGTCCATTGTGGTCGAACATGCGGCGAACACCCGGAAATGTTCGGGGTTCACGATCTGCTCGAACAGGCTAAGTTCGGGTCGAACCCCGAACCGTCCGAACCCGAACAGCTCATCCCTAGTGCTTAATAGAATTGAGATGATGAATATTTAAATCTCTCATTCCTTAAAACATGTTTTTTTTATAGACCAGTTACAATTTTGTTTCTTATTGTGTCCTAGAAGACTAACATAGAGACAGGAAGAATAGAGAAGATAGATTTAGGTCACCTGCCAATATTAGGACACTGTTAAGTGTTCAGTTGTTCATTAATATAAGACTAAGCTACTTAAGGGTTATTCACTAACTACCATTCTTAAACTGAAAGAACGCTGGCTTAACTTGGGCAAACTACAGTCTGGTAAGATCATGGACACTAGAAGGAATTCTCTATTTAGGCAACTGCTACCATAGTTCACCACCCTTTCCATCGCAGTTTCTGTTGAAGTTCTTCAGCATGTTTATTTAATGGGGTTTCCACTGAACGGTTGTGTACATTTTGCAGACGTTTCTACCAGTATATCAGTGACAGACAGTTGTCCTTCGTTGTTTACTACCCTTGTATTCAACGTATTTTGTATGGGAGGACTATGGAGGTCGCCACATTACAATCAACGCAGTTTATTCACCAGTGAAACAATGCTAAATGGATAATCACTGCAGTTTATGCTTTTCATGTAAGAATATCGGTGGTACCTTCTATTGCAAGAACGTCACCTAACGATGCTGAATTAATCATCTTCGATGAAGTACAACATAGTTGCAAAAAATAGATTTTACCATTGTTTGCAGTAACGATGAACATCAGCATATAGTGAATTATCCCTTTAATGCAGGAGTTGGCAAACATGGCCCTCTGGACGCAAAGTTACTCATTAGTTTGACTGAGCCCCATGGGAAACAGGGGCGGAACCACAGGTTTCGGGGGTGCATTCTACCAGTTTTGTCCAAGAACTGGTGTTGGGTTCGCAGTGACAGGTGGATACATTTTCCCCCAGCTCACGGATATATATATGGGCCCCCGGCTCTCACCTCCTCTGCTGGCTGCCAGGGTCAAGGCTCCGCCGGAGTTCTTCTCCCTACGAGGCAAGCGGCCGCTGACATGCAGCTTGGCCAATCGCCGGGAACCACCTGACCAGCCGCTCAGCCGCGTTCTCGCAAGATTGCGTGCTGGTCAGGTGGTTACCATCCCAGGCGAGCGACCAAGCTGCATGCCAGCGGCCGCTTGTCTCGTAGGGAGAAGAGAATGCCGGCGGCGGTGATTGCCCCATTGCCCCCCCCTGGATCCACCCCTGATGGGAAATGTAGTTCTAAAACATCTCAAGGGTCAAGGTTCCTGACCCATGCTTTAATATTTTCAGAATGTTACAATAATTCTGGAGGGCCGAGGTTGCTGACCACTAAACATTTACTTCAACATAGTATGTATTATTTTAATGCGTTTCCTGTTGTATACAGGAGATAAGCAGATGGAATATTTATTAGACACAAAAAAGTGTGAGCACATTTTTTAAATAAGCATAAAATTTTGAAATATAGTTACAACAATAAGACACAATGTTACAATAGATGTAGAATACACCCAAAGGTGTGCTTGGAAGACCGAGACATGTTACAATAGCATTAAATACATTATTACAGACAATACAAATTTCACAAGCTACATTAACTTTTTACATATATTGTTTATTTCATTTTATTGCTTTTGTCCCAACCCTCGAATATGTTGTTGGTGACACAGGACTTCACACAGTGCAGAGATGATTGCAACTATGTAACTGCACATGAGGTGGCGCTACATAATCTCATATGAAATTATAACCCTCTGATACCCTGGACAATGGTATTTTTATTGACAAATACATTATAACAAACACATAAAAGTCTTTAAAATAAAATTAAACATCTCTTAATGTCATTGCATTTCTTTTTTTAAGTTTAAAGTATGTGTTTCTGTTTTCCATTCTATCTGGAATAATGCTACACATTATAAAAGCATTAGCTGAATGTTAATGCATTTGGCTTTAATTTTTTTTGCCAGCCCACATGTGAAATATAAGTAATGAAAAGGTAGTATTTAAACTTTACAAATTGAGTTTCGTAATTATAGGACAAATCAATAAAAATATGTTCATCACACATTGATTTAAGGGGGGGGCACAGAATCAAATTGGTCAATGATTCCACAAAGAAAGTAATTGCAAATAATAAAAAAAATCAAAGCATAAAATAAGCAGCTGAAATATTACCCTCAAATATGTTATTACAGTAAGGAATACCTTGGGAATATGCAAAAATATTTCTTACTGTTTAATTAAAAATTATTTTTCAAAAATCCACTGGTTCCTAACAGTGGTTTTTTTGGAAAATCACTTTAATGAAGGGGTTAAACACAAACATACATGTGAATTTAGCTGTAATGCAGCCAGTATACAAACTTTAATAGTATATTCTTAACCCTCCATATTTCTAATGAACATAACATGCAACAGGTAGATTAGTCATTTGCAGTATGGCTTGTCAAACTAATACTGATACAATTATTTTAATTTAATACTAAAAATAATTAAAATAGTGAGGCGCCTCACCACACCTCCTCTAAACTCCACACAATGCTGTATATCCCAGTGAGGGTATCAAACAAACACCAGATAAAAAATTATAAATACACAAAACATTATACAGTGCAAATCACCCATCATTGATACAGTGCACACACAAAATTATATCTTGTTAGGATCCTGAACCATGCCTTGGCAGCACTCTTCAAGTGAACCTCAGCCTTATCATATTTCCCAGCCCTTCCCGTGTTTCCATAACCCTCTGTATCCAGCGGGTCTCAAGGTTCCCATGTTCTGGTCAGATCACACGTCCTCCATTGTCACCCCTCTACGTGCCCTGTTCCTCTGCTTCAAATTATTTATTCTCCTGTATCCTGCAACTCACCGCTCTCCACCCACCCCTGGACTTGTGCATTACTGTATCCTGGGTTCAGATCCTTGCCGAACCTGTGCGTACACTTGACAAAATGCTGAAGCCTACACTTTTATGAACGTTTAATGAACCTGTGGTGATCCATGCTGTAATGGAGCTGGTGAGAAAAACTTCCCAGGAGCTTTTTCCACACCTGCCCCAACTCATGATAGAGCTGCTATAGACGCCGTGGGGCTCATCCAGTATGGTGGGTAGCCCCTCAGTTAAAAAAGTATATGGCCTGCTGTCTCCTAAGGAATGTGCCTGGAGACAAGCCGCTGGCCTCTGTCTTTATTATGGGTAACCGGGCCATTGGCTTTCAAGCTGTCCATTGAGACCCTTCAAAAGCCCTGCTGCAGTCTCCAAGCAAGTTACAGAATCTCAGTCTGTTCCCCCGATCCAAACCTGCCCCTAGGAGACTCCAGTACCAAAGCCTGCACCCCCGCCTAAGCCAGCTCCCAAGAAGCCATCTCCACCCAAACTCAGAAGGGCTTTGTCTTCCAAGCTCCCCGCCATCAAGGACAAAGTACCCTTGCCCATTGTTATTTTCCATAAGGATCCTGAAGGGAAAAAGTCTGAAGAGGATGAACCGGTGGAGCCCAAGGAGACAGAGCTTGCTGTGCCCCAGAAACTAGAACCTGCTGCTCCCTTAGAAGCAGAACCTGTTGTATACATGGAGTCTGAGCCTGCTAATTTAATGAAACCAGACACTTCTGAACCTATGGACCTTGTGCTGATCCAAACTTCTGGTAGACTAGCCAATACTCAAAGTTAGCATGTCCTTGTTTCCACCATGACTCCTATACCAGCCCCAACTACAGGTGGTTCCACCCATGTTGTGAAGGTACCTACTCCCAGCCAATTGCTGCTGGATCAGAGTAGTGTGCATGAAGACAGAAACAATACCCCCAGGTTTTGCTCTTATCTCTAATGGGACTCTAGTCTGCAAGGAAGAGCTGAAGGTGTTTGAGGAAGCACTGACCTCCAGGAATGCTGCAAGAGAGCCTGCAGAAACCATCATGACATTAACTACTGCAGTACCTACCACTCTCAGCCAGCAATCCACACCCCTCTATAAACCATGCCTGGACTTTATACCACCTAATTGTTCTGATTCAGATTTGTAGTAGGGATCCCTGGAGTACGGTGATGAGGAGATGCCTTACTTGGAGGAAAACCACACAACCACCTGGCTGCAAACTGCATGGCACAGTAAAGGACAGGGCCGGCCCAAGACATTGTGCTGCCTGGAGCGAAGGATGAAATGCTGCCTCCCGAACAAAAAAAACACCACGCAGTGTGTATGACCGTATCACAGTGCGCCACAGCAATAAAATTCAAACACTCATACACACCGTACAATAGAATTTTATTGCTGTGGAGCTCTGTGATACAGTAATGTGAGGTGTATATAACTGAGGCCAGCGTCACATACCCAGCAGTGCCCAGCGTCACATACCCAGCAGTGCCCAGCTTCACATGCCCAGCAGAGCCCAGCATCACATACCCAGCAGTGCCCAGCATCACATGTCCAGCAGTGCCCAGCGTCACATACCCAGCAGTGCCCAGCATCACATACCCAGCAGTGCCCAGCGTCACATACCCAGCAATGCCCAGCTTCACATGCCCAGCAGTGCCAAGCATCACATACCCAGCCGGGACCCGGCAAGAGGAGAGAAATTGCCGCCGCAGTCTGGAGGAACTCCTCACACGCGCACTACAGTAATCCCACGCTTCCATTCTAGACCCGGCTGACCAGCTATGCCAGGAAATGGAAGTGCAGGATTATGGCATGTGTGTGGGCGGATCCTCGTCAGGCTGCTGGGCTCCATTTACTGTTCGGCAGCCCCAAAACTAGATGCCATCGCCCAGTGCTTTTTTCTGGAAAAATAGGTGGGTGTACTCTCACGCCCCGGGAAAAACTGATAAATTATGGTGATTTTTTGTGTCCTAATAAATACTCCTTTATTGCCCCCAGTTCACACATGGATATATTTTGCCCCAGGCCAGCTCACATGGGTATATTGCCTCAGTTCACACATGGGTATATTGCCTCAGTTCACACATGGGTATATTGCCCCAGCTCACACATGGATATATTGAATCAAATCCCCTAACGAGGAATAGACCTATTACTGAATTAAAACAATTATTTATTAAACACAATTAAAATTAATAATGAGATAGTTGTCAATTTAAATGTTGACCCACATGAATTTATCAGTGAATTGAAAATTAAAGGATTATGAATATATAACCAATTCAAAGTAAGAGGTGCGTCCACCAATTACAAAAGCACATATTGCATAATTGGTGTATAAACATTCATATCACATCAGAATGAATAGTTGAGCAGAAAAATATATATATGCTCGCTATCTAACTTCTGACTGATACACTGGAGGCTCAAAAGCGGTGAAATAACCAATAAATACTTAGTAAACCAATTTGGCTCAAGGGGTAACGATTGTATGAACCCCGGCGAGTGGAAAAAATTGGAAAAATCAACAAGGATGAGCTCTCAATAGTGGGGTGAGGAAGATTAGTTCAGACCAATTGAAGTAGGTAACCACATAAACAATTGAATGCCTATTCAGGCATGATTGGATATTCCTTAAACCCTGGTTGATCAATATGTGCAGCCGGGGGAGTGTAAATTCATAAACCTCTCGGTACCATGTCCAATCACTTCCGTGGGCACAGGTGTATAAAATCAAGCACCTAGGCATGCAGACTGTTTTTACAAACATTTGTGAAAGAATGGGTCGCTCTCAGGAGGTCAGTGAATTCCAGTGTGGAACTGTGATAGGATGCCACCTGTGCAAGAAATCCAGTCGTGAAATTTCCTCGCTCCTAAATATTCCACAGTCAACTGTCAGCTGTATTATAAGAACGTGGAAGTGTTTGGGAATGACAGCAACTTAGCCACACAGTGGTAGGCCACGTAAACTGATTGAGCGCGGTCAGCAGATGCTGAGGTGCATAGTGCTAAGAGGTTGCCAACTTTCTGCAGAGTCAATCGCTACATGCCTCCAAACTTAATGTGACCTTCAGATTAGCTCAAGAACAGTGCGCAGAGAGCTTCATGGAATGGGTTTCCATGGCCGATTAGCTGCATCCAAGCCATACATCACCAAGTGCAATGCAAAGCGTCGGATGCAGTGGTGTAAAGCACGTCGCCACTGGACTCTAGAGCAGTAGAGAGATATTCTCTGGAGTGACGAATCGTGCTTCTCCATCTGGAAATCTGATGGACGAGTCTGGGTTTGGCGGTAGCCAGGAGAACGGTACTTGTCTGACCGCATTGTGCCAAGTGTAAAGTTTGGTGGAGGGGCAGTGGCGTAGCGTGGGTTGTCAGCGCCCGGGGCCAGCAAAGAATTGTGCGCCCCCCCCAACCTGTGGACGTTATCGATATTGCCCCAGCTCACACATGGATTTGCCCCCAGCTCATGGATTTGCCCCAGCTCTCACATGGATTTGCCCCCCAGCTCATGGATTTGCCCCAGCTCATGGATTTGCCCCCAGCTCATGGATTTGCCCCCAGCTCATGGATTTGCCCCCCAGCTCACTCATGGATTTGCCCGCCAGCTCACACATGGATTTGCCCCCAGCTCATGGATTTGCCCCAGCTCATGGATTTGCCCCCAGCTCATGGATTTGCCCCCAGCTCATGGATTTGCCCCCCAGCTCATGGATTTGCCCCCAGCTCATGGATTTGCCCCCAGCTCACTCATGGATTTGCCCCAGCTCACGGGGATTTGCCCCCAGCTCATAGATTTGCCCCAGCTCTCACATGGATTTGCCCCCCAGCTCACTCATGGATTTGCCCCCATCTCATGGATTTGCCCCCCAGCTCACTCATGGATTTGCCCCCATCTCATGGATTTGCCCCCCCAGCTCACTCATGGATTTGCCCCCATCTCATGGATTTGCCCCCCAGCTCACTCATGGATTTGCCCCCATCTCATGGATTTGCCCCCAGCTCACTCATGGATTTGCCCCCATCTCATGGATTTGCCCCCCAGCTCACTCATGGATTTGCCCCCAGCTCATGGATTTGCCCCCCAGCTCACTCATGGATTTGCCCCAGCTCACGGGGATTTGCCCCCAGCTCATAGATTTGCCCCAGCTCTCACATGGATTTGCCCCCCAGCTCACTCATGGATTTGCCCCCATCTCATGGATTTGCCCCCCAGCTCACTCATGGATTTGCCCCCAGCTCATGGATTTGCCCCCAGCCCTTACCTGGATATTGCCCCAGGCCCCAGCTCCGGCGGGGGTTGAGGGGACCGGGACCAGATGCCGGGCAGCGCGGGAGCGCCTGCCTGGTCTTTAACAGTCCGTCCTGTTAGGTGATGCCGCGCAGCCGGTCACGTGGTCTGGCCAATCAGGTGGTACAGAGACTCCGTACCACCTGATTAGCCGGACCACGTGACCGGCTGCGCACGCCGCGCAGCCGCATCACCTAACAGGACGGACTGTTAAAGACCGGCAGGCGCTCCCGCGCTGCCCGGCATCTGCGTCCCCTCAACCCCCGGGCCAGTTTTAGGGGCGCAAATGCGCCCCTAACAAAACTGCGCCCGGGGCCACGGCC
The DNA here is from genome assembly GCA_009667805.1 of Leptobrachium leishanense. Taxonomy (NCBI): domain Eukaryota; kingdom Metazoa; phylum Chordata; class Amphibia; order Anura; family Megophryidae; genus Leptobrachium; species Leptobrachium leishanense. Next base: position 100,352,194 of record CM019064.1, read on the forward strand.
CCCCCAGCCCCCCCCACGCTACGCCACTGTGGAGGGGGGATTATGGTGTGGGGTTGTTTTTCAGGAGCTGGGCTTGGCCCCTTAGTTCCAGTGACTGGAACTCTGAATGCTTCAGCATACCAAGACATTTTGGACAATTCCATGCTCCCAACTTGGTGGGAACTGTCAGACCAGTTCAGATATGAAATTTCTATATTTCGCAGGACTGTGTACATGACGGCCAAGAATTGCTTCAAACAGGCCATCTGTCTAATTGGAGTCACAGTTTGAAGCTGGCCCCTTCCTCTTCCAACATGATTGTGCACCAGTGCACAAAGCAAGGTCACGTAAACTGATGGAGCTGGGTCAGCAGATGCTGAGGCGCATAGTGCGAAGAGGTCACCAACTTTCTGCAGAGTCAATCGCTACAGACCTCCAAACTTCATGTGGCCTTCAGATTAGCTCAAGAACAGTGTGCAGATAGCTTCATGGAATGGGTTTCCATGGCCGAGCAGCTGCATCCAAGCCATACATCACCAAGTGCAATGCAAAGCGTCGGATGCAGGGGTGTAAAGCACACTGCCACTGGACTCTAGAACAGTGGAGATGTGTTCTCTGGAGTGACGAATCGCGCTTCTCCATCTGGCAATCTGATGGACGAGTCTGGGTTTGGCGGTTGCCAGGAGAACGGTACTTGTGTGACTGCATTGTGCCAAGTGTAAAGTTTGATGGAGGGGGGATTATGGTGTGGGGTTGTTTTCAGGAGCTGGGCTTCGCCCCTTAGTTCCAATGAAAGGATCTCCGAATGCTTCAGCATACCAAGACATTTTGGACAATTCCATGCTTCCTCTTCCAACATGACTGTGCACCAGTGCACAAAGCAAGGTCCAAAAAGACATGGATGACAGAGTCTGGTGTGGATGAACTTGACTAGCCTGCACAGAGTCCTGACCTCAACCCGATAGAACACCTTTGGGATGCATTAGAGCAGAGACTGAGAGTCAGGCCTTCTCGTCCAACATCAGTGTGTGACCTCACAAATGCGCTTCTGGAAGAATGGTCAAAAATTCCCATAAACGCACTCCTAAACCTTGTGGACAACCTTCCCAGAAGAGCTGAAGCTGTTATAGCTGCAAAGTGTGGACCGACGTAATATTGAACCCTATGGATTAGGAATGGGATGTCACTTAATTTCATATGCGAGTCAAGGCAGGTGAGCGAATACTTTTGCCAATATAGTGTATCTAGAGTCTAACAAATGCCTATGCATAACAAAAGGACTCTAGATATGGTTGTGTATATACTGTATACATATAAGATGACCACACTGGCAAAGGGTGATTTGCACTGTATCCATTTTTCGTGTGTAATATTTTGATTAGTTCGTAAAACTCTAGCTCCCCAGCCACTTTTGATATCCTTTCTGGTATTATTGAGATCCCTTTCAGTAAACCAATTATTGTTGCTGGATTCTATTGCCCACCGAGCTCCCCAGTGCACTCCCTTTCTGACATAACCCAAATCCTTAGAATTTGGTAGCTCAAAACCAAAAAAGTGAACTGCTGGTCCTTGGCGATTTTAATGTTGACTGGCTGAATCCTAAAAACAATAAACACTGCTCCCAGTTTAAGGCTTTCCAGTTAACACAATTAATCTCCTCCCCCACTTGCATTAAAATGAAAAGCCTTAACCATACCTTGCTGGACTGGATTCTCTCCTCATGTCCTGATAGAATACAGGAAGCAGGCGTTCTCGCTAATAGCCTCAGTGATCACTGTCTAGTGTACTGTGTGTGCAAAATAAAGGCCACAAAATCTCCCCCAAAGGTAATAATCACCAGGGCCTTCAAGAAATTTAATCTTGAATCCTTCCTAAATTATCTCAAACGGCTCACGTGGTACAGGCTAATCCTAATCCCAGACCTGGACTGTGCAATTGAATACTTTCAGTTAGAGCTCCTGCAAGTCTGGAATGCCCATGCAATAAAATAAATAAATAATTGGAGAAAAAATTGCCTAAAAAATCTCAAAAATTGCCTAAAAAATCCCCAAAATTGCCTAAAAAATCCTAAAAAAAAATCGACTTTTTGCTGCAAATGAAACGAATACATGGCTCAATAAATATTTAATAAAAGAGGGGATTTTTTTTTACATCGAAACCTATGGGATTCGCCTGTTTAAACCTGTCGAAGGAAACCATTGAAAAGTAGGGCATTTCACTGACATTTCTCTGCTGTTTGGTCTGAATTGATTAACCAGTACTTCTTTATGGGGATTTCACTCCTGCTAAAGGTCACCATATTTCGTTGCCAATTCGCCAATATTTGGCGTTTAGCCAGCTTTTGATTAGCGAATGGCCACGAAATTGCACCGTATGGGGAAATTCACTGTTCGGTGCAAGTTCCTGGCTAGGGATGAGCAGAACACCCCCCGAGTTCGGTTCGAGCTCGAACACGAACTTCATATATATTCAGGTCCGAACCCGAACCCGAACTCGAACCCAATGCAAGTCAATGGGGCTGAAAATTCGTTTTTTTAGATTTTTTATGCTACATGTTTGCCATAAAAGGTGTATGGGGGTCCGGGTAGTGCCCTGGGGGACAGGAAACAAGGACAAAAAGTAAAAAAAAAAACATTTTTAAAGGGACAGTGAGTTTTCCATGAAATAAGGGTTAAAAATAAAAACCAAGAATTCCTTCAAATATCGTGCCTAGGAGGTCCCCATAACCTGCCCGTGAAGTGGCGGATTTCTAGGATGTATAGAAACACTTAAAAACAAAAAAATGACGTTCCATATAACGGTAAATGCTTTTCCTTTAATCTATCCATAAACAACTGCTTGGGGCGGCAGCCTGTATGAAAAGACAATTTAGGACGCGCAGCAAAAGTTTAGTGATTTTTTTGGCTAAATTATTGTGAAACTTATGCAGGCTTTGGATGAAAGTAACAATAGGTGCTTTAAAATTGGGCTTTTAGCGTCGGCAACAGTGCCGTCACACCGTAACCCCTCTGAGGATATGAATCTGATACAGGCGTCAGTGGCAGTGCACCCAGATATTGTGCCTTTAGTGCCAGGCCTGCAAGTAACCCCTCTGTGGTATTGTGGAAGAATGCAGGGGTGGACCATGCGGTCCTATATTAAAAAGATATGAATCTGGGAATGGGCGTCAGTGCACCCAGATATTCTGCCTTTGGTGCAAGACTGCCAGGCCAGCAAGTATCATCATACAGTAACTCCTCTGTGATATTGTGGAAGAGTGCAGGGGTGGACCATGTGGTCCGATATTGAAAAGTTTTTTATCTGGTAATGGGCGTCAGTGCACCCAGATATTGTGCCTGTAATGCCAGGCCAGCAAGTATCATCATACAGTAACCCCTCTGTGGTATTGTGGAAGAGTGCAGGGGTGGACCATGTGGTCCGATATTGAAAAGTTTTTTATCTGGTAATGGGCGTCAGTGCACCCAGATATTGTGCCTTTAATGCCAGGCCAGCAAGTATCATCATACAGTAACCCCTCTGTGGTATTGTGGAAGAGTGCAGGGGTGGACCATGTGGTCCTATATTGAAAAGTTTTTTATCTGGTAATGGGCGTCAGTGCACCCAGATATTGTGCCTGTAATGCCAGGCCAGCAAGTATTATCATACAGTAACCCCTCTGTGGTATTGTGGAAGAATGCAGGGGTGGACCATGTGGTCCTATATTGAAAAGTTTTTTATCTGGTAATGGGCGTCAGTGCACCCAGATATTGTGCCTTTAATGCCAGGCCAGCAAGTATCATCATACAGTAACCCCTCTGTGGTATTGTGGAAGAATGCAGGGGTGGACCATGTGGTCCTATATTGAAAAGTGTTTTTTTTTATCTGTTAATGGGCGTCAGTGCACCCAGATATTCTGCCTTTGGTGCAAGACTTCCAGGCCAGCAAGTATCATCATACACTAACCCCTCTGTAGTATTGTGGAAGAATGCAGGGGTGAACCTTGCGGTCCTATATTGAAAAGTTTTTTATCTGGTAATGGGCGTCAGTGCACCCAGATATTGTGCCTGTAATGCCAGGCCAGCAAGTATCATCACACAGTAAGGCTGGGGTCAGACGAACGCAGTGTTAACGTCCGTGTTGCCCGCACATAAGTACGTCCGTGATAGCATACAATTGTGTTAAATGGAGCCCCACACACAAAGTACGTCCGCACAGAAGTGCGGGGGCTGACGGACGCTGCAAACAGACGCAGGTTAGGCAAGAACGTAATACTGCTAGAACGGACGTGCAGAGTGCGCCACGTCCACAACGTCCGCATATTTTTGTGTGTGAGTGATGCAACAAGGTCAGACGGACTGCATTTTTACGTCCAGCATTTTTGACGGACAGAATTTTCTTTCATTGTAATTTATTTTCCCTGCTACATCAGTCAAAAAATACGTCAGTGAAAAAAACCGACTGTGTGACTGGCCACTACCTTGTTGTCAGTCAGTAAGTACGTCCGTACTGCACGGACACACAGTCCGTACAAAATGCGCTCATCTGACCCTAGCCTAACCCCTCTGTGGTATTGTGGAAGAGTGCAGGAGTGGACCATGTGGTTCTATATTGAAAAGTGTTTTTTTTTTTATCTGTTAATGGGCGTCAGTGCACCCAGATATTGTGCCTTTAGGCTGGGGTCAGACGAGCGTAGTGTTCACGTCCGTGATTGCGCCTAAAAGTACGTCCGTGATAGCATGAAAGTAAGTCCATTGGAGCCTGACACATGAAGTACGTCCGCACTGAACTGCGGACGCACAACGGCCGCGGCAAACGGACGCAGGTTAGGCAAGAACGTAATACTGCTAGAACGGACGTGCGGAGTGCGCCACGTCCACAACGTCTGCATAGCTTTGTGTGTGAGTGATGGAGCGAGGTCAGACGGACTGCATTTATACGTCCAGCATTTTTGACGGACAGAATGTTTTTTCATTGTAATTTATTTTCCCCTCCTACATCCGTCAAAAAATAACTTCAGTGAAAAAACGGACTGTGTGACCACTACTGCGTCATCCGTACTGACGATGTCCGTACTGCAGGGACGTACAGTCCGTAGAAATCACGCTCGTCTGACCCCAGCCTAAATGCCAGGCCAGCAAGTATCATCATACAGTAACCCCTCTGTGGTATTGTGGAAGAGTGCAGGGTTGGACCCTGCGGTTCAAAAAATTAAAATTATATAAATCTGGCACAGGCGTCAGTGCAGCAAAATATTGTGCTTTTCATGGCAGCAAGTGCCTTCACACCGTAACCCTTTTGTGGTATTGTGGAAGAGTTCAGTGCTGGAGGTTTTGTGAATGCAGAAGAAGACATCCCCGATCTATTCCATTACTTCAGCATCAGGGGATTGATAGCTGCTGATCCAGGACTGATAATTTTTTTAAATGTCTGCCAGTCTACAGAGTCGGTGGACAGACGCACTCTTTTGTCTGTGACAAAACCTCCAGCGGCACTGAACGTGCTTTCGGAAAGCACGCTAGATGAAGGGCAACCTAGTAGCTGCATAGAATATTGGCTAAGTTCTGGCCAGTGATCCAATCTCAACACGCAGTAAGCCAGTGGATCATCTGCTGGAAAGGTATCCAGGTCTGCCCTTGCCCCCTAGGTATTTCTGCACCATATGGTGAAGACGCTGGCAATGGGTGCCTACATTTGACGTCCCTGGGCATCGAGGACTAAAAAAATTTAAAAAAGCATCAGTCAAGCGGCCTTGGCCTTCACCACTATCTCTTTGATCACCCGCAGCCTCAGAAGCACGTGTGTCAGCACTTGGTAATCTACCAGTGCCTGGAAAGGTGTTACACAAGTGTCGCTTTAGAGCGTCCTCAAGTTTTTTCATCCTGTGCTCCCTCTGTGCGGGCAGGATGAGCTCTGCAACTTTCCCCTTGTATCGTGGATCAAGAAGGGTTGCCAACCAGTAATGATCCCTCTCCTTGATAGCACGAATCCTGGGGTCCTTTAGCAGGCTTTGCATCATTAGGGAGCCCATGCAGCGTAGGTTGGAGGTGGCATTAGCTTCCGAGTCTTCCTGGTCAATGAGGATGACCGTATCGTGCACTTCCTCCTCCCAGCCACGCATTAGCCCTTCTGTTTCTGGGCACACAAAACCCTCCCTTGAGGAATCCCCACCTTCAATGCCCCCACTACTTAAATATTCCTCCTCCTCCTCATCCTCCTCCTGTCTGATCTGAGTAGGACCCGCTGGAATGCTGTCTGCGGAAAGACTGGGGCCTTGAGAGCTAGGGAAGGCCTCCTCTTCCTCCCGCTGCTCTGCCTCTAGAGCCACATCTATAATTCCCCGCAGAGTGTGCTCCAGCAGGAACACTCAAGGAATTGTGTCACTGATGCATGCACTGTCCCTGCTCCCCATCCTCGTTGCCTCCCCAAATGGTGACAGTACAGTGCATGCATCCTTGATCATCAGCCACTGCGGGGGGGGAAGAAACCAAGTTGACCTGAACCTGTCCTTGTGCCATACTCACACAGGTACTCATTGATGGCCCTCTGCTGCTTGTGCAGACGCTGCAGCATTGCTAATGTCGAGTTCCACCTGGTGGGCATGTCACAGATCAGACGGTTTGTGGGAAGGTGGAATTCTCTTTGAATTTCTGCCAGGCGAACGCTTGTTGGGAATGACTGTCTGAAGTGGCTGCAGACTTTTCTGGCCTGGATGAGAAGCTCTGGCAGCCCTGGTACTTGGTTAGGAAATGCTGTACCACCAGATTTAGGACGTGTGCTAGGCATGATACATGCGTCAATTTACCCTTGCGTAGGGCGGAGAGAAGGTTGCTGCCATTATCGCAGACGATCATTCCCAGCTCAAGCTGGCGTGGTGTTAACCATCTCTACACCTGCCCCTGCAGAGCTGACAACATTTCTGACCCGGTGTGGCTCCTGCCCCCTAAACAAACCAGCTCAAGCACAGTATGGCATCTTTTTGCTTGAGCCATTGCATAGACCCTGTCAGGCGTCGGTTTAACTGCCACTTCGCCAGTGACAGAGAAGTAGGAGGAGGAGGAGGAGGAAGAGGTGGTGGTGGTGGAGCAGACAGACCTCATACAAGCAGCTTTCTGGAGGCGTGGTGGATGAACAAGCTCCAGCACAGAGCCCCGTCTTGGATCACTCCCAGCTGCGATCAGAGTTACCCAGTGTGCCGTGAAGGAAATGTAACGACCCTGTCCATGCTTGCTGGACCACGTGTCTAAAGTCACATGCACCTTGCTGCTGACTGCCTTTCCCAATGACTGGATAACATTGTCTTCCATGAGCTGGTATAGTGCTGGAATGGCCTTGTGTGAAAAGTAATGGTGTTTTGGAACCTGCCACTGTGGTACAGCACATTCAGCAAATTCACGGAAGGGAGCAGAGTCCACCAGCTGGAAAGGCAGCACCTGCAATGCGATTAATTTTGCTAAGCTGGCATTTAGACGCTGTGCTTGGAGATGGTTGGGACTATATTTTTTCTTTCGCTACAGCAGCTGCGGCAATGTAATCTGACTGCGTAAATCTTCAGCTACTGGGATGATGTCACATTGTGAGGAAGGACCTGGTACATCCATTACTGTAGCATCATCCCTGTTGGTGGAGGTTGTAGGCAATGACATGGCAGGACATACAGTGGGGGTAGAGACAGATGAGGAGGAGGACCTACGCAAAGTTTTGCGCAAACGGGAAGTGTGGCACTTGTTCATATGTCGCCTCAAGCACGTGGTACCCAAGTGTCCGGTATCTTTCCCACGCTTAAGCCTCATCTGACATAGATTACAAATAGCAATGCTGCGCTCTACTGCACATTTCTTAAAGAACTCCCAGACAACAGACTTCCTGCATGTGTTCTTTGAGACAACAGCGCTCTGCACCGGAGCAGCTCTAACATGTGATGCCTTGGACTGGCTAGTGCTACGGTTGGTCACAGAGGATGTTGTGCCTCGTGTTTGCTGTGCCTCCTCCTCCCCCTCCTCCTCACTTGATTTTTCTGTTCTATCTGGCACCCAGGTGGAGTATACTCCCTTGCTCAACCTCAGAGATTGAATCAGAGCACTGTACTTGCTGCGCATCCTCAAGCAGCATGTCACTCTCATTGTAGTCAAACAATTCAGCTGACTCCTCCGTGTGTGATAGCGAGGCTACGGCAGGAGTAGCTGTGGACATGGAGGCTGCATTAGATGCTTTGGCAGCTGAGGTGGACTGTAAAGCACTAGAAGCCTGGCTGGCAGAGGACTCGGAGGATGAGGATGGCCTGGTTAGCCAATCCACCAAGTCCTCTGTATGTTGCTGCTGCTTAAGACGGCCAGCACCAGTTAGAAATGACAAGCGTGCCCCTGCAGAGGATGCACCATGTCCACCACGACCAGAGGCACAGCCTCCCGACACAGGGGCTGCTTGCCCTCTTATCTGTGGCTGGGAGCGTCTGCCTGTCCTTTTTGTTCTTTCAGACATGGTGAGTGATATATAGATTAATATATACAGAACTCTGATTCAACTCTGGTATAAAGATTTAAATAACTCTGGTATAACTCAGTGAGCCACACTGATAGCTGGCAGCCAGTAACGAGACACAGATCACCTCAATTCACAAATGTTTTGTAGAAATTAGTGAGCCGCAAAATACAGCGTGGTACTGGATGTGTGACGAGACACAGATCACCTCAATTCACAAATGTTTTGTAGAAATTAGTGAGCCCCAAAATACTGCGTGGTACTGGATGTGTGACGAGACACAGATCACCTCAATTCACAAATGTTTTGTAGAAATTAGTGAGCCCCAAAATACAGCGTGGTACTGGATGTGTGACGAGACACAGATCACCTCAATTCACAAATGTTTTGTAGAAATTAGTGAGCCCCAAAATACAGCGTGGTACTGGATGTGTGACGAGACACAGATCACCTCAATTCACAAATGTTTTGTAGGAATTAGTGAGCCCCAAAATACAGCGTGGTACTGGATGAGTGACGAGACACAGATCACCTCAATTCACAAAAGTTTTGTAGAAATTAGTGAGCCGCAAAATACAGCGTGGTACTGGATGTGTGACGAGACACAGATCATCTCAATTCACAAATGTTTTGTAAAAATTAGTGAGCCCCAAAATACTGCGTGGTACTGGATGTGTGACGAGACACAGATCACCTCAATTCACAAACATTTTGTAGAAATTAGTGAGCCCCAAAATACAGCATGGTACTGGATGTGTGACGAGACACAGATCACCTCAATTCACAAATGTTTTGTAGAAATTAGTGAGCCCCAAAATACTGCATGGTACTGGATGTGTGACGAGACACAGATCACCTCAATTCACAAATGTTTTGTAGAAATTAGTGAGCCCCAAAATACAGCGTGGTACTGGATGTGTGACGAGACACACAGATCACCTCAATTCACAAATGTTTTGTAGAAATTAGTGAGCCCCAAAATACAGCGTGGTACTGGATGTGTGACGAGACACAGATCACCTCAATTCACAAATGTTTTGTAGAAATTAGTGAGCCCCAAAATACTGCGTGGTACTGGATGTGTGACGAGACACAGATCACCTCAATTCACAAATGTTTTGTAGAAATTAGTGAGCCCCAAAATACAGCATGGTACTGGATGTGTGACGAGACACAGATCACCTCAATTCACAAATGTTTTGTAGAAATTAGTGAGCCCCAAAATACAGCGTGGTACTGGATGTGTGACGAGACACAAATCACCTCAATTCACAAATGTTTTGTAGAAATTAGTGAGCCCCAAAATACAGCGTGGTACTGGATGTGTGACGAGACACAGATCACCTCAATTCACAAATGTTTTGTAGAAATTAGTGAGCCCCAAAATACAGCATGGTACTGGATGTGTGACGAGACACAGATCACCTCAATTCACAAATGTTTTGTAGAAATTAGTGAGCCCCAAAATACAGCGTGGTACTGGATGTGTGACGAGACACAGATCACCTCAATTCACATATGTTTTAAAGAAAGTAGTGAGCCCCAAAAAAACTTGCTGGCTGTGTGACAATACACAGAAGATCACCTCAATTCACAAATGTTTTAAATAAATTAGTGAGCCCCAAAAAAACTTGCTGCCTGTGTGACAAGACACAGAAGATCACTTCAATTCACAAATGTTTTAAAGAAATTAGTGAGCCCCAAAACAATTGCTGGCACAGTGACAAGACACTCATCACCTAAATTCCCTGATATTTGGTAGAAATGAGACACCCCCAGAACCCCTCAGTAGCGTGGCAGACCGGCAGTAACAAGACACAACTATCTCCTCTGAAATCTCCTCTGAAATGCGTGCAGAAGCGCTGCGTGGAAACGTTATATAGTGTGCTGCGGGACTTAGCTCTGTGAGCCCATGATTGGGCAAAATTTGCCCAATCAGGACTCTGAGCGGTGATTGGCATAGTGTTGAACCAGTCTTGCACCAGACCTGTGGTCAGGTGCAAGGCTGTAGTCAATTACGAGCTTCAGGCCAGAGGGAAAATGCATTGTGGTCCATTGTGGTCGAACATGCGGCGAACACCCGGAAATGTTCGGTGTTCGCGATCTGCTCGAACAGGCTAAGTTCGGGTCGAAACCCCGAACCGACCGAACCCGAACCGCTCATCCCTATTCCTGGCCAAGTCAGTGCTCGTTAAATAACCCTGAAGGTTCGGCGGAAGAAGACCAAGGAACTATTTTTCCCCTCAGTCTACTTCTGTTTTCACAGAAAGGAGATGACAGTGTGAGAACCTCAGCGGAGCCTGTGCGATGATTCGAGATGCGTTGGCTGTATTTTAAACGGTTTATAATTCTAAAGTGATTTTCTCTCATAAATGATTGACACGAATGATGAGCAATATGGAATCAGTCATTTCAGGACGAGAGATGGTTTACGTGTCCTTTACAAAGTGTAGGCTCAACTAACGGATAAACGAGCAAAAGCAAAGTGGTAACACAAAGAATTGCAAGAATAACAAGGAGTGTGGTAATGATAGCGTGAGGCTCTGCAAGAATTACTGGACCTCATGCAATCGTTACTGCACATAAGGGAATTGAGCCCTACATGTTTTATGATCTCGAGACAGGAATACGAATGTGAACAAAATATCCATCTTAATCCTTACTGTTCTCAAGGACAGACGACTACAGGAAATATCTTTACACATCACGTAGAGATCCTTCTATTAAAACTGGGTAGAGAAATGCAGGACTTATGCTTTGCTGCTCTTGGAATTACTTTTAATTCAAATGGATACTCTAGGATTAAACCAGGAAGGGATAGAGGCGTCAAATATAATCCTGTCCTGACCACCCTGACCAACACTTATGCTCTCCCTCCTATTTCAACCATCACGTTTCAATAAACTCACCTTTAATTCAGTGCCAGGATACCACCTGTAGGAGCATCACCTACAAACAGTATTACAAAGCTCGTGGTAACTTAACCAGAAGAGCTGTTGTAAACCCAACTGCTCCATAGACTATAATGACTCTGGTAAGTTTACACCAGCTTTGTAATATGGCCCTACGTGTGTATTGAGAGCCAGGGCGGGAGCAGAGTGTCAAGGACACCATGGTCACTATGATCATTTAAATTACATTGAATAGCGATAGTCCTTAGAGTGTCCCATAATGATTTCACACAAGCTCTAAGTTAAGGGCTTCTAATATCTGGTAGAGACACAGAAAAACCACTAAGGCCGGTGTCAGACGAGCGTTTTTTAGAGTGGAAGGAACGTCATGAGAGAGGACATTCCTTCCACTCTGACGCCCGTCTGGCCACCTCGCTGAGCGCAGTTAGTGTGCTCAGCGATGCAAGGCTCGATCCTCCTATGGAGGATTACACTTTGTAGCCCTGTCGAACGCGCATTGTAGCAAATCGACAGGGAGGCTTTCAGCACGGCCGCAGAACGTGTGTTGTAACACGTGCAATTCGTGCGACCGCTGCAGCGTGTGGCTGTCTCTTTCAAAGTGGCACAGCACTGCCACGAAATCCAGGAGGCACGTCTGACCCTGGCCTTAAAAAATCACTAATTTGAGGTGCAGATAATAGCTCTGTACCCAATGTACTACTTTTATGATCCCCTTTATCATTGTTAGTTTTGATTTGTATTCTTTTTTGTTTCATTTTACCAGTAGTTTGACAGGTTTTGTTCTATATTAAAATCAATATACTCTCACCTGGAATCATGTGTATATGTATTGGACATAGGCGTGCGCACGGGGTGTGCCAGGTGTGCCTAGGCACACCCTAATGCCGGCCCGCGGCACATTCTGGGTCCCGGCTGGCCGCATCCGATGGATAGCCGCCGGGACCCCTCGTCTCCGCGGGCCTGGCGGCAGCCTCCGCTTCCCTGGTGGTCCCTGTGGTTCGTGGGGCTGCACTGCGCTCTGTGCATGGCGCACAGACCGCACAGCACATCCCTCACTGACACGAGCGGCCGGCGATCTCTGATGACCTGTCACCTGACCGCCGGCGCTCTGACACAGACAGTAAGCACCGGCGGTCAGGTGACAGGTCATCAGAGATCGCCGGCCGCTCGTGTCAGTGAGGGATGTGCTGTGCGGTCTGTGCGCCATGCACAGAGCGCAGTGCAGCACCCCACGAACCACAGGGACCACCAGGGAAGCGGAGGCTGCCAGGCCCGCGGAAATGAGGGGTCCCGGCGGCTATCCATCAGATGCGGCCAGCCGGGTTACCCTCTTTGACCTCCCCCCCATCTGTGCCACTGGACCACCAATGATACATATTCAACCCCTCCCTGCAAGCAAAAAAAAAAACAAAGGTAAGCAGGAGAGGGGGCAATTTTCATATATGAAAAATATTTTTTAATAGTGTATTTTAAATATTTAAACAGTTTTATGGCTGTGGATTCTGTGATACACATATACTGCTGAGTTTTATGGCTGTGGATTCTGTGATAGCAGTATTTGTGTATCACAGAATCCACAGCCATAAAACTCAGCAGTATATGTGTATCACAGAATCCACAGCCATAAAACTCAGCAGTATTTGTGTATCACAGAATCCACAGCCATAAAACTCAGCAGTATATGTGTATCACAGAATCCACAGCCATAGAACTCAGCAGTATATGTGTATCACAGAATCCACAGCCATAAAACTCAGCAGTATATGTGTATCACAGAATCCACAGCCATAAAACTCAGCAGTATATGTGTATCACAGAATCCATAGCCATAAAACTCAGCAGTATTTGTGTGAGTTTTATGGCTATGGATTCTGTGATACACATATACTGCTGAGTTTTATGGCTGTGGATTCTGTGATACACAAATACTGCTGAGTTTTATGGCTGTGGATTCTGTGATACAAATACTGCTGAGTTTTATGGCTGTGGATTCTGTGATACCCAAATACTGCTGAGTTTTATGGCTGTGGATTCTGTGATACACAAATACTGCTGAGTTTTATGGCTGTGGATTCTGTGATACACATACACATACACTGCATACTGCTGAGTTTTATGGCTGTGGATTCTGTGATACACAAATACTGCTGAGTTTTATGGCTATGGATTCTGTGATACACATATACTGCTGAGTTTTATGGCTGTGGATTCTGTGATACACTGATACACACTGCATACTGCTGAGTTTTATGCCTGTGGATTCTGTGATACACACTGCATACTGCTGAGTTTTATGCCTGTGGATTCTGTGATACACTGATACACACTGCATACTGCTGAGTTTTATGCCTGTGGATTCTGTGATACACATACACTGCATACTGCTGAGTTTTATTGCTGTGGATTCTCTGATACGCTCATTCACATTGCTTGGTTTTATTGCTGTGGATTCTGTGATACGCTCTTACACGCTGCACATTGCTGAGTTTTATTGCTGTGGAGCTCTGATACACTCATACACGCTGCACATTGCTGAGTTTTATTGCTGTGGAGCTCTGTTACACTCATACACGCTGTATATTACTGAAGGTGTTATTGCTGCGAATCTCTGATACGCTCATACACACTGTACATTACTGTGAGTTTTATTGTTGTGGTTTCTGGGATATGCTCATTCACACTGCACATTAATGTGGGCTTTATTGCTACATACCCCCAGGGTGTAGGGAGGAGGATATATAGTTATGTATGTGAACGTATGGCTGTGTGTATAAATGCATGTATCTGTCTTTAAACAGGCTGCTTTGCGTAAAATTCTGCACCTGTTTCCTTGTCCGGTGTTGCCCCCTTGTCTTGTACCATAAAGGATTGTATTGTGCACAGAAATCACCACAATATCTGCTGCCTGCACTCCACAAAAAAGAATTACAGCGAGCGTCTTGGCAGCATCGTGAGGTACAGGTAGGAGACTGTATTGGTACAAGTCAGCAAGAGGTTAAATGGGCCACTCTACTCAAATTTCACTCCTTTTTAACATTTAACCACTTTGCTGCTGACGACGTGCTGAGCGCATCCTCTGGTTTCATGTTTGTGTGTAGAGGATGTACTCGGCACGTCGTTGAAGTCTTTGTGAGATCCGTCAGGTCGATATAGTGATTCCCAGAGTGAGACTGAGGGACTTTTTCTCCCAGTCTCCCTCTGCTCCTGGCGGCCAGAAGAGGTGAATGGAGCAGTCGTTCTTTTTGCGGGATGAGAGGTGAGTATCTGATTTTTGGGGGGGGGGTTCAGCTGTTGCTGACTGATTCTGCAGAAGTGGAATCCATTAGCACCAGGTCCTGGTTGTGAGTAAATGTTCAGTAACCGCAACCGGACGGTAATCAGCGCTAGTAGATTGTAATGCTAATGCTGATTAACACTTTCCACTCCCCATGTTAAGTATAGGGAGCTGAAAAGCGCAAGATTCCAAACGGTAACGGGTTTTCTAACAGATTAGCGTTTGGATTTTAATATGGTGCGCCCGCGCTAACTAACAATCTTTTGGATGAAAAAATGTGGTAAAATAAATTTACACGCTGCATGTGATCAAAATCCAAATTTAAATTTTTTGATCTAGCATTTTGAGGTGACATGATGTATACCGGGGTCATTGGTCCTCTAGCTCATTTGGAACTATATCTCCTATGTTGCTCGGCCAATAATTAAGATAGATGAGACTCATTGGAAATGTAGTTTCAAAACGTCTGGGTATCGAAGGTTGCTTAACCCTGAAGCATACACATAGTAATGTGTGTGGTGTGTCGTTGTATGTATGTATGTATGTATGTATGTATGTATGTATGTATGTATGTGATATATATATATATGTGTGTGTTTTGAGCTTTTGGGTGCACACCCTAATGCAATAGGCTGCGCACGCCTATGGTATTGGATAATAAGAAGTCAGTACTATAATAAGTTTTTATAAATTCAATGTTATTGAGAGAAACCTTAACCCTGATCTACATCGATGATATGCGGACTGGACCTATTCAGACGTCCTTGACCCAGGGCATTGCAGACACCAAAGGGGGTCATAACGTAACTTCTGATTATCAAATGTGCAAAAAAGCTACATATTTAAGCAACAGTTGTTTTGCGAGGAAATAGTTTTAAAAAATAAACATTCTGCAGCCCTTCCTGATTGACTTGTGTTTATGTACAATAAAAATGACATCAAGCCAAACACCACATGACAAGTTTTGCTATTCCACCTTTACTACTCTACTGAAGGCTTGAAACCCAGCAACCATGTCAACACAAATGACAAATTCAACACTTCCCCTCAAAAGACAGCATTTCACTCCAAGGCAAAAGAAGATTTGTTTAGAGAGCATTAGATGTGAGTGACAATTAACATCTCTTAATTGCATGATACATAAGAAATGTCAACTTTCCTTATTTCGTTAATTGACTACATGGTAAACAGGTTCTTTGTTTAGTAGAATCGAGTTAACACCATTAACAGTGTAATGGATCACTCAAACAGATAATCATGATCAGGTAACATTAATGAATATTGACAGATATGAAGACAAAATAATAAGGCACGGCAAGGGTTATAGAAACACAGAATGGCTTTTATAGTATTGTAGCAATCTGTGCTCTGGTTCTGACTTTTTAGTGACAAATATTAAGGGGATTATTCACTCACCATCATAGTTTGTCACTGGTGCCAAGAACCCTTTTGCAAAGACTATGAACAAACGGTAAATTCAGACAGAAGGGGGAGAAGTATCGTCAATGAATCTTCTCCTGTCACCATTTGGATTTCCCTCTTGGGAAGTTTACACTCATTGAAACATCAACAATATGTATGGTTTGCACCAATGGTATACTGTGGTGGTAAGTGAATAAACCTGTAAAAGTGCCAAAGAAATATGAAGGTTACGCACCATACAATGTATTATAAAAGTATTGAACCCCTTAATTTTTTTTTTACATTTTTGTAGTGCAGCCTTATGATAAAATTTTCTTTAAACTGTGTTTTCTCCCACATCGATCTACTTTCAATAGCCCATAATGACAAAGGAAAGAGATTTTTGACAATATTGCAAATCAAATTTAAAAAAAAAAAAAAAAGTGGCAAACTGACAGATGTATTGCTTTGCTATACATCCAATTTCTCTGGATCATGTTTGAGATGTTTCAACACTTTGATTGAATGCACCTGTAACAAATTCAATGGATTGAAAAGAATCTGGGAAGATGCCATCTCTATATGGTCTCATATATGTAAATGCATATCAGAACAGAAACCAAGTCGTGCGGTCAAAGAAATTGCCTGCGGATTGTCCGCTCCATTCAGAAGTTTGTTCGGCAGTTGTTGGCTGCATTTGGCGGGTTAATTAGTCCGATTGGAGGATCCCTTCAGGGGCCCTGCGGAGAATGCTGAATTCACCGCAGGGTCGGCGCATTGAAGGCACCGAAGGAGAGGACACCGAAATTTCGGTGCTCTCTGAATAACCCCTTAAATGTATATGAAAATCCTTACATCGTATAAGACACCACAATATGTAACCAAGGTTACAATAACGCAGCTGCTGAATATTTATTCCATATATTCGATTAACCTTTTTAGGGTTGTGAAGCACTCACAGAACAGAAAAAATATAGGGCCCTGTAATGGAGTGGACCTGGTCACGTGAACACCACAGCAGGGAAAGTGTTTCATCAAGCAGTCTTTATTCCTTGTAGCACAGGTGTATACAGGCACAGCTGCTTGGTTCAACCAAATAAACAAAAGAAGAAAAAACCTTTCTCTTCTATCCAGCAATCAATGTAACAAAACAAAAGATTGTGTCCTCAAATCACAGGCCTTTAGGAGCTGTGTCTGTCTAAGGGGAGATCCACCAAAAATGAACCTCCTGTGCCTGTATAGGCGTGTCTCTTTTAAAGCCCCAGCAATCACAACATCAAGCCATTGTGTGTGTTGCTGGGCTGATCAATCCTGTCAAGTTAACCCTTTCCTCAGGGAACTTTATATACACCCCATCACTGGCCCTATTACAATCTTCGCACATACGTTTGCGCCCGCGCAAAAATGCATTAATGCGAGGGGCAAAACCCTAGGCGCTGAACGTCGTATTACAATGTCAACACAACAAAAGCGCGTATACGTCTTCTGCGGGTGAACCTGTGCGAACGCTGCACGAGCTTACTGTACGTCGCGCGTCCTATACTTAACATTGTGAGCGCAAATGCGTTTCTGCGCTGGTACGCGGATGGTATTACAATCTATGTGCAGTTTGGAACGCACAGGCTTTGCGTGCATAATTTTAACAACTCCTAAAAGCTGGTGTTAATGGCAAATTCTATCAACCTGTCTGAAGCCAAATACACCAGCCCAAAAAAAAATACGCAGCAAATTATAGTTACACATTCTAATCATACCAAACCAATAAATTTGAGAAGTTGTGCGTGGTTTTTTTTTGATACAGCATATAGTATATGTGCAGATTGACTTTGACAGGCGCAAAAACTTAACGTGAGACAATTGTGGTTCTTAATTCTGATTGGCGGAATTGCGTGAAAAAAACAGTCCGCACACTGATTTCTGCTGCACGCGTGTTTTTTCACGTCCGTTTTACACGCGTTATTGCTCGACGGATGAAAAAATCCGCAAGGATTGTAATTCCAGCGTTGATTTACGTGCGTTAACGTTTAATGCTGGGCGCACAAATTCACACGTTGCGCGTGCGTTTTTGTGTGAAGATTGAAATAGGGCCCATAGTGTAGAATTCGATAATTCAGTATGCTGCTAAAAGTCTAGTTATTGGACAAAGACACTGTGTTATAGGCAGGATTTATAAGTACTTTAAATAAGTACCTTTTGTAAGTAAGAGATTCCTTTGGATGTACAGAGATTTTTCCCCCCAAGTGATCAGGGAAGCATCCATTAGCTGGGACTCTCTTTTTACAGAGCACTGTGGCTACTTTTAAAGAAGCAGGTGTTAGAATGCAATAAAAATAATCGTATTTTTATGGAATACATAAAAGGTGAAAAAGGTTTTACTTTTAACCCTGCATTGAAGATGTCCTGTATTGTGGACCCACCACACACAGTGAGCTGATGCTCCGGAGCTTAAGTGCTACTCTCCACTTGTGAGTATATATCAGAAAGTTACTTTATAAGCATTCTGAATGGTGTAAACTACACCAGATTTTTCTGTTCTGTGTCTATTTCAGATTGTTATAGAAGATAATTGAATGTATGGAATGAGACGTATCCAACAGAGTGCACTATTGTAAGCTAGGTTGCATGGTTTGGTTTCTTATTGGTGTATATGTGTGTGGTTGGAGTGTCACATACCAGCACTTTGCTGTTTGATTGCAATCAGGGCCACACATCACCATTACTTGTTTTTATTTGACCTTATTCCTACATGCTGTGCCCATTTTTTAATTACCCCAACACAAAAAAAATCAGATATTTTTAGCCCATAGGCAGCTGCTATATCTTAAAGTTGACATAATGTGCCTAATATGGAATAACAAATCACAATTATCATTCATTCCAAAACATAGAGGGTGGCTTCTGCCCGTGGTATGTCCTTCTATTCTATCCACTAACAAGCTGTCATTCTAATGAGGGCAAGTACTTGACGTGAATCTACTTGCAACACATTTAATTTAGGCTTAGCAGCATGTCAGTACGCAGACAGAGAAAGATAGGTTACCACTTCTTGCATCCAGACAATGGTTTTAAATCCCCATGATGCCCAATTTCCATGCATAAAGAAAGTTTTGCCAGTTCTGGAGGCAGTGGCCAAGAAACCACAGCTGAACACTTAGGGAACATGTTTTCACTCCCGTCAATTGTTGTACATGTACATCGGGCATGTTAATCACAATGTTTTAAAGGTCACAGAGCTCTGTAGCACCAGGGAACACCAGGGATTTCCTTGATAAGCACTCAATTATTTCCTACTCAGATTGGTGGTTCATTGAATTACCCTAATGGAGCATTAAGAGAACACAACAAGAATCTCAGTAGACAGACTGTGATACATTGCTGATTGTTACTTCAGCTGATTGGTACTTTCTCAATCCAATCATTCTTTTTTAAAGGACTTGAAAAGTAAAAGTTACATGTTAACACATTAAAGTGTTTACTCTCTGCTAAAATGTCACGTTCTGAAAATTATTCTTTTCTTTCGTTCTTGAAGAATCAATAGAAATTCGTTTTTGGATAGTTTATTTCCTATTTTGGAAAATGAAATAGAATTTAATAAAAATCTACTTCTCCACGAACAACAAAGTATCTGGAAAAAGCAAATCTTTGTTGTTTTTTTTATTATATAAAACTTATGTTCAATTATGAGCCTGCTGTTACTTTCTCAATTTTCATTGTTGAAATGTAAGGTGTTGAAAAAGAAACATTAAGGCTAGGGTCAGACGAGCGTGTTTTCTACGGACTGTGTGCCTGTGCAGTACGGACGCACTTTTTGACAGAAGATGCAGTAGTGGCCACACAGTCCGTTTTTGTGACTGACGCTATTTCTGACGGATGTAGGAAGGAAAATAAATTAAAATGAAAAAACATTTTGTCCGTCAAAAATGCTGGACGTATAAATGCAGTCTGTCTGACCACGTTCCATCACTCACACACAAAGCTATGCGGATGTTGAGGATGTGGCGCACTCCGCACGTCCGTCCTAGCGGTTCGACGTTCTTGCTAACCTGCATCCGTTTGCCGCATCCGCAGTGCGTCTGCACTTCTGTGCGGACGTACTTCGTGTGTGTGCCTTCATTGGTCATGATTATCTGCTACTACGGGTGTACTAAAGTGCGGCTACACGGACGTTAACACTGCGCTTGTCTGACCCTAGCCTAGATAGCCTTAACAAGTCAGTAAAATAATGCACAACTAATTTCAACCAGCCAAGTCACCTAAGTACTTAATCCTATATTGGTATTTAATGGTGAACATATTGATTTGATAATAAATTGCTGATCCAGGGAGAAATCATACAGTGACATATCCAGCATTTTAATGTATTGGGTAAGCTACAGTATATGTGCTGTCCAGTGTATAAAAGGGGTTATTCACTAACCTCCAAATTCACCCGAGCTGGGAATTTGCAATTTCTGGGTAATTAGTCTATTCGCAAAGCAGTCAATTAGCCAAATATAGGTTATCAACAGTGAAATTCGCCGAAGTTTGGCCTCACCGAAATGATCCCAAAGAAGACTATTGTGTCTTCTATTCACAGAATGCCCTGATTTTCCATGTTACAAGTTAACAGGTTTAAACGGGCAAATCCCATAGAGTTCAAATGTAAATAAGTAATACCTTTTGTAATTTATTTTAAAGACTGTTTATTTCTTTCATTACTTTTAGAAGCCTTTTATTTATATTTTTTTGTTATTTTTAGAAGACATGTTGGGCCGTATTCCACTATTGTCAATAATATAACTACGGGAGACATTATACATAACGTCTCCTTTAGGCCCGTGCCAGACGAACGCAGTGATCACGTCCGTGTTGCCGCACAGTTTAACGTCCATCGTAGCATATAATCATGATCAATAGAGACCCACACACTAAGTGCGTCCGCACTGAACTGCGCACGCACAACGCACGTGGCAAACGGACGCAAGTTAGGCAAAAACGTAAAAACGCTAACACAGACGTGCAGAGTGCGCCATGCCCACCACGTCCGTGTAGCATTCTGTGTGCGTGATGAGGAGACGTCAGACGCAGCCCATTTGCGACGTCCAGCACCTTGACGCACAAAATGCCATTTCATATCCTTTTTCATATTAATTTTGTTTCCCATATTTCCCTTTTTTTCTACGTCCGTCATAAAAAACGGACTGTGTGGTGTTTACAGTATCTTCCGTCAGAACGTCCGTCCGTTGGGCACACACGCAGAGTGCGCTCAGACTGCGTTCGTCTAACATTAGCCTTAGTTATCATATTGACAGGGATTGCTATTAAACTCTTCCTGCAAACTGTGCTTGCAGCTCGAGTGGTGTAATTCCTTGCACGAGGTTACTGTACATTAACGTCTCTTATACTTATTATAGGAGACAAGACATTAATATGCAGCTTTGCTTGGAAGCGCAGGCTATTTCAGTGTAGCTTGTGCTTCCACGCGGAGAAGGTGAAAGACTGTGAAATACTAATTCCTAACAACTGGTGTTAAAGGGCCACTACCACCAAAAAATGAAATGTCCTTATTTTGTGTATTTTATGTTGCCGATATCTTACATGTGCTTTCTTTTTCTGTCGTATGTTTAGTTAAGAAAATATTTGGGTACATCCATTTTGTAATTTTTTTGTGTTAGAAACAGCCCCCCACAGTATCTTTCTATCACATGATCCTCACTGGGTGGCTTTGGCCATAGAATGGAGTCTATGGATTGATCACTGACTGAAATCATTGTATTGTGTGGGATGTATTTCAAAGGACATCACCAGGGGGGTAAATTAGAAATCTTTTAAGGTCACTGTCATATCTCGTTCAGCTGCCAGCTCTAATCTCAGGTAGCCTGTAGAACAATACACTCATGCAACCTTTAATAAAGATTCCCTCCTCCACCTCATTAACTGCTAAATAATGTAAGAGCCACAAAGAAAAGCTTTAGACTAAATGTTGCATCATGGGAAAACTACACAAAATAGAAATGAGACATCAAATCCTTACTTTATTTTTCCTTTTTACATGCAGTTACTTCAAACAATGGAAAACACATAGAAGTTTTAGAAGTTTTATAATGTAGTTACAGCTTATGTAAGTGGTAGTGTCCCGTTAAGTGATTTTGCATTTGCAAAATAACATAACACACTGTAAACCCCCCAAAAAATCCCATACTCACCGTTCATCCCACTTTGGAGAGGGCGGCGCAATCCGCTGCTTCTTCTGGCCGGGAACTAATAGTTCCTAGTCTCCCTCCATGTTTCCTCCAAGGCGCTGCACGATCTCACGAGAGCTTGCAGCCAGGATGTCCAAGGCTCCATGGAGTCCTATGGTCTCCACAAACCGAAACTTGCGGTGTTGCTCAGCGTCACTGCCGGTATCAGGCAGCTTTGCACTTCATTCTGGGGCTTGGAGCTAATAAAAGGGACTACTCCAGAATACGGAGTAACATCCGCCACATGGGATTAGGGGTCCATAGTCATTTTTTGATTGACTTAATTAGATATCAGCAGGTTTTGCACTCTAATACTTAAGTCGACTGCGATTGGCTGTCTACTAAATATGTGTAAAAAATCCGCCTACTCGCTTGCAAACATTCGTAACATAGGTGATTGCATTACCCAAGTTACAATCGCCTTTGTGTGTGTAGCAGAGTCTAACTCACGGTTAATAGGAGCTCAGTATAATATTCTGTGAGATTGCTTCTGTAGTGAAAAATCAGAAACAGCTTCAAATAATGAGTCCTTAACTTTTGCCTGATATTGAGTCTGAAGCTTTGTAGATATGAAATTAAATGTTTTGCATAATACACTAATATAGGACACAAAGCAAATACTGTATTTAACCACTTCGCTGCTATGGACGCGCTGAGCGCGTCCAGGAAGTTCCCGCTGCTGTGCGGAGGACGCACTCAGCGCGTCCTGTCCTCCCGACAGCGAAGCGGTGGTGTGGCGGACCAGGTAGCGTTTCAACAGTGCCCTTTGCCTTGAATTTGCGAATGATGCTTCCTATGGTCTCTCTTGGTATGTTTAACATCTTTGCAATCTTCTTATAGCCATTGCCCTTCCTGTGAAGAGTAATCACCTCTTCTCTTGTCTTCCTGGACCATTCTCTTGACTTCACCATGTTTGTAACCACACCAGTAAATGTCTAGAAGGAGCTGAGTATCAGTCATTTTAAAGCTGCCTAATTGGTGCTTATTATGCTTTATTGCTGCTCCGTGACATCCACAGGTGTTTTCAATACCTGATTGAAAACACTTGAATGAACCTCTGTTCTTCAGAGTGGTAGTCTTTAAGGGGTTGAATAATTGTGTCAATGAAGAATTCACAAAAGAAACATTTACTACTGTATTACAAAACCAATTGATGTCATTTTAGTTGCATATGGTTCTTTAAAAAGTCCTTGTAGGATTTCATTCTGAATACAATTACAAATGTACACTAAATTCCCTAAAACCCTTTACAGCATTGGGGGTTGAATAATTTTGAACACAACTGTATATATATATATATATATACACACACACACACATATATATATACATATATACGCACACACACATATATATACATATTTACGCACGCGCGCACGCACACAGGCACGCACACGCGTACACGCACACACACGCGCACGCTTATATATATATATAGAATATATATTATATACGCACACACACGTGCATATATATATATATACGCACATATATATATATATAGATACTATCAAACAGCGTAATTTTCTTTTGAAAATACATTTTCAGAAAGCAAATTATGGCTAAAAGGTTTCTAAACGCTGAGGAAGCAGCTGACATCCTTATGATGTCAGACTCTGATCCCAGCGCTGATGAATCTTTTGAAGATTCAGGCAGTGACTTTGTCCCTGGAGCATCATCAGATAGTGACGGTTCCAGCGACGAAGAACTACGTGATGAGCCACGGCGTGGCCGCACGGAGTTACCAGGGTGCTCCCGTGGTAGTGCAGGGACCGCACGGTCTGTAGTTGCACTACCTGATCCTGCACCGGCCCAACGGCCTATTGCAGGGGTATCTGCAACACAGGCTGTGGCGATGCCTGAACCAGGATCTGACTGGACCTCCCCTAATATAGTCCAGCCAGAATTGCCACAATTTTATGGCAATCCTGGTATACTAGTGGACACCACTAATTTTGAACCCATCAACTTTTTTCAACTATATATAGATGATGGGTTCTTGGAATTTATTGTTCAGCAGAGCAATCTGTATGCTGAACAATATTTTCAAGGTCTAGGGGCAGAATTGTTGCCAAGTGCGAGGGAGCGTAAATGGACCCCGACCAGTTTGCCACAGATGAGGAAGTTCTGGGGCCTCACTCTGCAGATGGGGATTGTGCAAAAACCCAGCATAGCCTCATACTGGTCAAAAAAGAGTACCCAAACCACCCCTATCTTCCCTGCTACTATGAGCAGGGACAGATATTTATTGCTCCTGCGGTATTTGCATTATAATGATAATGCAAATGCTTTGCTCCGTGACCACCCAGATCACGACTGACTGTACAAGTTGCGGCCACTTCTTGACCATCTGATGGCAAGATTTGAAGAGTTATACACTCCAGGCCAAAACTTGTCAGTCGACGAGTCCTTGCTGCTTTACAAGGGACGTCTTGTTTTCAAGCAGTACCTCCCTTTGAAGCGAGCTCGCTATGGGATAAAACTTTATAAGCTGTGCGAAAGCTCCAGTGGATACTCGTATCGCTTTCGTCTATACAGTGGCAAGGACTCGCAGCTGGCCCCTCCTGACTGCCCCCCGCCCTCTCCACCACTGAGAAAATAGTGTGGGACCTCGCTTATCCACTATTCGGTATTGTATTTATACAGATAACTTTTACACGGGTGTGCCGCTGTACAAATTTTTGTACAGCAATGGTACTGGAGCCTGTGGCACGATCATTTCGAATAGGAAAGGCTTCCAACAAAACAGTTTGGGAAGCAAAAGAGAGGAGAAACATCTGCTTGCACTGCGGTGAACTGCTGGCTGTGAAATACACAGACAAAAAGGATGTGCATTTGCTTACAACAATACATAATGAATGCACATCTGCAGTTCACGTCAGATGAGAGATTCCCCTATCATGAAACCCCGATGTGTACAGGATTATAATCGATACATGGGGGGAGTGGACAAGTCTGACCAGATGCTTGTACCATATCTCGCTTCTCGCAAGGCATATGTATGGTACAAAAAGCTGGCAGTCCATCTGATACAGATGTCAATGCTTAACGCATTCATCTTGTATCAGGCCACTCATGCCCGACAGATAACATTCCTAAAATTTCAGGAATCTGTTATCGAGTCCCTTCTCTGTCCAGAAGAGAATGCTCCAGTTGTTGAAGAGGTGGAAGATGTAATTAGGTTGCATGACCGCCACTTTCCTGGCTGCATTCCACCAACTGAAAAAAGAGTGACCCCATGTAAAAGGTGTCGGGTTTGCGTGCGCCAAGGGCGGCGTAAGGAAAGCCGCCTTCACTGCCCTGACTGCCCCTCCAAACCAGGTCTTTGTGTGCCTGATTGCTTTAAGATTTATCATACAGTGACACATCACTAGTGGCATACCGGGACCGAATTGTTTCTCGGCTGAGAATAAACAGATTTCAGGTTGAGGTATGCCACTGATTTTGTGCTTCTTGATAAATCTGGCTATAGCACCGTTAAGATCTTTACAGATCTTGATGACATTCTGATAGACACAGTGCAGTGTAATCTGGACAGAGCTTGCCCGGATCATGCTGGCATTTATTCCTGGATAGTGCTATTCCTCTAAATTTTCCCAAATAAAAAAACAAAACCAGCCCCATTATTTTATAGCAGTGTTAATTCAAGCGTTAATAAAAAAACTACCCACCACGGTTCAATACCCACCACGTTTCACTACCCACTCCAGTTCAATACCCACAACGTTTCACTACCCACTCCGGTTCAATACCCACCACGTTTCACTACCCACCTACAGTTCACTACCCACCCCCAGTTATAATGTAATTCACCCCACATACAATAAAATAGGTTGCCCCATCCCCAACAATCTGATATCCTCCGTACGTCAGATGTAGAAAGAAGCCTCTGATGACAGATTTAACTGCGGTGTTAATGGTGTGTCTTCAACTTCTTTGTCTCTGCCCTTTTCTTTGCCCCTTCACCCACTTCCCTTACCTATCTTCTTTCATGAATGGTGTGTGATTCAGTGAGTGAAACAGATGTGAATGGGGGGGGGTGTTTCTATTCCACCCCCTCTAATCCTCATTGTGTTTCCCTTTTGCCCTTTTGTATCTTTCTCTTCTCCCCTTCCGTGTTTCTGCACTTTTCCCTTCTTTGCCCCCTTAACGTCACCCACTCCACTTTTACTAGCTTCTTGCATGAAAGGTGTGTGATTCAGTGAGTGAAACAGATGTGAAATATGTGTGAGTGGTCAGTAACCTGGTTGGGGCCTTGACGTGGCGTTACTGCTCACATGGATGCCCCATGTGCCAATCCAACTGATTGAGCAAATGTAAAATGTGTGGCGGGCTTGTTGTGCGTTTGTGCAGCATTTTGAGTCACTATACAATTGTTGATAGACTACATAATTGTTGAGCACAAATTCATAGGGAAAATTTTGTGAATGTTTTTTTTTTTTTAAGAAGGCATACCTGCAATTAAATGGCTCTAGCTCAACAGGAAATTAAAACAGACCACATAAAGTATATATTAGGAGAAACTAGACACCCAGACGAATCAAATGAGGGGTTAAATAAAATTCTATCATAAAAATAGAGGGCGCAACAGCATGTGGAATTTACATTTATTTATTTTTTTAGCACAAATCCAAATTCCACAAGTTGCTGCGGGCTCAATATTTATGATAGAATAATAAGTAACCCCACGTTTGATTAATCTGGAAGTCTACTTTGTCCGGATATATACTTTATTTGGCATATTTTAGATCCCTGTTGAGCTAGAGCCATTTAATTGCAGGAGGTATGCCTCCTTTCAAAAACCGGCATAAAAAGCTTCTCTAAATTTATTTTGCGCATGGCGGAAATTAGCACCTCGTGCTCCATCTAGGGGGACCCGGACCACTAAACCTGGGTCTCATTTTTATCACAAGGGTTGGGGCTTTGCATTGAGCTAGAGAAAGGCCTAGTTTTCAAAGATTTTATCATGTCTGAAGTGATTGAAATAATTTTTTTTTTTTTGCGCACAAATCCAAATTCCACAAGTTGTTGCGGGCTCAATATTTATGATAGAATAATAAGTAACCCCACATTTGATTCATCTGGAAGTCTACTTTGTCCGGATATATACTTTATTTGGCATAGTTTAGATCCCTGTTGAGCTAGAGCCATTTAATTGCAGGCATGCCTCCTTTCAAAAACCGGCATAAAAAGCTTCTCTAAATTTATTTTGCAAATTAGCGCCTCCAACGCCGTCTAAACTCGATCTATGCAATCAAATTGGATCTATTATTTTATAGGAGGGATATATTTATATAGTTAAGGAAAACAAAAATATTTTACCACAAAAATTAATATGAAATTATGCAATATAAATCTTGACCTATTATGATTTTTTTTTTTACATTAAATATTCATAACTTTATTCAAAAGACATCATAACAAAATTAATTTAAAAATGTGTCATAAAGGTCTTTTTTTTGCGGAATTTTGTCTAGTTTCAGAAAATATATAGCTTTTCCATTTCAATTGGTTTAGATATACAAATTTTATGTATTACATACAATGAGTCATGACATAAGAAAAAAGCAGATTTTTTTGATTTTTAGAAAACTGCATATTTTTGTACAAAAAAAACATGAAATATTCTCCATTACACCATTTTTAAAAAGGCACCTAATGTATCAATATATAACCACAAAAGTTCTGGTCATAAAGTGTAGATAGAAAAAAATATGCAATGTTGTTCTTCTGAATATTAACAAAATTTTAATTTTTCTTCCCCTTTTTTTTCTTTTTTTTTTTTAAATCTTTACTTATACACATAATAATGATATATTTTGAATCTGTGGAGTCTGCTGAAAAAAAGGATATATAATTTGTCTGGGTCATATAATAAAACTTGACTTCAAATCGCATTTAATCATGATGAGCACAAAACGGTAAAAATGAGCTCAGCACACAGGCGGGAAATGCCTCAGCAGCGAAAGGGTTAAAGCTGGCTATCCTTGGATTTAAACACATACATTGTCTTTACTTATTCTGGTCTCCTGACACAATAAGGTTAACTATATGCAGGGCAGGTGGATAGCTGATAACTTTTTTTCTTTTTTCTTTCTGTCAGTTGCTTAATTTCTTATGCCCAAGAGAATCTCATTTACAGTAATTTATGTGGGTACTTACACATCTTATGTCAAATGCGTACCACTACAAACGATGATACAATTATTTCTGTTTGTAAACAGTTTAATGAAATAGTACTGCACAAGAAACAACAGAACAGAAAGGAAATTGCACCTCTCCTTGTAGACAAGCAATCACATGGAATACACTTTTGTTTTCCAGTTAAGATTTAAGCATTAAAGTGCACAAACACTACAGACATAGCACTTCCTAATAATCCAGCTACAGCTTTTCTTATTGGAGTTTCACAAATGTAGACTATAAACATGAGATATATGGTTTGAAACGATGGCTCTATATAAAAAGTTGGGGAATGTTCCCTAGAACAGGGGTGAGCAAACTGCGGCCCGGGGGCCACATGCGGTCTGCCACATAGTTTTTTGTGGCCTGCCAAGACTGGAGACAGGGGCGTTCTTCTACTCCCGAGGCAAGCGGCCGCTGGCATGCAGCTTGGCCGCTCGCCTGGGATAGGAACCACCTGGTCAGCACGCGATCTCACGAGAACGCGGCTGGTCAGGTGGTTCCCATCCCCGGCGAGCGGTAAGGCTATATGCCAGCAGACGCTCGCCTAGGGAGTAGAAGAACGCCGGCGGACGTAGAGCCTGGGGCCACGGCAGAGGAGGTGAGAGCTTGGGGCAAATATACCCATGTGAGCTGGGGGCAAAATATATCCATGTGAGCTGGGGCAATATATACCCATGTGAGCTGGGGAAATTTATACCCATATGAGCTTGGGCAATATATATCCATGTTAGCTGGGGGCAAAATATATCCATGTGAGCTGGGGCAATATATACCCATATGAGCTGGGGCAATATATACCCATATGAGCTGGGGGCAATATATACCCATTTGAGCTGGGGGCAATATATATCCATGTGAGCTGGGGCAATATATATCCATGCGAGCTGGGGGCAATATATACCCATATGAGCTGGGGCAATATATACCCATGTGAGCTGGGGCAATATATATATCCATGTGAGCAGAGGGCAATATATATCCATGTGAGCTGGGGGCAATATATACTCATATATACCAATATATAACTTGCAGGCTGTGATGAGAATCTCAACAAGCAATCTCACTCCTGAAATAAATTGTAGAAAAGTGTGATAGGATAAATTTGTCTCATTAAACTGGTTTAAAATTAAATGTGCTTGCAGCTATAGATGATATGAAATTAGCACAATAAATATATTTAATAAAACTACCACTATTTCATCATTTTAAAAGGTGCAGCCCTCCGCTAACCTCCGCTCCCACAAAGTGGCCCCGAGCCAAAACAAATGCCCACCCCTGCCTTAAAAGGAGGGGGAATAATTAGGGTGAAAAGGAAAGCATGTATAAAATTTAACTTTTAATTATCAAATATAAAATTGTAGTAACAATTAACAATATATAAAAACCTACTGAGGGTACTCATAATAAACTGATAGCTGCCTAAATAGGTACACTCAATCAACTTTTGAGTCAGAAATAAACACTCAGTAATAGATAGCAATATTTCTATTTAATGTGCAAATTCCCTTAAGATGTCTATATAGAAGGCACAAAATATTAATAGCAACAATTTGAATAATTAACTGTTAAACTGATGTGTGACCTGAAAAGGTGGAAAAAAATATCAAATAATTGTAGATTTTTAAACACATCTGATTAATCTTAGCTAAATGCAGCTGACGTGTTTCTCCTGTGGGCTCAGAGAAGCTGAGTGATACATTGTAACAATTCTGCTTAAATAGTATATGAACTGTCATCACATGGATTATCCTCAACCAATCACATTCAGATTAATGTCACGTGGGCCATTTCGGCCAATTGGTGCAGCGTATTCTCGGGAGTATTGTCAACCAATTAGAAGAAAAGCCAGTTCATTTCTGTAGGTGGGTATAGAGAGACGTTGCTGGAAACTCTTGGGTGTATCAGCATGCATATTAATGGCTATCCGATTATATGTCTATAGCATGATGCTGTGCTTGTATTGTGATGGATCGGTCAAAAGTAAAGTCATGTGGACCGTAGTGGTCCAATTAAGGATGGGTAAGCATTGCTAGATTGTAAATTCCCTTGTTGCCTCCTGGACCGGTTTGCCAAATGTTGCTCAGTCTCAATGTATTGTAACCCTGTCTATATTGTACCCATTGTTCAGCGCTGCGCTAGAATGTACATGGTGTTCACTTGGGGGTTTTCAGCCAATTGAATAAGGACAACTCTGTATACTGGTTACCATGAGGAAAAATAAACACATGTCAACAGTAAAGAAAAGTAAGGCTAATGTCAGACGAACGCAGTCAGAGCGCACTCTGCATGCGTGCAAAATTGACGAACGTACTGACGGAAGATACTGTAGACACCACACATATTTGGTTATTCTAGGGTTGTCACATCGGCCATGTATTCCAGGACCAGGGGCGGACTGACCCATCAGGCACTCGTGCACTGCCAGAGGGCCCACGGGTCAGTGGGGGCCCGGTTTTGGCTGGCTCAGTGGGCCCCCAGTGTGCTCTGCCAGGCCCCTCATGCAAAATATTGTCAGCCGCCGCGTGGTTCCTACGAGCGGCCGCCAGCTTGAAACTCTGCCGCTCACGTAGGTTCCACCAGCCAGCTGCATGATCTCGTGAGCTGGGGGCAATATATTTCCATGTGTGAGCTGTGGGCAATATATATCCATATGTGAGCTGTGGGCAATATATATTTCCATGTGTGAGCTGGGGGTAATATATATCCATATGTGAGCTGGGGCAAATATATCCATGTGTGAGCTGGGGGCAATATATATCCATGTGTGAGCTGGGGGCCATACATATCCAGGTGTGAGCTGGCGCCAATATATATATCCATTTGTGAGCTGGGGCAATATATATCCATGTGTGAGCTGCTGGGGCAATATATATCTATGTGTGAGCTGCTGGGGCAATATATATATCCATGTGTGAGCTGCTGGGGGCAATATATATATATCCATGTGTGAGCTGCTGGGGCAATATATATATCCATGTGTGAGCTGCTGGGGCAATATATGTATCCATGTGTGAGCTGCTGGGGGCAATATATATCCATGTGTGAGCTGGGGCAATATATCCATGTGTGAGCTGGGGGCAATATGTATCCATGTGTGAGCTGGGGCAATATATTTCCATGTGTGAGCTGGGGGCAATATATATCCATGTGTGAGCTGCTGGGGGCGATATATATATTCATGTGTGAGCTGGGGGCAATAAATATCCATGTGTGAGCTGGGGGCAATATGTATCCATGTGTGAGCTGGGGGCAATATATTTCCATGTGTGAGCTGGGGGCAATATATATCCATGTGTGAGCTGGGGGCAATATATTTCCATGTGTGAGCTGGGGGCAATATATATCCATGTGTGAGCTGGGGGCAATATATTTCCATGTGTGAGCTGCTGGAGCAATATATATCCATGTGTGAGCTGCTCAGGACAATATATATACCCAGGTGTGAGCTGCTGGGGCAACATATATCCCATGTGTAAGCTGTGGGCAATATATATATATCTACATGTGAACTGCTGGGGGCAATATATATATCCATGTGTGAGCTGCGGGGGCAAAATATATTTTGATGTGTGAGCTCAGCTGCTGGGGCAATATATATATATCCATGTGTGAGCTGCTGGGGCAATATATATATCCATGTGCGAGCTGCTGGGGGCAATATATATCCATGTGTGAGCTGCTGGGCTAATATATATCCATATGTGAGCTGCTGGGGCACTATATATCCATGTGTGAGCTGCTGGGGGCAATATATTTAACCACGTGTGAGCTGCTGGGGGCAATATATTTATCCATGTGTGAGCTGCTGGGGGCAATATATTTATCCATGTGTGAGCTGCTGGGGGCAATATATATATCCATGTGTGAGCACAATAATGTACATGTGGGGGTTGTGTTGTGGGGGTGGGGTTTTTATGGGTGTGGCTTCCTGTGGGTGCGACACAAGGGGCCCCATGATCTCCTATTGCCCGGGGGCCCTGTCCAGGACACTTATTACTATTTCATGCACAGGGAATGTGTTGCCCTGCAACATGTATAAAATTAATCTGCTGCGGGAAGGAAATCAAGACTGGTCAACAGGGATGCCTTTTTTATTTCCTACATGCAGCGTATGGTTCTGCTGCTGGATGGCATTTTTCGAGCACTGCCCATCAACATGAATAAATTATATCTGTCCTGGAAAACACGGCTGATGTGGCAACCCTAGGTTATTATAGTTGTTTTTGCTTATGTTCTCCCATGTACCTAATACATACTTGATTTACTTCTTTCCTTTGTGTATGATCTTCCCTTCTTTGCATACTGAGTTTCATTCTTAAAGAGATACTGTCACAGCATGGCTTCCCCCTATTCCTGAGCCTGACAGGAGCCATAAAAGCAATGTTTGTGGTTCAGTTGGAATAGGTACTGGAACTTTTAACTTGAACGTTAATGAGTGAGTTGTTAAATAAAATGGCCCTAATTAATGTAATGGGTAGGACAGAGCACGGTCCATTATGTGTACATTAGCTCTTTAATGAATGCCATGTATTCGGTAAGTATGCAATTGTGTTTAATTTCCATCAACAAACTGGACTTGGGAATGTTTTGACACATCTGGTTTGTTTTTGAAGCCTAGTGTAAAATTGTGTAAAGCTTGCAGAAAGGGACAACGTACAGCTTGACAATAGTGATTAATTACATTCAATTAAGGTGAAACAAATGGGTGTATTACCAAGGAAGGTCATTTATATGATTTGCTGCTGTTGTAGCGATCTGTGCAGGAAAACAATGCAAGCAACTGTAGCGTTACTCCCGGGAGAGCCGCTGAATTTGACAGGCCTTCTGTCTCACTCCAGTGATTAGCCACCTCCACCTTCGGCGCCAAGTAATACCAGGACAAGATTACTTTAAATAAAAAAGGGGTTTATTAGGACTAGCGAGCAAACCCTTTGTAGGACAAAGTAATCAACAGTATAACAGTATTGAAAGAGTTAATTCAGCATCACTATTCGACACAATGAATGAACGAGACGGCAATCTTTACCGTACTTCAATGCAGCTAGATTATCGACAATAATCACCGTAGCCGATATCAATAACTTATCTAAACCTTGTACCTTCTATCTAACCACTGGCCAGTGGAAATTATACAAGCGTTCAAGACTGCTAGCATTGGGGCCCTTGACTTCTATCGTTTGGTACCTTTAACATAAAATTATATTTGTATTCCACAAAGTGAGAAAGAAATCTTCGCAAAGTGTCAGAGAACAAGATTTGTAACTGCAGCGATCCTCCTTTTAGCTGCAACTGCGCGGGCAGTAGAACTAGGCCAGACAATAAAGTTAGCAATATCAACTCACGCAGGATGGCCGAATACCTCTCTCCGTTTGATACACTCACCCCTTCCTTGCTGGATGGTAGCTCGATCGCTATCTCTTAGCTCTGGAATTACTCAAGGACAGCTGGATTTCTTCTCCGCGAGACGCACGAGGACAGCTGGATTTCTTCTCCGCTGAATGTACTCGATCGCTCCCTCTGTCACTGGAACCCACACGAAGGCAGACGGACCTCTTCTTCACTGGATGCGCCATGGAGAGCCATGGTTTACAAAAGAGTTGCCAAAATAATTGCAAGGAAAAGGGGGGTTTGTGAGGGTCCCGAGAAAAAGCAAGGTGTCAGAGGGGTGTCAGCTATACCCTCCTGATGAGGCCTAACAAGGCTGAAACGATCGTCGTGGGTTGCTGCACCTCTCGTGCAGGGATGACGACCTTGGCAATCAGTACTGGCCACCCTTTCTGGGTGAAAGCAGGCTGATTTGCATATGGAGCATTTATCCCTGTAATGGCACAAGCAAGCTAAAGCCTTGTGAGACCTGAGCGGGCACCCACCGTAGAGCAGGTCACTAGTGCTGTTGCTCGTCCTCAGGACCCTCACAAACCCCCTTTCTCTCAAAATAATTGCAAGAGCTTATTGCTGAAAAGTAACGAGGAGACAAAAAAGAATAAGGGCCCTATCACCTCTTTAACGCAAGCGCTCACATTAGTGAGCGTTAGCGCTAAGTTAGTTGAGGTGATAGCAATTGGAGGGTGATCTGTGCGGCACACAAACGGATTAAAAAATCCGTTAGCGCATCGGTATTAGTGCTTTTTAGCACGAGCTTACTGTACTTTGCGCTCCCTATTAGGGATGAGCCGAACACCCCCGTGTTCGGTTCGCATTCAAACTCGAACAATTTCAAAAGTTCGAGTTCGAACTTGAACACGAACCGAACTCAATGCAAGTCAATGGGACTCGAAAGTTCGATTTTTAGAGTGCCCTCCAAGAGGGCATATATGCAAAATATTTGCCATAAAAGGTGTATGGGGGTCCAGGTAGTGCCCTGGGGGACAGGAAACAAGGACAAAAAGTTTAAAAAAAAAGTTTTTAAAGGAACAGTGAGTTTTCCATGAAATAGAGGTTAAGAATAAAAACGAAAAATTCCTTCAAATATCGTGCCTAGGAGGTCCCCATAACCTGCCCGTGAAGTGGCGGATTTGTAGGTTGTATAGAAACATTTAAAAACAAAAAATGACATTTCAAATTACGGTAAATGTTTTTCATTTAATCTATTCATAAACAACTGCTTGGGGCGGCAGCCTATATGAAAAAAGGAGACATTTTAGGACACACAGAACAAGTTTAGTGATTTTTTTGGATAAATTATCTTGAAACTTATGCAGGCTTTGGATGAAAGTAACAATAGGTGCTTTAAAATTGGGCCTTTAGTGTCAGCAACAGTGCCGTCACACTGTAACCCCTCTGTGGTATTGTGAAAGAGTGCAGGGTTGGACCCTGCGGTCAAATATTAAAATGATATGAATCTGGTACAGGCGTCAGTGCACCCAAATATTTTGCCTTTGGTGGCACCACGTGCCTTCACACCGTAACCCCTCTGTGGTATTATAGAAGAGTGCAGCGGTGGACCCTGCGGTCCAATATTAAAATGATATGAATCTGGTATAGGCGTCAGTGGCAGTGCACCCAAATATTGTGCCTTTGGTGGCAGCAAGTGCCTTCACACCGTAAGTAACCCCTCTGTGGTATTGTGGAAGAGAGCAGTGGTGGACACTGCGGTCCAATATTAAAATGATTTGAATCTGGTATAGGCGTCAGTGCTCCCAAATATTTTGCCTTTGGTGGGAGCAGGTGCCTTCACCCCGTAACCCCTCTGAGGTATTGTGGAAGAGTGCAGTGGTGGAGGTTTTGGTAATGCAGAAAAGATCCCCGATCTATTCAGTTACATCAGCAGCTATAACAAAACCGGGTCAGCAATGTTTAGGCACTTGTACTGCACTACTGTATATGGTGAGAATCGGCGCACACCAGTAGCAACAGGAAGCAAACAGAACAGGCAGGGAATACACAAAGAGAATAGTCGAATGGCAGGCAAAGTCGGCAACAGATCGGGTCCTCAGAACAAGCGGGGTCAGTAACAAGTATACAAACTGATTCGGTAAGCTAGCGATGCGGGAATAAAGGCTTAAACACACTGATCGTGTAGTGACGCACAGCGTAGCGAACTGAAGCAAACATTTTGCAGGCTTGACTTCACTCCACCTCGCAGTCTACACTGCTTTACGGTTGCTTCTCATCGCACTGGACAGGAATCCACTAACTAAATTAAAATGTACACACAAAACCGTTTTATTTTCACAAAGCACATGTTATATAGGCAAAAAAAGTTTCTACTGAATAAAATACATCAAAAATTACTGTTAATTTAATAGGAATAGTATAAAAATATAAAAAAAAGGTATCCCCTGATCATATTTATTATAGGGACATGGAGCGCTGTGTATAGAGTAGGGATGCATTGATACCACACACAGACATATACGTATATATCAACACACAGACCTATATATACGTATATATCAACACACAGATATATATATATACACCCACCCACAGACCTCAGACCATATATACACATACACACATGGGGGTGGCATGTGGACAATCTCAACTAAATGCGCCCCCCCACCCCAGTTTGGCTGATCCCTCCAGAAGAAATGTTGAACCCGACAGAGCAGAGAATATATATATTATTCTCTGCTCTATCGGTTTCAACATTTCTTCTGGAGGGATCAGCCAAATGGGGGGGGCAATTAGTTGCCAAAATGTGTGTGTAATACAAGTCCGGATATATATATTTATAAGAATATAGATATATATCTTATCTATATATATATATCAAACCTGCCCTTACCTTCCCCTATAAATTTGCTAAAAATATACACACAAAAAAAACAAACCACTGCCTGAGACCCCGCGCAGCCCACATGCCACCCCCTCTACCTGGCTGAATGTATCTAATATATATAATTAAATACATTCAGCAAGGTAGAGAAAGAAAGAAAAAAAGTGTTTTTTTTTAGAAATGTGTCACCTTACCTTAGCCTGGTGGTCAGTGGGGGCTCCCTGGATCCTGGATGTGGGGGGGGTCTGCCGTGGCTGCAGGTGAAGTGGCTCCCTCCCTGCACCGCCTGTCTCTGTCACATGCACCCGGGCGGCTAGCCCGCACAGTCGCAGCTCTGTCATCTGGCGGCCGCATGCTCCTCAAGGGGATCCTTGGGAGGCCCCGGCAGGCTGCCCTCTACAGTGCCTGATTAGAGGGCCGTGTCTGCCTGATGTTTTAGTAACCAGAATGTTTTATAGATTTTCTAGTATTTTTTAAACATTTTTTATACTTGTTTGGGAAAAAAAACAATTTCTAACTTTTGGCGAACATCCCAAAAAAGTTCGAAGTTCGCAAACTTTCGAATGGCCGATGTTCGATGCGAACTCTGAACAGATCCGAACCGAACGCTCAACCCATCTCCCTATACTTGACATGGAGTGCGCAAAGAGGAAGCAGAGAGTAAATAGAGTTAGCCCTAGCGCTAATTACTAACCACTGAGGTCATAGGCGTCTCTCTAGGGGGGTCAGGGGGGGCAATTGCCCCCCTAGGTTATACCTTGCCCCCCCCCCATGTGCCCAGGGCCAGATTAAGACCTCTATGGACCTGGATTAAGATTAAGACCTCTATGGACCTGGACCTGGATTTTCATTACTTTTTTGTAATTTAGTGAAATGAAAACATATTTTAGATTATTTAATAGTACAGATGCGGGTATATCTAACCAGACAGATACTGTGTGATTCATTTTTCATTTTCCTTGTTTTGTATTATGACATTGTCTTTGATTAACTCTTTCTGTCTAGCTAGTATACATATACCTGGCCAATTTTTAAGGACCAGACAGTTAGGGATTCCTTTATGGCTACCCTGTTGGTAGTTTTTGGCTCTGTGGAGTGTTGGGCTTTAAGGACTGCGTGGTGGGATCCGGGAACCGTGACATTACGATCTGGCTAAATGGATCCCGCAGACTTAACACAGCATTTGAGTAACTTTGTATCCAGACAGGACGAGCAGGACCATAGGATGGATCAGTTTGCTCTCGCCTTACAAACTATCCTGACTCGTACGGCTCACCTGGAACCAGCTGGGGTTGCACCTCCGCCTGCTATACCTGTGTCCCCTGTTGTTCAGACATCCCAGGTACACATGACCGCTCCTATGAGGTTTGACGGTACTCCCTGAGAGTGCCGGGGATTTTTGGTCCAGGTGGTATTCATTTGAAATTAAATCCACAAATGTTTATCACTGACATAGCCAAAGTGGGGTTCATTATTAACCATCTGTCTGGCAGAGCGTTGATATGGGCGAATCCTTTATGGGAGGCAGAGAAGCCTATCGTACTGAACTATAAAGAATTCATAGCCGAGTTAAAACGTACGTTTAATCCTACCAGAAAGGCCAAGGTAGCTGGCAAATCCTTGTTCCGCATACGTCAAGGGAACAGGACTGTGTCTGATTATGCTATAGAATTTAAAACGTTGGTTTCTGACGTGAATTGGACTAATGAGGCTCTGGTTCTGGCTTTTATGGAGGGGTTATCGGAGTCATTGATGCATGAGTTGGCCCCTTGTAAATTACCTGAGGTGTTGAGTGAATTTATAGATTATTGTATAGATCTGGATGATCAGATAAGGGACAGAAGAACTCCAAGAGAGAAACCTAAGAGACCGTTACCAAGGTTGGCCCCTGTCTTTCAGGCACCACCAAGAGAGTTATCCCCTCCCTCTGAGCCTATGCAACTAGGCCATACTAGGCTTACAGAGGAAGAGAGAACAAGGCGTCGTCGTGAGGGATCGTGCCTGTATTGTGGTTTAAAAGGACATGTACGACTTCAATGTCCCACTCACCCTAGAATGCATGATAAGTCGGAAAACTACCGCACCTAAGGCAGCTGAGGAGACAGGCCTTGGGTGTGACGTTCATGTCTCCTGTCAAAGACACTAGACTCTTGTTACCAGTATCCGTGGCTTGGGAGACCAAGACCACGCGTACTACCGCTTTTGTTGACTCAGGGGCTGCTGGTAATTTCATTGATGTTGAATACGCTTCCTCCATTTCTCTCCCTCTGGTTGTAAGAGAGACACCCTTGGTCATCGAAGCCATAGACGGTAGGCCGTTATCCTGCCCCAGAATTACTCACGATACTGTTACAGTGGTTCTTACCACTGGTCTCTTGCATAAAGAAGAGATCATATTTCAGGTTATCCGTTCACCTTCCAATCCTGTTGTGCTTGGTTTCCCTTGGTTGGTGGAACATAATCCTGTTATTGATTGGGCTAAGGGAGAGATACTGTCTTGGAGTCCTGCTTGTTTTGGGACTTGTTTAATACCCATTCAGCATATTGGTGCCCTGAACACACCTACAGCTCCTCCATTGTCTACAGAGGTTCCTGACTGGTATGCCGACCTCAGGGCTGTATTCGATAAAAGAGAGGCAGAGAAACTACCTCCACATAGACCGTATGATTGCGCCATAGATATTCATCCCGGTACCATGCCTCCTCGAGGCAAAGTATATCCTTTATCCATAAAAGAGAACCAAATCATGGAGGAGTACATAAAGGAGAATTTGGAGAGAGGTTTTATCAGACGTTCCTCTTCTCCAGCAGGGGCTGGGTTCTTTTTTGTATCTAAAAAAGAAGGAGATTTACGCCCGTGTATCGATTATAGGGGGCTTAACAAGATCACCATCAAGAATGTGTACCCTATCCCTCTTATATCAGAACTGTTCGACAGGTTAAGGGGATCAGCAGTATACACAAAACTCGATTTGAGAGGGACTTACAACCTGATACGTATAAAAGATGGGCATGAGTGGAAAACAGCAGTTAACATCAGGAGTGGGCATTATGAATATCTGGTCATGCCGTTCGGTCTCTGTAATGCTCCAGCTGTATTCCAAGATTTCATTAATGATGTGCTCAGAGATTTTTTGCAATCCTTTGTTATCGTATACTTAGACGATATACTGGTTTACTCTCCCGATCTGAAAACCCACCATGAACATGTCAGACAGTTATTAGCAAAATTACTAGACAATGGTCTTTATTGCAAACTGGAGAAGTGTTTATTCCACATTACTACTGTAAAATTTCTTGGGTACATTATCACTCCAGAAGGTTTTGAGATGGATCCTTCCAAACTCACGGCCATCTCAGAATGGCCTCTCCCTCAAGGCCTCAAAGCCATACAGAGGTTTCTGGGGTTTTCCAACTATTATAGGAGATTTATCAAGAATTATTCTGCTGTAGCTTCTCCTATCATTAATATGACACGTGAAGGTCTGAAGAACCAGGTCTGGTCTTCACAATCCAAACAGGCATTCGAAGCTCTCAAACAGGCTTTCACTTCCGCTCCCGTGTTAAGGCATCCTGATCCAGAATTCCATTTGTTCTTGAGGTTGATGCTTCCGAGATAGGCATTGGGGCTGTCCTATCTCAAAGAGAGTCTCCAGGGAAGCCTCTACATCCTTGTGGTTCTTTTCAAGAAAATTATCACCAGCAGAACGCAATTATGATATCGGTAACAGAGAATTGCTTGCTATTGTGTCTGCCCTGTCAGAGTGGAGACATTTGTTGGAAGGTACTCTTGACCCTTTGTTGATAATCACTGATCATAAGAACCTTACGTACATCGGGGATGCTAAACGTCTGAACTCGAGACAGGCCAGGTGGTCATTACTACTGTCTCGGTTTAATTTTGTGTTGACTTACAGACCAGGTGACCGCAATGTAAAGGCTGATGCCTTATCTCGTCAATATGACCCGTATGAATCAAATACACAAGACCACAATCCTAAAGTTCCTCCTTAACGTATTGTGGCTTCCACAGTCTTGTCTGTTTCCTCGTCTTTTCTGGAACGCCTCCAAGCAGCACAAATGGGGGCTCCACCTAACAAGCCTCCAGATATGTTTTTTGCGCCTGAAAAGGAAAGACAAGAATTACTCATAATGTTTCATGATTCAAAACCAGCAGGTCATCCTGGTATTACTAAGACTCTTACCAGTATCTCCAGACAGTTCTGGTGGCCCACCATGCGACAGGACGTACGTCTGTTTGTTTTGGCTTGTCAAGTCTGTGCCAGAAGTAAAACCAGTAAAACCTTGCCTGTCGGTCTATTGCAGCCTTTACCCATTCCTAATAGGCCTTGGTCTCATCTATCCATGGATTTTATTGTGGACTTGCCGAAGTCCAAGGGTCATACTGTGGTTCTGACAGTTGTAGACCTCTTCTCCAAAATGGCTCATTTTATTCCTTTACCTAAGCTTCCTACAGCCAAAGAACTGGCG
Source organism: Leptobrachium leishanense (assembly GCA_009667805.1). Classification (NCBI taxonomy): domain Eukaryota; kingdom Metazoa; phylum Chordata; class Amphibia; order Anura; family Megophryidae; genus Leptobrachium; species Leptobrachium leishanense. The sequence continues at coordinate 100,393,336 of CM019064.1, forward strand.
TTCGTCTTTGCTAGAGAGATTGTACGAATACATGGGGTTCCGTCTCAAATAGTCTCTGACAGAGGAGCTCAGTTCATCTCTCGTTTCTGGAGGGATTTCTGTGCGGAGATGGGGTTGCGATTGGCCTTCTCCTCAGCATATCATCCACAAACCAATGGGGCAGCAGAGAGGGCAAATCAGAGTCTCGAGCAGTACATAAGTTGCTTTACCACACAACAAGGCAATTGGTCGGAGTTGTTGCCCTGGGCTGAGTATGCACGTAATAACGCCGTTAACGAGACCACTGGCCACTCTCCTTTTTCTGCTATCTATGGTTTTTTCCATCCAGCTCTACCGCTTCAGTTTGCTGAACAGGCCATCCCGGCTCTCAATGAACATCTCACACAACTACAGGATATTTGGAGACAGATTCGCGAAAACATGGAGAGCAATGTTGCTGTCCAGAAACGCAAGGCTGACAGGCATAGGTTACAAGCTCCTTCCTACAACGTGGGGGATAGAGTTTGGTTGTCCACTAGGAATGTGAAGTTGCGGGTGTCTTCTATGAAAATGGCACCTCGGTTTATCGGTCCATACAAGATCAGTCGCTGCGTTAACCCTGTGGCTTATGCTCTTGCCCTTCCTAGACATCTTCGCTTGCACAACGTCTTCCACACCTCCCTACTGAAGCCTTTGTTGTGTAACAGGTACACGCGGGTCGTTCCTCCTCCTCCACCTGTTCAGGTTGATGGAGATACGGAGTTTGAGGTTAGGAAAGTTCTGGATTCTAGGCTGTTCAGGGGTGCTCTGCAGTACCTGGTCGATTGGGTGGGTTATGGTCCAGAGGACCGGTCCTGGATTCCGGCTTCCAACATGTCTGCCTCTAGGTTGGTCAGGGTGTTCCATGCTTTGCACCCCGATCGCCCTGGTGGTCATCCTGCCACTCGCCCCAGTGGTCATCCTGCCACTTGTCCTGTTGGTCGTCCGGTGGCCTCCCGTGGAGAGGGGGGTACTGTAACGTTGGGGGCTTCCAGCCTTTCCGGTGTGCTTGACAGCAGCATGTCTGATGCTGCTCGCTCACCAACGCCCGGTTTAAATTGAAACAGGCAGGGAGGTGGATGCATGAGGCGTGGCTTGAGAGGGGGGCGCGGTCTGGTGAAGGTCTTTTAAAAACCAACAGTTCCTTCTAAGCAGTGCCAGATCGTGGTTATCCATACCTGAGCTCCTTGTACCTGAATTCTCTCGTGATTTAACCTGTTATTGACCTCTGCTTGTTTTCTGACTATTCTGCCTTCTGTTGCCCTAGACTATTTCCTTGTACTACGCTTCTGCACTGATATCGACCCGGCTATTCCATTTGACTATACTATACTCTGTATTCCTGATTCTGGCTCATCTGACTACCCCCGTGTTGCTGACCTGGTTTTGTATTACGACATTGTCTTTGATTAACTCTTTCTGTCTAGCTAGTATACATATACCTGGCCAATTTTTAAGGACCAGACAGTTAGGGATTCCTTTACGGCTACCCTATTGGTAGTTTTTGGCTCTGTGGAGTGTTGGGCTTTAAGGACTGCGTGGTGGGATCCGGTAACTGTGACACCTTTGTGGTCATCTATTCTATAGGGAATGCTTGTTAAAATAAAAAAAAAGATGAAATGAGAACCTTTTTACTGCAGAAATTATACAATTTCAACAAAAAAAATGGCATTTTTCCTTTGTGGTTTGGAGGATGGTGTTTTATGAATAATATGACTATGTATAAAACACAGACCTTGCTCCCAGAGTAGAAAAGGAGAAGGGGAGTAATGGCAGTGGTATTGCTCATTTTATACGTGACAAATGAACAATGCCATTGCTTACGGACTAAAAAGAAAGTTTTTTTTGTTTTTTCTTTTCTTTAAGATTTTAAATGGTCGTGTTTGGTATCAATGCAAAAGCCAGACTCTCACCTGTCCAATGACACCTCACCTGACCTTGTGAGGCGTAAAGATTAGTGACACAGGGGTCCAAAGTCCCCCTCCAGTGCTCTGTGCTGTAGTGCGGTGGTTTAGGTTTTTGATGTAACAATTCGTACCAACGGATTGTGCCATCACCTCCACACTTGTTGGTGACATGAGAAATGAGATGGTGAGTTAGTGCAGCATCATTGTTCACTTTATAATTGAAAAGTGAAAAATATTGCTGTGTTAGAAAGAAAAAATATAAAACATGCCCCACAGTCTATTCATTTAATTTTTTCCCTTGATTAATGGCATTTTAGGGGTTAATGGGCAGTATACATGCCACACTGTTTATATTTTTATTTTATTCCCCTGGTTTTATGGCATTTTAAGGGTTATTATGGAAGTTAGAAACTAAAGGGTCAATTCATCTTTAGATCCTTTGCTTTTTGTCACATTTAAGGGAATTAATTTCACTGAAAATATGGTGAATTCCCTATTTAGCGAATGGTCACCATAATTTGCGAAAATTGGAGTTGCTGAAGAAGTTATCAAACATCGTCAAAAACTGCCGAATTGCTTTGAATAAAATATTGAATTTATGTATCAGGTTAGTACAACCCAAAGGTATCATTGCATCATTTTACTCTGGGATACTGGAATCTTATTTAGTATTTTTCAGTGGTTTGATTTAGAGGCGAAAATTATTAGTGTCCCCTAGTTTTGACTGTGGTATCTTATGTGCCCCCCCTATATATTGTTCCTAGTCGCCACTGACTGCGGCTAACTGAAAAGCTAGTCACAGCTTTAGGCTTCTACGGAATCAGTTAGCAGAGCTGGAACCCCCCAAAAAAATTGTATATTCACCTCTCATCCGCAGGGAGAATGGCAGCCCGATCCGCAGCTTCTAGCCACCGAGAGCAAAGTGAGACTGGGGGGAAAAAGTCCCCAGTCTCCCTCCACGATCACTCCATGGACCTGCAGGATCTCACTAGAGGCGAGATCCTGCAGGTCATGTGACCCAGCAAAACGAGCCTCCATGGAGTCCTATGGACTCCAGAGGGGATACTTGTGACACTACCACTACATAAGTTGTACCTTGATTACTTGTGCATTACAAATAACACCACTTTATCAAACACATGCTGCTGTTTTTGTTTCTTTGTTTGAAGTAATTGCATGTTCTAAGGAAAAATATATATCTTCCTACCATTTTGTTGATTTTTTTCCCATAAGGTAACATTTCCCAAAGGTTATTCTTTACTTCTGTGGTTCAATAGATAATGAGTTGTAGGAGGGAATGTTTAGATAAGGCTGCAGGAGGCTATTGTTCTTCAGCCTACTTGAGAATAAGAGATGACAGCTGAATGAGATAACACAAGGAGCTTAAACCATCCAATCTACCCCCTGGTGATGTCCTTTGAATACATCCCACAAAATACAATAGGATTTGAAAGAGTGATAGACCCACAGACTCCATTGTATGGCCATTGCCACAGGGCGAAGAGCAATTGATGGAAAGATACTGTGGGGGGAGGGGGGCAGTTTACAACACAAAAGATCACAAAATAAATGCGCCCAGTGACACATAGAGTAAAATATTTTCTGAACTAAGCATACGAGAGAAAAAACAAAGCATATGTAAGATATCAGCAACATAAATTAAACACAATAAGAACAGCTAATTTTTTGGTGGTAGTGGCCCTTTAAAGAAAAGGAAAAAAGACACCTTAGTTTGCACTTTTATTATTCTTTTCTTTATCCTTCATTATTTCACACATTTACCTTTCACACACTTCCTGTGTACGTAACTAAATGCCACATGTTGTGGCTTAAAATAGTTAGGGCTTCCATTGCGAAAAAACAGATGTCTTTACTAGTTTGATTTGCCCTGTCAAAGAGGTTTTAACGTTTTAAAATAATTTAAATTCAACTTCTAACCCCCACACCCCAATACATCCATTTGAGAATAATATATTTCAGCTTTGATTTGCTTTGTGTAGGAACGTTGCCATTGCCCGCTGATGATTTATTTCTCTATTAAACTTTCTGTTTTTCCCCAGGTCACATTCCATGATAGCCTTGATGAGAAGGAGCAAGATGATCTGTTTGTGTCAGTATACATCGGGATGTGCCTGCCATCAGGGTAGGCAGGTGAGGCAGAGCGTCACTTGCCATTAAGTTTTAAAATAATAAAATAAACTCCCCTGCTCTGTGCTCCCCCGCCGTCGGCTTCTGTCTCTGTCTCTTCCTCTGCATGTAGTGTGCAAGTTCTTTTTACAGGTGGTATGCTTCCCCGCAATGCTAATCGCGTAGGATGCGCAGGAGGTTTGCACCGTGCATCTGTTCAAATAGGAACAATCGACGCTGTCTACTTCCTGAATACTGCTCGTCAGAGCCTCAGAGAGGCCCTGACAGAGCAATGGAATAGCTTGGACCAATGGGAAAGCACCATTGGTCCAAGCCATTCAAAAAACCACCTGCATTGGAGGCTGGCCTCTGATTGACAGGAAGGGGCCCAGACAGCTCCCCTGCTCCCTCTAGTGACGGATATAGAGTATGACAGGCCCAGGCAGCTCCCTCTGCTCCCTCTAGTGGCAGATACAGCATATGACAGGCCCAGGCAGCTCCCTTTGCTCCCTCTAGTGGCGGATTCAGAGTATGACAGGCACAGGGGCACAGAAAAACAGCTTTTCTATCATAGAAACATAGAAAAATGTCGGCAGATAAGAACCTTTCGGCCCATCTAGTCTGCCCAATTACATGGACACTTTACCTGGATTTATCTTTTGTTTAGGATAGCCTTATGCCTATCCCATGCCTGCTTAAATTCAATTACTGTTTTAGCCTCTACCACTTCAACTGGAAGGCTGTTCCATGTAGCCACCACCACCCTCTCAGTAAAATAATGCTTCCTGATGTTACTTTTAAACCTTTGCCCCTCTAATCTAAGACTATGTCCTCTTGTTTTTCTACTTTGTTTCCTTTTAAATATACTCCCTTCCTCTACCTTGTGGATTCCCTTTACGTATTTAAATGTTTCTATCATATCTCCTCTGTCTCGTCTTTTTTCCAAGCTGTACATGTTAAGATCATTAAGCCTTTCCTGGTAACTTTTCTCCTTCAAGCCGTACACCATTTTAGTAGCCCTTCTCTGAACTCTCTCTAAGATGTCTATATCCTTCTGGAGATACGGTCTCCAGTACTGCACACAGTACTCCAAGTGAGTATCATATTTTGTTTTTTTAATAGTAAAGTATATGATATGATGAGAATAATGGTATCTTTAGAAAGTCCATTTAATGGCGAGAAAAATTATATATAATATGTGTGGCTACGGTAAATGAGTAAAAGGTAATTTACAGCTAAACACAAACCGCAGAAAGTTAGTTAATATCTGTGTATATCTGCCTCTGATACTAGCCAGTGCCTCACCCGCCACTGACCTCACTGCATGTCCCTGGATACATTTCTGTGCTATTTATCATTTCTGTGGCTACATAGTAATTAGTAATGAATGTGTGACTATATTATGTCATGTCTATCAGGCTTTAGACAATGTTACAGCATGGAAACAAAACAGAAAGTTGAGTCGTGCCATGGGAAGAAGGCTTTCACTAAGAGACATTTTGTTATACATCTTGGGCTGTATTCCAATCATGGAGCAAACTTAACCAGAGCTGTGGTAAACTCAGCAATTTCGTAGGGCTCCATTATGTTCCTGGTGCTAAAACGAGGACGCTAGGGAGAAAAAACTGCACCCGCAGTTTTCTCCCTAGCGCCCCCGTTTTAGCACGGGATTGCAATGCAGGCGCTTAAAAAGCTGTCTGCATTGTTAGTGGGGGCTAAGCCCCAAGATGCCGCGAGCATCCACTCGATGAAGTCCATAGGACTCCATTGAGTTTCTCCTGTGCCGGTCACATGACCTGCCGGATCTCACCTCGCGAGATCCGGCAGGTCGGCATAGTGATCCGCAAGGAGAGACTTGGGAATTTTTCCGCCAGTCTCTCCCTGCTCCCGCCGGACAGAGGAGGCAGACGGAGCCGTGGTCCTCGCCGCGGGACAGGAGGTGAGTATCTGACTTTTTTGGGGGGTTTCTGGATGGTGCTAACGGATTCTGCACCAGCGGAATCCGTTAGCACCAGGTCCAGGCTGTGGTTAACATTTTGTTAACCACAGCCAGACGTTAATCAGTGTTAGGACTTTGTAATCCCAGGGCCGTCTTTAAGGAGGGGCAACAGGGGCAGGTGCCCCAGGCCCAGTCATAGTTGAGGGGCCCAAAGCAGGCTGCTTCATTTGTGGGCTGCTGGGGCCGTTTTACAGTGGTGGCTCTGTGTTTTTTGGAGGCCCCAGGCTTCTGTGGAAGCACTGCAGCCTTCCTAGGCCCGGAGGGCCCCCTCTGATGATGTCAGAGAGGGCGTGCCACAGGGGGCGGGGCCAAACGGGAGGAAGCCAGTTGAGGTTTCCTGACTGCATAGGCCTGGACACACCCTAATCAAAGGACCTCACATGGAGACTGCAGCTCCTTGTGCTGACTCCACCCCCTCCTTCCACAGACAGAGCCATGAGCCTCCACGTGCTGCTGGAGTACAGGAAGGTATTTGAGGGGGGGCTCTGGTATTTGAGGGGGGCCCGGGATTTGAGGGGGGCCCCTAGGAGAAACACAGGACAGGTCCTGATAAAAAAACTGGCTGCACATCACAATCTCCCTCCAGCTCTGAGGCTCCTCTCCTTAATGCAGCAAGAGCTGTGCAGAGGCTGACTGTCACAATCTGTGTGTAGCAAGGTTTGTGTGCCCAGCCTAATACAGGGAGAAATTAAACCTCTGAGCTTGCAATCTGACTCTGGGGCTGCAGAGGTTTGGGAGAAGGAGCTGCCCATAGTTTCAAGGAGACAGCACTTATCTGTCAGTGATCTGAGGTGTGTTCAGTTCCTCAGCAGCTGCTGAATTGATCCATTGCAGCAGATCAGTTTGCTGCAGCCGTCTCACTGAACGCTTTGGCTGTGAATATGGAAGCGAAAGGGCAGAGGATTACTTGATGAAAGGTGCTGTGTCTGCAAAATCCACTTTTGTCCATTTTATTACATCTTTAGTGTTACTGTTTTGCTCCACCAAACCTAGAAACTGAACATTTCCTTATTGGATTATTTTCTCCGTGGAGGCGGCCATCTTTCGTACGTCACACTCAGCTAATCCCGCAGCACCTCTCGACTTGGATGCAAGTGCTAAGTTAGCAGTGCCGAGCACTGAGCTGCAGAACAGTGTTCAGTGGCAAATTGCTAATTTAGCACTTGCAGCGGCTGAGCAACTGAACGCGCCTCAGGCTGCATTCCGGGAGCAGCATGTGGGGAGTGAGCTTAAACTTCTTTGGATAAGGGAAGTTAACCCTCTCCACTCACTACCCCAGATATTGCACTTTCATTTTATAGCTTACTACTGTCATATAAATAAATGCAGGTTCTTCTTACCTAAGTTCTCACAGTTTGCATGGAATGGGCAAACATGGATTCACATGCATTATTTTTTCAACATTTTATAATTATTTAAATATAAATATATCATTATTTTAAAAACGTTTAATAATCATTTTAGTATAGTTAAAATAAAATATATTTTCATACTTAAAATTTTAACAGTATAGTGAAGACTAAAAAGCAGTCAACCTGAAAAAAGTCTAGAAATTTGAAATGATAATCTATAGTTAATGGCACCACAATGTGTAATCCAAGGAATACAGACTAAATACAGACTAAATTTGAGAACTGTTTGATCTCTAGAATATGCCATTCATACCTATATTATGACGAAAGTATATAAAATTGCATAATCATTATTAAATGTAGAATGAAAAGGACACCAGGCATAAGGACCAGTGTGGTGTCATTTGTATTCTACAATTTAATAAAGATTAAACTGTTTTACAGATACTTCTGTTTAATGAGATCTATTAATTCTCAAAGTTCGTAATGATATAATTATTAGAATATATATGTAGCGCTCACTCCCGGAGGAGCCGCTGAAAATGAACCACGGGTCAGTCTCCCCGCACTAGGGAATAAATATACTCCAACACCGTTGTGAGTTTTTATCATTTATATAGTTTACTAAAATCTTGAGCAGATGTTGAAACACGGTATTCACAAATATTATTACAATATTTTCGTATTTCGGTAAAACGCGCAGCGGAAAAGAAACGAAACACGAGGCTTCGTATTTCGGAAAATAAAATATTCGCGACCGAACATAAAAGAATGCAATTTCCCGATAGTTCAGAAAAAGGGACAGGTAGCGAAAACCCCAAACATACAATCCCTTCGTATTACGGCAAACGCGCAGCGGAAAAGAGAAAAATGTATTCGGAACGTATCTTTGTTTTTAACCCCGTTCTGATAAAAGGAAAATGAGTCCTGTACAAGTTAAGTTCCAGAATGTAAGAAGCGTATCTGTGTGTGTGTGGTACCCGGGTACTGTTCAACTGGCCTTTGAATTTAATAAAAGAAAATCTTCGACTAGTCAGTTAGGGCCCTGTAAACTTTAAAGAGAAACAGCAGAGCGTCCTTTAATCATACACCAGCCTTGGAGGCCTCTCACCCATCCGATGACTGCTTTAGGCTCCGCTGACCCAGGACGTCTCTCCACCCGATTTTGACTGGGGATACTAGCGGCCGGATCCGTTGTCTACCTTGATGCAGCTTGTCCAGCTCCCCGCCTGCTCTCAGTTCGATTCCGCCGATCTGCAGCTGTTGTCTGGGTACTGGCAAGTCTCCTTCTCCTCAGGCTGAGTGACCCAAATAGGAATTACAGGTCTCCCTTGGGCTTTGGCCTAGCTCCTCCAGCAGTCTCCTCAGTGCGTCTGCTCTCTCTCATCCCCTGGTGAGCTCTGGAACTTTCTCCACGAGGCAGAGGATGTAAGTGTCCAGTCCCCACCCACTTCCTGGCTTCTTGCAAAGCATGTCTGTTATTGTAGTCCCAATGTCCAGTGTCTGATCGCGACAGTCTCCATCTTGTGGCCAAAAATAGGTACTGCACAACAAGACGATTTTTACCACAGCGCTACACTCTCCCCCTCCTAGAACTCTTGGGTCTCTCCAAGGAGGTACAACAATTACATTATGTTTCCAACAATTCGAATGCAGTTTATACAACATGTACAGGTTCAGCAGCATACATATAGTGAGTTAATAACACTTCCTCAAGTTGACTCATATTTTGGGCTACCTCAACTAGCATAGCAGACACTTCGGGCAACCTCCGCACCGTGGTGATGGCCTCTTCAGTGCTATGTCCTGGTGAGTCGTAGGTGAGTCGTTGGGGCGGTCGAACAGAGCGTTTTGGTTCTGGCTCAATCAGTTCCTCTTCAGGTGGAAGTACTATAGGCGTCGGCTCAATTCTTCCCTCTATCACTGGAGCAGACGTTTCTTCAGAGTATGATCCCTCCAGTGAAGGCATAGAACTGTAATCACCTGAATAAGCTTCCGGAGCTACCGGGATCCCCACAGCCTCAGGGACTTCCAACTGAAATTCAAGAGGCTCAGGGATATCAACAGTCTCAGGGACTTCCAACAAGAATTCAGGAGCTTCAGGCCTCAAGTTACTCTCCCACCGCTCAGGGACAACGACAACCTCTTCAGGCTCCGGCGAGCGTATCCAGTCCAGACACAAACTTTCTTCTTCACTGTCCCTTTCGCTATCTTCGACAGCCCGGGTCTGTTTAGACCGAGTAACAGGGGGCAAACGTGGAACAGGCGGGTTTGGCCGAGGCAATTCGTCCCCAACCGGCATCCTTACAGCCTCTCTCAAAGGTAACAAGTGGTTTCGGTGCCAATTCTTAAGAGGCCCAGCCTTTCCATCCGGGCGAATCTGATATACTGGTAAACCCGGCAGTTGTTTGCAAACAATGTAAACCTGGGAACTCCACCTATCCGCCAACTTGTGTCTCGCAGCCGCACCCAAGTTCTTCAATAAGACCCTATCACCGGGTTGTAGATCTTGTATTCGAACTTTCAGGTCATAGTTCCTTTTGTTTCTTTGCTCCCGGTTTCCTGAGGTCAAACGGGCCTGTTCAAACGCAGAAGCCAGATTCTTTTGAAGTCTATCCACGTAGTTTCTATGGGAAGCTACTGAGGTCTGGTCTAGGGATAACCCAAATGCCAAATCAACCGGCAGTCGAGCCTCCCTTCCAAACATAAGACGGTACGGTGAATATCCAGTTGCATCGCTCTCCGTACTGTTATATGCATGCACCAGAGTAGCTATGTGCCGACTCCAACTCTGCTTCTCCACATTCGACAAGGTCCCCAGCATGTTTAGCAGTGTGCGATTAAACCTTTCAGGCTGAGCATCACCTTGAGGGTGATATGGTGTGGTTCGAGTCTTTTGGATTCCCAACAACTCCAACAATTGCCCTACCAGTCTGCTTTCAAAGTCTCTTCCCTGATCAGAGTGTATCCTCCTTGGCAGCCCATAATGAACAAAGAACTTTTCCATCAACACCTTGGCCACGGTCGAAGCGCGTTGATCTTTTGTGGAAAATGCTTGGGCGTAACGAGTGAAATGATCAGTCACTATTAGAATGTTCCCTTGCCCACTAGCATCCGGCTCTAAGCACAAGAAGTCAATGCACACCAAATCCATGGGTCCCTGGCTCTGCAGATGGCTCATTGGAGCAGTTCGGGTCGGCAGAGTCTTTCTCTGAATACACCTCAGACAGGGATGACAATAACTTTCAACTTCAGCCCTCATGCAAGGCCAGTAGAACCTATCTCGCACCAGTTTAAAAGTTCTTTCTGCACCCAAATGTCCATGTTCATCATGCAGTGATCGCAGCACACTCTCCCTATGTCTAGTGGGGAGGAACAACTGTTGGATCTCTTCAGCATTAGCTGAGGGGCCCCTTCGGTAGACCACCCCATCCAGCATCTTTAACCGCTCCCATTCTTTGTAGACCAACCTGGCTCCACTCGGGGAGTTGGTTAACAAAATCTCTCGCTGGTTTGTAGTCAGGGCCTTTAGGGTCAAGGCAATTAAAGGGTCTCTGGCCTGATCCGCTTTCAGGTCATGTCTCGAAAAGGTAGGTAAACTTTCATCCCTTAACTGCGTAGGGTTACAGTAGAACTCAGGAACAGCCGCAGCCATAACTCCTATGGCCTCTGCTTCAATCCCTCCTTTGACCCGGCGCTCTGTTCCCTGACACAAAGCTCGCACCCCGTCTGGAGTCAACTGAGTCCATTCTGTAGTATAGGGTCTTCTCGATAACGCATCAGCATCTCGATTATTCACCCCAGGGCGATACTTCAGGCTGAACCGAAACCCTGACAGAGCGGCCAACCACCGATGTCCCGTTGCGTCCAGTTTTGCAGTAGTAAGGATATAGGTGAGAGGATTATTATCCGTCTTAATCACGAACTCAGCTCCATACAGATAGTCTTTCAACTTGTCCACCACTGCCCACTTCAAGGCTAGGAACTCCAACTTGTGAGTAGGATAGTTTTCTCTGAAGGAGCAAGGCTCCGGCTCACGTATGCCACAGGCCTCAGCAATCCATCATACTCCTGATATAGGACTCCTCCCAGACCTTCTCGGCTGGCATCCACATGTAGTTCATACGGCTTGTGAGGGTCCGCATAGGCCAAAACAGGAGCTCGGGTTAGACTCTCTTTCAACTTTACGAAAGCTCCTTCACATTGACTGGTCCATTCACCTTGTATAGACTCTCGAGCTTTCCTTGGCCCCGGAGCTGACGGGTTTTTGTCAGAGACCTTGCAGCCTTCTTCTGTGGTTTCTTTCTGCAGGAGTTTGTTCAGTGGTTGAGCTATTTTCGCGAATCCTCCCACAAATCTTCTATAGTAGGAACAGAATCCCAAGAAAGATCTAAGCTCAGTGACGTTTCGGGGTCTAGGCCAAGAAGCTACGGCCTCCAACTTTCGAGGGTCTGTCGAAACACCTTCTGCCGAAACCACATGTCCTAGATACGTAACAGACGGCAGACAGAATTGGCACTTCTCCAGAGACAGTTTCAGCCCCTCTTCATGGAGCCTCTTCAAGACCTTCTCCAGACGTTGCTCATGTTCTTCCAGAGTCTTCCCAAACACAATTATGTCATCCAGGTACACTAATACTTAGATTAAATTCATATCCCCGACTGTCTTCTCCATCAACCGTTGGAACGTGGCTGGAGCCCCCGTAAGGCCTTGAGGCATTCTGTTGAATTCAAAGAACCCCAGTGAGCAGATGAACGCAGTTTTCTCCTTGTCTTCAGGATGCATTGGTATCTGGTGATACCCACTTCGCAGGTCTAGTACACTAAACCACTTTGCTCCAGACAAACACTGTAGGGCATCTTCAATCCGAGGAGTGGCATATTGATCGGGGATGGTTCTCCGGTTCAATGTGCGGTAGTCTATGCATAAGCGGACAGAACCATTTTTCTTCCGACCCAACACTATGGGAGATGCCTATGGACTCCTGGACTCTTGAATCACCTTGGTTCTTTGTAATTCGTTCAGCTGCTCTCGCAGATCATCTAAGTCTCCTAGCGGAACTCGCCTTGATCTTTCACGAAACGGCTTGTCTTCTTGTAATCGAATACGGTGTTCAGTACTCTTAGCTAGGCCCACATCGAACTCATCTTTCGAGAACAATTCCTTCCACTTTAAGACTTGAGACTGAAGACGTTTCTTCCACTCAGGTGAAATGGGAGCGTCCTTGGGGTAGAATCTTTCATCTGGAATCTCTTTATCTTCTCCCCCCCCTGAATCGGTAGAGAGGGGTGTAACAGACTCTACTTGCCCGATAGGCATTCGTACTTTAAGAACCACTGGAGAATCCGTCACATTGCACACACTGACCGAGACTCTTCCTCGTGTTCTCTTCAGAGCCTTGGTGGAGATTATTTCAGGAATTACTTCGACTCCGGTTTCACTCCCATGATCAAAATCGGTTCCCAGCACCACATAGGGACCGGGTTGCGATCCGTTCAACTTGACTGAAGCCCGGAAGCTCGCTACTTCTCCTGCTTGCAGAACCTTCTCCGTTCCACCCAGTCTCCACAGTCTTCCCACTTCGGCAGGTGCCTTTCGTTCTTCGACCATCCTCTGATAGACCGGACGTAACATTGGGTGTACTCCTTGAGTTGAACCTTCTTCCAACACGATAGGCGTCAGGAGACGCCGCACTAGGTCAGTATTCGTCCCCACTATCAGGGAGCTTCTGTTCGCACCCGAGGGTCGAGGACACACAATGGCCAATGCATCACAACCCCCAGACTGCCCGATGACTTCAGATCCGATCTCCAACTTTACTTGCAGGTACCCGTCATAAGGGAGTTTCTCAGTGCCGATACCCCATATTTCCAAATCCTTCAATTCTTGCAAAGGAATGTGCTTTAAGTGTTTCTCGTAGAAGTCTCTGTAGATCAATGTTACTTGAGCCCCTGAATCTAACAGGGCTTTGGTGTAGACTCCTTCCACTTGGATTGGCACAATAGGAGAAGGACCTATCAGTTGGTCAGGAAATTTGGTGGCGGTATCCGGACGCTTAGACCCAGTTTGCTGTACCCTGGCCTTTTTCTTGGCCCGTGCAGGTTTTAGGTGTGCATTGCTTCCCCATGACGTAGACCCGGATACTAAGGGAGTGACTCTCTCAGTCCTGGCAGGCTCTACAATTGGCTCGGCTTTGGGCCTCCTCGCCCTCTTAGTCTTTGCTTGGTTTCTGGAGCAGGTTTCAACCCTCGGGCACTCAGGTTGCTCCTTTACTGGTGCCCTCTGGCGTTTCCCGCCGGTGAGGTAGATAACAATCCTTCCAGGGCTTCCAACAGTCCCTTGACTCTATCCTTCTCAGGCTTCCGGCCTTTGCACTGTGCGCGGAAATGGCCCATCTCTCCACACCCGAAACATCTCTTCTTAGAGAGCGGAGACGTAGTTGCTTGTTGAGATTTGGTTAAAAGATTTGCACCAGACGCCACAGCAACTTCCGTCGTCTGCATACCTGTGAGGAATTTCTGCATTTCTGCCTGCATTTCTGTCACCTTCATCAATACCCGGCACAGTTCCGCGTGCGCTTGTTGCAATTCAACTTGAGCTTCCTGAACTTTCTTGACGGTTTTGGACAATTCATCCCTTTCAGGGAGGTTCGATTCTTTAGCAGCCCTCTGTAGATTTAAAACCAACTAGGTGTTCTTGTTCGTCCTCATCAGACCCATAGGTATCTAGAGAGTCGCTTTCAGGTTGCAGGACGCCGCTATGTCTCACAGGTTGTGCATACGCCCTTTCCCCCCGCCTGAAAGATTTCTCTTCTAGTAAAGCCTCTTCCTCTCGCACAACTCGAATCAGTTCCAGGTACTTTAACTCTTGATTACCTGCTCTGCTTCTCAGCTGCATCATCACTGGATCTAAAGGTTGAGAGCCCCTCAGGATCTGTTTTATTCGGATCTTATCTACTTCGGCCGGTTCGGCCCCTTTCTTCAGGAGTATCTGGTGTAGAATCTTATCCAGGCGCCTCATGTACTCGGTCATTCTCTCACCTCTTCTCTGATAGGTGTGTTCGTACTGATATACCAGTTCGGCCGCCTTTTCGGTTCGTCCAAAAACTTCTTCAAGAACGTTTAAGTAATCTAAAGCAGTACAATCTTTTCTGCTCAGTTTCAGGTTTCTCACCGCTTCTGACGCAGGTCCCTTTAAGCTCTCGGTAATCCTTTGCTTTTTCTGGGCCTCAGGGACATCCCACTCATCCAGAGCCTGCGTCGCCTGTTCCACCCATTCTTCAAAGGTTTCTTCTCCCGCCGGAGTTGGTACGTTTCCTGTAAAATTTCTTAACCGTCGATAACCGAAGTTAGTGTGAGGAGGGCTTGTTTTCTGACATTTAGCCAGTAGATCTCCAATAGCCACGATAATTCAGGCCCAATCATGGCCAACGGACTAGGCACGGGAACACTTGCGGATTCACCACGTGGCGTACTTGGCTTAATTAGTTGGACTTCCACCTCTTCAGCCAGTTTCACGCTCGTGCCCTGAAAACATGGCGGAACACCCTTTCTCCATTCGGGAAGAACATACATGTGAGAGGTATCTGGGTTTTTTCAATGTCCAGAATTAACCCCCGATGATCTGGTGCTAGCGTGGCCACGGCCTGGCGAATCTGATCTTCAGACCAAGTGTCTGCTGGAATATCCATGACTATACAACATTCCGACTGGCTACTGTGCTCCCCACACCACTCGGCAACAGTGTCTGGATCCATATTTAACCCTTTAGATGCGGTTTTTCCAGAGACTGGATCCCGGAAACGAGCCCCCACGTGTAGCGCTCACTCCCGGAGGAGCCGCTGAAAATGAACCACGGGTCAGTCTCCCCGCACTAGGGAATAAATATACTCCAACACCGTTGTGAGTTTTTATCATTTATATAGTTTACTAAAATCTTGAGCAGATGTTGAAACACGGTATTCACAAATATTATTACAATATTTTCGTATTTCGGTAAAACGCGCAGCGGAAAAGAAATGAAACACGAGGCTTCGTATTTCGGAAAATAAAATATTCGCGACCGAACATAAAAGAATGCAATTTCCCGATAGTTCAGAAAAAGGGACAGGTAGCGAAAACCCCAAACATACAATCCCTTCGTATTACGGCAAACGCGCAGCGGAAAAGAGAAAAATGTATTCGGAACGTATCTTTGTTTTTAACCCCGTTCTGATAAAAGGAAAATGAGTCCTGTACAAGTTAAGTTCCAGAATGTAAGAAGCGTATCTGTGTGTGTGTGGTACCCGGGTACTGTTCAACTGGCCTTTGAATTTAATAAAAGAAAATCTTCAACTAGTCAGTTGGGGCCCTGTAAACTTTAAAGAGAAACAGCAGAGCGTCCTTTAATCATACACCAGCCTTGGAGGCCTCTCACCCATCCGATGACTGCTTTAGGCTCCGCTGACCCAGGACGTCTCTCCACCCGATTTTGACTGGGGATACTAGCGGCCGGATCCGTTGTCTACTTTGATGCAGCTTGTCCAGCTCCCCACCTGCTCTCAGTTCGATTCCGCCGATCTGCAGCTGTTGTCTGGGTACTGGCAAGTCTCCTTCTCCTCAGGCTGAGTGACCCAAATAGGAATTACAGGTCTCCCTCGGGCTTTGGCCTAGCTCCTCCAGCAGTCTCCTCAGTGCGTCTGCTCTCTCTCATCCCCTGGCGCGCTCTGGAACTTTCTCCACGAGGCAGAGGATGTAAGTGTCCAGTCCCCACCCACTTCCTGGCTTCTTGCAAAGCATGTCTGTTATTGTAGTCCCAATGTCCAGTGTCTGATCGCGACAGTCTCCATCTTGTGGCCAAAAATAGGTACTGCACAACAAGACGATTTTTACCACAGCGCTACATATAATTTCAGTTTTATTGCTGTGGAGCTCTGTGATGTTATGCTCACACACTGCACATTACTGTCATTGTTTGAAAGTCTGTACAGACTCTGACCCAACCACCTCAACAGGCAGAGAATTCAATTTATTGCTCTTCCTGTAAAAAGAAAGCTATGCGTTATGCTGAATTTCCTTTTTGTCCAGTCTATACATTATGTGTTTATGTATATAGAATGTGTGTAAATATATATGTCTTCTAATATACAGTAAGTCCATGATGTATTTGTGTATTTGTTTTTTTGGGTTTTTTTCGGATGTTGGGGGTAGAGAGAACAATCATGCGGTGTGCAGGCTATCGGGGTGGGGGGCCCAAGAAAATGTTTGCCCAGGGTCCAATCAATATTAAAGACGGGCCTGTGTAATCCTAACGCTGATTAACACTTTGCACTCCCCATCAGGGGCGTACCTAGAACATTTGGCACCCGGGGCGGATCCTATATTTGGCACCCCACCCCAACTTTAAAATGTAAAAAAAAAAAATTGTATACATGTATACATATAATAATGATATATTATGAATCTGCCGATGGTGGATCATGTGTCCTCTGTGTTGTGCAGTAAGAGACGAGAGTAGATTTTTTTTAATAATTGTTATTTTTAAGTGATTTTGCAAACTCACAACATATCAATCCTCATGCTATGAACAAAAGTACGCATGTGCCTTTTGTTGATGGGAGTTGTGTTTGTGTTGGGGTGGCTTGTTTTGTGTGATAGGAGTTGTGTATTGTGGCTGGGTTGTGTGTTGGTGGCTGGTGTGTGATGGGGTTGTGTGTTGGTGGCTGGTGTGTGATGGAGTTGTGGGTTGGTTGGTTTTGTGTGATGGAGTTGTATGGGTGGTTGGTTTTGTGTGATGGGAGTTGTGTGTGGGTGGCTGGTTTTGTGTGATGGGAGTTGTGTGTGTGGTGGCTGGTTTTGTGTGATGGGAGTTGTGTGTATGTGCTGGGTGGCTGGTATTGTGGATTGGAGTTGTGTGTGTGTGCTGGGTGGCTGGTTTTGTGGATTGGAGTTGCTGATCAGAGAATGGGTGTGCGTTTTTCAGGTATAAGATGCTGCTATGGTATTTTTTCTTTACTGGCGAACTGCCAACAAGTACAGTGCCTGTTCGAAGGCAGTGCAAATCCCCATAGAAAAGTAATGGTTAATCTATTCAGAGAACACCAAACAGCAGAGAAATGTCAGTGAAATGCCCTGATGATCAGTGGTTTCAATCAGCAGGTTTATTCAGGCAAACCCCATAGGTTTCAATGTTAAAAATATTCCCGTTTTTATGCAATATTTAATAAACCATTTATTATTTTAATCTGCAGTAAAAAGTCTTTATTTATTGATTTTTTTTAGTACCTTTCAGTCAATTTTCAGAATTTTTTTCGGCAAAATTTTTCCCCCTTTTTTTAATAGCGGTTTTTAACAGAACTTTTTATTATCAATCATAGGATCTTATATGTAAATTCCAGAAATTTTCGTTCAGTATTTTTTTTGAAAACAGCAGGCCACGGATTTGCCGTGGCAGCATTCAGCGGCCAACTCCCTGCACTTTGGGGACCCTGCGGTGAATGGTGAATTCACTGCAGGGTGGGGAAATTTTATTCCCCGAAGTGCAGGGAACTACAGAACACCAACATGTTGGCGTAATTTTGGTGCTCTGTGAGTAACCCCTTTAGTGGTGAGGTTTTTTGCTGCCGCCTGGTAAGTGCCAGCCTAACCCTTGCCTACCCAGGACATACTTGAAAATTTGTGAAATCATAATGTATCCTTCCTGGTAGAATACTTTGCAAAAGTATAAAAAATATATATATATATATTTTTTAGTGTCACCCTAGGGGGGTGGTGCCACCCAGTGCGGGCCGCCCCCCCAGGTACACCCCTGCTCCCCATGTTAAATATAGGGACCGCAAAAGTACAGTAACCTCGTGCTGAAAAGCGCAAGGTACCAAACGCTAACAGGTTTCTTAACCCGTTAGCGTTTGGACTGTAATATACGGTGGCTACCTGGGCTAACGTTAATGCTCACTCAGGTGAGCGCTAATGTTAGCACCCAGAGTGTAATGTAGCCCGTAGACGTTAATGGCTCTGGGACATACAACAGCTATGATTACATTTACACCGAGGTTAGAATACATCCTACGCTCTCAGTATTTTGCACTGTCTTAAATATACAAAACTGAAACAAATTTGAGGAAGACAAAGTGCAGAAGGCTGGCTGTATCTGATGAACCTAAACCTATTAACATGATCTTACACCATGTGGGATGTAAGGATGTTGATATGGTGCTCACTCAGCATGTGGTATACTCAAGAGGCAAAAAATACTTGTCATAAATGGAGAAGGAAAGTCAGAATAATGGAAAATCCAATCCAGTCAGCAAGAAGAGTTTTCACTAAAAAGGCCAAAAACTTATTGGGTCACAGAATACGAGAGCAGTTAGTGGTGTCACAAGGGGGTGGGTGGGAGCGGCCCACACCTGGTGAAACCCCCTAGGGTGACACCCTAAATATATATATATATATATATTTTTTTTTTATACACACAAAAATATTTTACCTGGAAGGACACATTGAAATTTCTCTCATTTTCAAATATGTCCTGGGTAGGCAAGGCCTAGGCTGGCACTCTCCAGGGGGCGGCAAAAAAAACTAAAGGGGATATTCACATAGCACCGAAACAACGCAGACATTTTAGTGCTCTTTTGTTCCCCGCACTGCGGGGAATCAAATTTACCTGGTGAATTCATCGCAGGGTCCCTGAAGTGCAGGCAGTCAGCCACCGAATGCTGCCGCAAACCCATCGCCCACTGTTTTCAAAAAAACTACTGAATGAAAATGTCTGGAATTAACATATAAAGGTCCTATGAATGATAATAAAAAGGTCTGTTACAGAAAAAAGAAAAAACGCTATTAAAAAAAGAAAATGGAATTTTTTTACTAATACGAAAAAAAAAATTCAATAAATAAACGAGACTTTTTACTACAGATTAAAGGAATAAACAGTTTATTAGATATTAGATAAAACCGGGAATATTTTTAACATTGAAACCTATGGTGTTCGCCTTAATAAACCTGCCAAATGAAACCACCGAACATCAGGGCATTTCACTGCTGTTCGGTGTTCTCTGAACAGATTAACCATTACTTCTCTATGGGAACTTTCACTGCCTTCGAACAGACACCGTACTTGCTGGCAGTTTGCCAAAAATTGTGTGTGAGCATATCACAGAGCTCCACAGCAATAAACCTCACAGTAATGTGCGCCGTGTATGAGCATTCAGTGTTATATGGGTGTACTGATTTATGAGTAAGAGTAGTTAAAAAAAGAAACCGTAAAACTCGGGGGGGGGTGACACCATGAGTTACCGCACCGGATGACACCAACCCTAGTGACGCCACAGAGAGCAGTAATGTTACTACGGTTTCATTTTTGCTTAATTGGATTTTTGGATCCTATAACAGATCCTGCTCCTCCGGCTGAGTAGATCCGTTGCTGGAATCTTCCTTGCTCCGGACACGCTAAGAAGAAGTGTTGAATAGCTCCTAGCCCATCCATCACTTGCTGAGACACAGTGTAGGGTGAAAAGAATGAAAATTTGATAAGAACCCAATCCCCTCCCGTACATCCTGCTCTCCCCAGACATCCCGCAAGCTGGACACCAGTCTCTTAGTATACCCGGCACAAGACAAAGGACATGATTTAAGTGTGATCCCTGGTGAGTGGCGCCACTTCTGAGGTAACGTTGGAAGGCTCTGGTACCCCTTGTGACAGTGTCCAAAAAAGCGCCGCAAACCAGGCAAGGAGGACCAAGTGACACCAATGGAAAAGTACCGTGATGCAGCATAAGGGGAAGAGTTCCATAAGCAAGGTTACACACACTCCTTGCAAAACAGATATAGGGTTATTCAGAGAGCGGTAAAAAGCAGGAGAATGACTGGAGAATGGAAAATTCTAGGTCAAAATAGCCAAACCAGAAAAATTCTCCCGTTCATCTCAATTTCCAAATCGGCTATTTTGACCTAGAATTTTCCATTCTCCAGCCATTCTCCTGCTTTTCCCCTCTCTCTAAATAACCCTTATAGTTTAACTCTGCGGCGCTCAGTATAATAGGAAACCCCCAAAAAGATGCATCCCGTCACCCGAACAAGAAAATTCAAAGAGCAGAGAGAGGGGTTAGCGCTCACAAAAAACCCGTGGAGGTCACCATACGATGAAAAGATCTTACATAAGGAACTTAGTATGTAAATTCTTCCTGAACAGTAGAATGGAATCTTTTTCGTTGATCACATAGACAGATTTTCTCAGTAAATGTCTTTCATGAGTAGATCCTCAAATAAAGAGAAACACTGAGGGCCACTTTACAATCTTAATGTTAACGTTAACGCTCACTTGCGTTAGCATTAACGTTAGCCGTGGTGTTTACCGCATATTACAATCCAAACGCAAATGGGTTAAGTAGCCCGTTTGCGCTTGGTATCTTGCGCTTTTCAGCGCTAGGTTACTGTACTTTGCGCTCCCTATACTTAACATGGGGAGCGCAAACTGGTAATCAGTGTTAGGATTACAAAATCCTAACGTGAGCTGGGTTTAGACCGTCGTGAGACAGGTTAGTTTTACCCTACTGATGATGGCGTCGTCGCGATAGTAATCCTGCTCAGTACGAGAGGAACCGTAGGTTCAGACATTTGGTGTACGTGCTTGGCTGAGGAGCCAATGGGGCGAAGCTACCATCTGTGGGATTATGACTGAACGCCTCTAAGTCAGAATCCCCCCTAAAGGCGACGATACCGCAGCACCAAGGAGCCTCGGTTGGCCTGGGATAGCCGGCCGCTTTTCCCTTCGCCGTGGGGCGGCCAGCGGGCAGAGCTGCTCGCCTCGGGACCGGAGCGCGGACAGAAGGGGGCCGCCTCTCTCCCGTAGCGCACCGCACGTTCGTGGGGAACCCGGTGCTAAATCATTCGTAGACGACCTGATTCTGGGTCAGGGTTCTGTGCGTAGCAGAGAAGCTACCTCACTGCGATCTATTGAAAGTCATCCTTTAAGCCAAGCTTTTGTAAAAAAAATTAAAAAAAAAAAAGTCCTAACGCTGATTAACGTCCGGCTCAGGTTAGCGGAAAGTTAACCAGACCCAGGACTTGGTGTTAACGGATTCCGCTTCTGCAGAATTCGTTAACACCAGCCAAAAAAATTTAAAAAAGAATCATATACTAACCTCCTGTCCCGCGGCGAGGACCGCAGCTCCAACCGCCTCCTCCATCCGGCGGGAGCAGGGAAAGACTGAGGGAAAAAGTTTCTCAGTCTCCCCCTGTGTATCACTACGCCGACCAGCCAGATCTCGCAAGGCGCGATCCGGCAGGTCTTGTGACCGCCGGCGTCTAGCTCAATGGAGTCCTATGGACTCCATCGAGTGGATGCTCGCGGCTGCGCTCAGCGCTGCCGCGAGCATCGCGGGCCTGTAGCACGCGGTAACAATGCAGGCAGCTTTTTAAGCACCTGCATTGTAATTCCACGCTAAAACAGGGGTGGTAGGGGTAAAACTACAGGCGCAGTTTTTTTCTCCCTACCGTCCCCGTTTTAGCGTGGAGATTGTAATTAGCCCTAATAGTATAGCATTGTCACAACATAAATAAAAAACATCAAGTGTGGGCTGTTCCTACTCGCACTTTAGGAGAGCTGCTAGCTCTCAGATTAACGCTTTCCAGGTGTTAAAGGCCACCTTGATCACCTCATATCGGATCCTCAGCAAAGATATCCCAGAAGATGTGGTATTCATATATCAATCATCTCAATCCAATATGATGGACAGAAAAACAATAATAAAAACAGCTTCCTTTTAAAAGAAACTGGTGTCTTTCATGAACATATAAATGAATCATAAAAGCGGACAGAACATTCCAAAGAAATAAAAAGACATGAAAACAGGTATAAAATGGACCAAACACGTTTCGCACCTCCAGGGCACTTCATCAGTGGCGGGGGGGGGGGGGGGTGAAAAACAAAGTCTTTCAGGAAGAATTGACATATTAACTTCCTAATGTAAGATCTTTTCATCGTATGGTGACCTCCGTGGGTTTTTTGTGAGCGCTACCCCCTCTCTCTCTGCTCTTTAAGGCTACACTCATTGGTAGGAATGGAAGGCTGCAGGTCGATGATCCTGTTGGGGATCCCCCTCACTAATCACCTCAGGCCAGACCCCATCTGTGACAAGATAAGTCCCCAAAGAGCGGCATTGTGGGTCCACGGGCTGATGAAGCGACCGTGCATATAGGTTGCGAGGATCCGTCTAGTCTTTGGCTGTTAAGAGTTCTACGAGACCATGACTAAGACCCGGCTGGGTGCGCCGGTAGGAGAGACTTTGTCCAGAGTTCTGGGGTGCAGAGAGGACCAAAGTGATAGATTTATTAATTTTTATCACCACCAAACAACACTCTTTTTGAGATAAAAATGGGGATTATTTGGCACTTATTAAAGGCACAAACATGGGATGCGTAAAAGGCATAGAAACACTCAGGCACAAATATAATAGAAAAATGCATTCTAAACGATGTAGAAACATGGAAAAAGATGTTTGTTTGGCAAAATGAGGTGGTGGACATTGGACTTTGCATTCTGATGAATTTGCTTTTGATACCATGACACAATCATATTATACATAGTTGTGGGATGCTATTGATTTACTTCACAATTGTCCCTCTGTCAGTCAGACTGGATGGGCCTGTTCATTTCTTCTTCTCAACCCTTCCAGTAAACACCAGGAGGTGTTTTCATATAAGTGAGTATCCATCTGGTCACTTTTAACTAATCATTACTTCCATTTGGATAATCATCCCTTCTAATGGACAGATGGAAGGAGGATTCTATTTACTTGGGGCTAAACTCCAGGGGCTAAACTGATAATCTTCTGATAAACTGGAAGCTGCTAATGTAAGAATGCCCAATGAGCAAATATCTGCTCTGTTACAAGTGAGCAAGTATCTTATCAGCTTGGCACATAAAATATGGGAGCCACTACCATTTATTAGTAGGCTTGTGCACCGATTTTTTTTCGGTTCGATTCGATTTGATTTTTCGGATGTTTAAACTTTTCGATTCGGTTCGGCTCGACTCGTTTTTCGTGTACATTTTTTTTTTGGAATATCGACCATTTTTCGTATTTTCGTGTCACTTTTTTTGTATCGACTTTTCGTGATTTCGGAAATTTTGGTTTTTCGGAATTGTACATGTTTTCGGAATATCGACCATTTTTCGTATTTTCGTGTCACTTGCTCGTTTTTTGTATCGACTTTTCGTGATTTCAGAAATTTTCGTTTTTTCGGAACGTCTGTTTCCACTCGTTTCAAAGCAATAAATTTCGATTTGACACATTTCAAGTCCATTCTAAAATTCCGAAAATATTTCGTTTCGGCTCGGAAAACTTTTCGGATCTGCCATATTCGGATCTAAAAATTTTCGGAAAATCGGCCGCATCCGAAAACACCAATCGGGAAATTTCGTGAAAATTCCGAAATTCCGAAACCCGAAACGCACATCCCTATTTATTAGCACCCCCGTCACTTGTTTCCTGTACTCCATAGGATTGTATAGGGAGCATTAACGTTAAGGCAGTCAGATAAAAAGCAACAATTATTGGGTAAAGACAGGACAAGTCTACAATACATACAGGAGGCAGGTCAGTATTCCTGCCTGCAGATACAGGAGGACATGAGGGCCCTATTCCCATGGGAATTTACAATCTAGATGGATGAGGGGATTAGAAACAAGAGGGAAGGACTGCAGTGACAGTTAATGCAGGGAGAGGTGAGGACTGTTTTTTTGGGTCGGTCGGATGTCTTGTTACGGAGTCGGGTGGTAGGCTTCCCTAAACAGAAGGGTCTTTAGGGAGCGTTTACATGAAGCCAGACTGGGGGACAGTCTGATATTGCGTGGAAGTTCATTCCATAGGGTCGACGCTGCATGAGAAAAGTCCTGCAATCTGACATGTGAAGAGGTAATGATGGAGGATGCCAAGAGCAGGTCATTGTTGGATCTTAGGGCTGGGGTGTATTTGGTGATTAGTGCGGACAGGCAGTGAAGAGTGTCGTTAGTGAGGGTTTTGTAGGTCAGGGTGAGTAGTTTGAATTCCAAGTTTGCTTCTTATTCTCTTTCAGCCAGCATTGAATATAAACAACTGACTTTCAAAAGCTGTTAAAGAATCACTTAACAAACAAAAATATAAACATTAAAAGAATCCTTATTCTCCTCTGATCCCATAGTGCAGAGCATGGCGTGGTCATCTCTGCTCTCTTTCTGAAAGAAGGGAGGACACTGACGAAAAGCAATCTTCAATTGTCCTTCCACAACCCTACGCAATCTCACTTATGTAAGCAGACGTAGGACTCATGCATGTTTCAGTGGAGTCCACTGCATCTAGGACAGGATATCAGCAATGACATATAGCCGCCGCGCTGCCAGTATCCTTTCCAAACCTGTGCCCTAGACCCACCAAGTGGCCATGTTTGCAAAGTATCTGGCAGATGATCTCATTTGCTGCTCAGTGACGGCAGGATTCAGACTGCATTTCCCAAGGTAATCCTTTAAACCTGGCCTGTTAATGGGCCCTGAGGACCGTTTTGGGAAACACTGCTTTAGTGGCTCCCAATTATAATGAGTTGAGCAACTAATACAGTATTTGATAGGCTTGTGCACCGATTTTTTTTTCGGTTCGATTCGATTTTTCGGATTTTCAAACTTTTCGATTCGGCTCGTTTCGACCGATTTCTGTTTCGATTCGGTTCGGCTCGACTCGTTTTTCGTGTACATTTTTTTTCGGAATATCGACCATTTTTCGTATTTTCGTGTCACTTTGCTCGTTTTTTGTATCGACTTTTCGTGATTTCGGGACTTTTCGTTTTTCGGACCGTCTGTTCTCCTCGACCATTTTTCGGATTTTCATGTCACTTTGCTCGTTTTTTTGTATCGACTTTTCGTGATTTCGGAAATTTTCATTTTTTCGGAACGTCTGTTCTCCTCGTTTCAAAGCTGTCTAACTCTATTTGTTTTGATGTAAGCTACTATGGTTTACTTTTTTATACTTTATATATTTTTTTATAATAAATTTTTGGTTTGTTTTTCGGATCCGATAATTCATTCTGTCGATACGATAATTCTGGCGATTCTATCGTGTTTTTTTTTATTAAATAAAGATCCTTTTTTTCTTATGAATATACATTTCACAACTTTATTTAATCACATTAAAAAATGGTATGAAAGCCAAGGAACAAAAAAAATGAACAAAACGATTTAAAAAACGCTAAACTGACCCAAATGGTCTGACTTTAAAAATAAAAACCAGAACAAAAAGGTTTTAAAACGGAAAAATAGTTGATCAAAATGATCTGAAACGAAAAAAATAAAAAAAATAAAATGATTTAAAACAGACAAGAAAAAAATTAACCCTTTCGCTGCTGAGTGATTTCACGGCTTCCCTTCACGCCTGTGTGCGGCACTGCGGTCTGCTGCTGAGTTAATTTTTAACAGTTTCGCTCCTCTTATTTAAACGCGTTTTTTTTAAGCCTTATTTTATAGTATGACCCAGACTATATCGTTCTTTCCGGCAGACTCGGCAGATGATTCATAATATATCATTATCATATGTATGCGTCATGTCCTGTCTGTATATTATAACAAAAATGCAATAAAATTTGAATTTTCAATGTTTGTTTTACAAGGTGTAAAGTATTTTTTTCACATTTTAACATGCGAGTGTTTGCGGTTATATTTTATGAGTTGCGTTTGTTAAAAAAAATTGAAAAGGGGACTAGTTATATTTTTTTGGGTGAAAATTACACTATTTTTAACAAATGCACCCCATACAAAAATCCTTAGTGCAGCATCATTGTTCACATTATAATTGAAATGGGAACAATATTGCTGCATTAACAAAACAAAACAAAAAACCTGTTTATAAAAAATTCAAATATAAAAAAAATATTTTTAACATTGTCATGTTTGGTATTGTTGGAAAGGCCATGCTCTGGTCGATCCAAAGATACCAAACATTAACCAACCGATAGCTGCCGCGGATCGTG
The DNA here is from genome assembly GCA_009667805.1 of Leptobrachium leishanense. Classification (NCBI taxonomy): domain Eukaryota; kingdom Metazoa; phylum Chordata; class Amphibia; order Anura; family Megophryidae; genus Leptobrachium; species Leptobrachium leishanense. Next base: position 100,419,713 of record CM019064.1, read on the forward strand.
AGATAGGGGGTTCATTGGAACCCCCTATCTCCACCATTGGTCGCAGTTAGGGGTTAACTCCAGAACTGACGTCATTGTGATGAGGTCTTGGGACTGTCAGCAGCTGCCGTTCCCCCACGCTGTTGTCTTCCTGCAAAGACGTGACCATGTTGGCGGGCAGCGCCTTAGCGGGCAGCGGTGGGAGAGAGTGAGCTCATAGCTGGGAGGAGGTCAGGGCTCGAGTCGAGCGGGAACGCACGGGAACGGCGTTCCCGCACTTCTCCCGCACCGGGAACGCAGCGTTCCCACTGTGGCCCGAGCCCGAAAGGCTGGAGCAGGCGGCCGCCGCACATTGCCGGCGGCCGCGTGCTTCCTGTTAGAACGGCCCGCTGACAGGAAGTGGAGCCGCTTGCCTGGCTGTTTCATCGATCCCAGGCGAGCGGCTGCACTTCCTGTCAGCGGCCGTTCTAACAGGAAGCACGTGGCCGCCGGTCGCAGAGAGGTGAGCTGGGGGCACTATCCATGAGACCTGGGGCATTATCCATGAGAGCTGGGGCATTATCCATGAGACCTGGGGCATTATCCATGAGAGCTGGGGCATATATCCATGAGACCTGGGGCATTATCCATGAGACCTGGGGCATATATCAATGAGACCTGGGGCATTATCCATGAGAGCTGGGGCATTATCCATGAGACCTGGGGCATTATCCATGAGACCTGGGGGCAATATCCATGAGACCTGGGGGCATTATCCATGAGACCTGGAGGCATTATCCATGAGACCTGGGGGCAATATCCATGAGACCTGGGGGCATTATCCATGAGACCTGGGGGCAATATCCATGAGACCTGGGGCATTATCCATGAGACCTGGGGGCAATATCCATGAGAGCTGGGGCATATATCCATGAGAGCTGGGGCATATATCCATGAGACCTGGGGCATTATCCATGAGACCTGGGGGCATTATCCATGAGAGCTGGGGCATTATCCATGAGACCTGGGGCATTATCCATGAGACCTGGGGGCAATATCCATGAGACCTGGGGGCAATATCCATGAGACCTGGGGGCATTATCCATGAGACCTGGGGGCAATATCCATGAGACCTGGGGGCATTATCCATGAGACCTGGGGGCAATATCCATGAGACCTGGGGGCATTATCCATGAGACCTGGGGGCATTATCCATTATCCATGAGACCTGGGGGCAATATCCATGAGAGCTGGGGCATATATCCATGAGAGCTGGGGCATATATCCATGAGACCTGGGGCATTATCCATGAGACCTGGGGGCATTATCCATGAGACCTGGGGGCATTATCCATGAGAGCTGGGGCAATTATATCCATGTGAACTGGGAAAATATATCCATATAACCAGTGCCGTGTATATTATTCTGGGTGTCCAGTGCTGTGTATATAATTCTGGGGGGTCTGTGCCTGGATATATATATAGATTATATATAAACGCGTTAGTCCAGTTGCCAAAATTGTGAGTATACCTGTACGTAGTGATACCTTTCACTGATCAGTATAGTTTCCAGTTTACACTCTTGAAAGCTTGTCTTTTAAATGTAGAGTTAACCCAATAAAAATGGTATCACCGGCTCGTCAGGCTATACTCGTGATTATATATATTTTTTCTTCAGGTAATAGGGGTTGTGGAATTCGTGGGTGAGTTCCCTCAATTTTTTCCCAGGACTTGACCCCTGGAGGAGGTGTTGCGTGAAGCTGCAAACAGGGACAAATAAACTAGACCTGAGCCGCACTGAGGATCTTTGGGTTGTGTCGGAGAAGACTTCACGCAGTGCTGCCATCAATATTATAAACAACAAATGGTGCAGCGCCACACAACATGCATCCACCACCAGGGTGCCCAGATAGCCAATCTCAGGATATAGTGGTTTCCCCTATACCATTAAACACAATAATGAAATCAATAACCTGGATCGGCGCAGACACTGCTCTCTGGGGTCCCAGAATCTCGTATATGTATATATACAATAGAAGAGAGACAATAATAGTGCAACACGTTTTATACAATATATTATAAATGTATGTGGTGAACACCCCACTTACAAGTGTAGAGCCGTGCACTGGCTCTAAGTGGGTCCAGACATGTGGGTAATTGTCTTCAATTTCTTAGGTGACCCCCACCTTACAGCAAGGTTTTTCCTTTTTTCTTTGTCCGAAGTTTAGACAATGGAAAGGAGAACAGGAAGAAAAATCCTTGTGTAGATCCACAAATTAAGATCACAGTGTTATGTACAGTTGGAATCGTACTCACATTTTATGGAGCTCACATAGCTCATGGATATAGGCCCATAGGTTTTTTTTGATGGGAGAAAAACCCAGATGAAAAACCACCGATGTTTGCAGGAATCAACGAAGCAGGAATCAGGATTGAAGATGAAAAAGTAAGATTTATTTGAAATATGATTAAAATAGCCTCCAGAACGCGTTTCGCCGCATCAAATAGTGGCTTCATCAGCTGGAATCCAGCTGATGAAGCCGCTATTTGATGCGGCGAAACGCGTTCTGGAGGCTATTTTAATCATATTTTAAATAAATCTTACTTTTTCATCTTCAATCCTGATTCCTGCTTCGTTGATTCCTGCAAACATCGGTGGTTTTTCATCTGGGTTTTTCTCCCATCAAAAAAAACCTATGGGCCTATATCCATGAGCTATGTGAGCTCCATAAAATGTGAGTACGATTCCAACTGTACATAACACTGTGATCTTAATTTGTGGATCTACACAAGGATTTTTCTTCCTGTTCTCCTTTCCATTGTCTAAACTTCGGACAAAGAAAAAAGGAAAAACCTTGCTGTAAGGTGGGGGTCACCTAAGAAATTGAAGACAATTACCCACATGTCTGGACCCACTTAGAGCCAGTGCACGGCTCTACACTTGTAAGTGGGGTGTTCACCACATACATTTATAATATATTGTATAAAACGTGTTGCACTATTATTGTCTCTCTTCTATTGTATATATACATATACGAGATTCTGGGACCCCAGAGAGCAGTGTCTGCGCCGATCCAGGTTATTGATTTCATTACTGCCATCAATATTGTTTGATAAATTCTTGGTTATACAATGAATGTGACTGTGGACAAAAATCCGTGTTGTTGTGACATCGCCTAAGCTTAACAAAACCAGGCCACGTCGGTAATCAAATCTCAAGGCAGTACAACAAGGTTGTGTTAGTGTGTGACATTTTTTGGCCAGGCAGGAAGTGTAGAATGTGCACAGTCACATTCATGGCCACAAATATGTTGACAAATTTATGACAAAGGGTCCATAGAAATGTCAATAAATTTATGTACATATAATTTTAACAGTGTGGAAACCAAGCAATACATATTAACTTATTAAGTAAGGAAAAGCAACGCACACAAACAGGAAAATATAGAAAAAATAGAAAATTTATTTACAACATGGGGAAGGGAAGGGAACATGCCAAGGATGGCAAACTGCCCAACAGAGGCACAAACAACTTTGATTACAAAGATTATGACTGCCATAAGGGCCCTTACGGCAGGAAGAATAATTCTAGAAAGGATCGTATCGTTGACAAGCTACGCACCACCATCCTGGAGCTGTTTGGGAAAGACCGGACGAAGGACCAGATCCGAAAACGCTGGTCCGACCTCAAAGCACGCGAGCAGGAGCAGCTGAGGCACATCCGTGATATCACAATAAAGTTTGCCTTTCCTGAAGAGACTCGTGTTCAGACAATCCCTGCTCGTGTCCGGTCCAGCCTCGTCTTGAGTGAACCTGCAGATTTCGGGAGGAGGCTGCCACTGGTCTGTCTCACTGCCGCTCCAGGATGTCCGCAGCATTGACTATGTGCTCCCGCAATTCTTGCAGAAGTTCCTGGATGGCATCAATTGTTGAAACAACCAGCCTTAGCTCGCCGATCGCCTCCCGATTGATTATCCGGACACTGGACGTGTCCGGTCTGGCTTCTCCTTCTATATATCCAATAAATGAAAGAAGGAAAATACAGTAAGTAAAGCAGGTTTCTATTTTTGACTGAAAGTCTTGAAAAAATATAACAGTAGTATATACCAGAGCTGGCGGCCTCCTCCTGCTCCTCCTCCTGCTCCTCCTCCACCACCACCGTCAGCATATCCGGTGCTATATCTAAGAAATTAAAGAAATAAAAAATACAGTAAACAACAAAACTGATTTATTTTTTAACAAAAGTCGATGCAAAATACAACAGTAAAAAAAAAAAAAAGCCTGGACTGGCGGCCTCCTGCTGCTCCGGCTCCCTCTCTCCATCATGGCCCTCCTCCTGCTCCTGCTCTTCCTCCTCCTGCTCCTCTTGTGCTATACATAAAAAAATTAAATTAAAATACAGTAAACAAAAAATGTTTCTGTTTTTGACCAAAAGTCGTTGCAAAATAAAACAGTATATACCAGCGCTGGTGGTCGCCCGTGGCTCCTCCTCCACTGGGGCACTGGTGCCCGCCGGGGCAGATGCTGCTGCCTTCTTCCTGTCTTCTGCCAAATTCCAAGAAAATAACACGTAATAATGCAGACTGGAAAAAATGGTATATCTATACAATATATTGCCGAAAGTATTGCGACACCCCTCCACTACCCCACTACCAGCTTGACCCACCACTACTCCCATCTCATAGTTCTAAAGTCACAAAATATTTATTATTTCCTCTGCACATAGACATATATTACTGTTCAATTATATATTTTTTTCAGAAGTAAACATTACGTTTATTCAATAAAAACTATTATTTGTGTTGTGTGCGTACAAAACGCATTGTGCGACTGCTTTTAGTTATTTTATAGAAGGCCTCAGCCTCAGTTTCACTTTCAGTTTCTGCTAATAAAAACTGGATATTGCAGAAACAACAGAAATCCGCCATTTTGTTTTGAAATTTGCATCTAAAGCGTTCAATAATGACACTGCTGCAGCAAACTGAATTGCTGCGCTGCAACAATTCAGCAGCTGCTGAGGATGTATTGAAGGCGGCTCTGTTTGGATGCACTTTCAAAAGAACTACATGTCCCATCCTACCACTTAGCAGAGACGCAGAGATTTTTGTTGATGCGCAGGTGGGAGCCAATATTGGGCAAGCTGCGGGTCATCTCGTATGCATCACTCAATCACAACAACCTCCCCCCAGCACACTACAGTACACACAGTGCCAAAAGAAATCCAGCATTGTAACTTCATCTACATACATCAAATGTCACAATTTTCATGACTACGTAAAATCACAAAAAAGAAGAGCTATGGCAAAAATGCATGTATGACGAGTCGTGAAAACGCAAAGCTATACACAATCACATTGCATGAAAAAAGGACTAGATAAATCAAGGTATTTCTGTGCACATTAGCACATGCAAGCACATTATTATTATTATACAGGATTTATATAGAGCCAACAGTTTGCGCAGCGCTTTACAATTGTAGCGCTGTGTTGAAAATCTTGCTGTGGCGGTGCCTATTTTTGGCCACGGGATGGAGACTGTCGCGATCGGAGATGCTGGACGTTGGGACTGCAGTGCCCGGCATGCTTTGCAAGAAGACAGGAAGTGGGGACTGGACACTTACATCCTCTGCCTCGTGGAGAAAGATCCAGAGCACGCCAGGGAAGGAAAGAGAGCAGACGCATCGAAGAGATCACGAGAGGGCCTAGGCCAGAGACCAACAGAGACCAAGAGAGACCTGTTAGTCCAGAGAGGATCACCCAAGCTGCAGAGAAGAAGACCCGCCGGAGTCCAGGCATTGCTGCAGACCGGAGGAATCGAACGGAGAGCAGGCGGTGAGCTGGAAAAGCCGTGTGGAGTCAGACAACGGATCGGGCCGCTAGTATCCCCAGTCAAAATCGGGTGGAAAGACGTCCTGGGTCAGCGGAGCCTAAAGAAATCGTCGGATGGGTGAGAGGCCTCCAAGGCTGTTTTATGATTAAAGGACGCTCTGCTGTTTTCTCTTTAAAGTCCACAGGGCCCCAACTGACTAGTTGAAGACCTTCCTTTAATAAACTCACTGGCCAGTTGAACAGTACCCGGGTACCACACACACATATACACTTTTCACATTCTGGGACTTAACCTGTGCAGGACTCATTTCCTTTTGCGAATCGGAACGGGGGTTAAAGACAAAGATACGTTCCGAATACATTTTTCTCTTTTTCCGCTGCGCGTTTGCCGTAATACGAAGGGATTGTATGTTTGGGGTTTTGCTACGTGTCCCTTTTTCTGAACTATCGGAAATTGTATTGTTTTTATGTTCGGTTGCGAATATTTTATTTTTCGAAATACGAAGCCTCGTGTTTCGTTTCTTTTCTGCTACGCGTTTTACCGTGATACGAAAATACTGTAATAATACTTGTGAATACCGTGTCTCAACATCTGCTCAAATATTTTAGTAAACTATATAAATATAAAAACTCACAACTGTGTTGGAGTATATTTATTCCCTAGTGCGGGGAGACTGACCCGTGGTTCATTTTCAGCGGCTCCTCCGGGAGTGAGCGCTACACGTGGGGGCTCGTCCGGGATCCAGTCTCTGGAAAAACCGCATCTAAAGGGTTAAATATGGATCCAGACACTGTTGCCGAGTGGTGTGGGGAGCACAGTAGCCAGTCAGAATGTTGTATAGTTATGGATATTCCAGCAGACACTTGGGCTGAAGATCAGATTCGCCAGGCCGTGGCCACGCTAGCACCAGACCATCGGGGGTTAATACTGGACATTGAAAAAAACCCAGATACTTCTCACATGTATGTTCTTCTCGAATGGAGAAAGGGTGTTCCGCCATGTTTTCAGGGCACGAGCGTGAAACTGGCCGAAGAGGTGGAAGTCCAACTAATTAAGCCAAGTACGCCACGTGGCGAATCCGCAAGTGTTCCCGCGCCTAGTCCGCTGGCCATGATCGGGCCTGAATTTATCGTGGCTATTGGAGATCTACTGGCTAAATGTCAGAAAACAAGCCCTCCTCACACTAACTTCGGCTATCGACGGTTAAGAAATTTTACAGGAAACGTACCAACTCCGGCGGGAGAGGAAACCTTTGAAGAATGGGTGGAACAGGCGATGCAGGCTCTGGATGAGTGGGATGTCCCTGAGGCCCAGAAAAAGCAAAGGATCACCGAGAGCTTAAAGGGACCTGCGTCAGAAGCGGTGAGAAACCTAAAACTGAGTAGAAAAGATTGTACTGCTTTAGATTACTTAAACGTTCTTGAAGAAGTTTTTGGGCGAACTGAAAAGGCGGCCGAACTGGTATATCAGTACGAACACACCTATCAGAGAAGAGGTGAAAGGATGACCGAGTACATGAGGCGCCTGGATAAGATTCTACACCAGATACTCCTGAAGAAAGGGGCCGAACCGGCCGAAGTAGATAAGATCCGAATAAAACAGATCCTGAGGGGCTCTCAACCTCTAGATCCAGTGATGATGCAGCTGAGAAGCAGAACAGGTAACCAAGAGTTAAAGTACCTGGAACTGATCCGAGTTGTACGAGAGGAAGAGGCTTTACTAGAAGAGAAATCTTTCAGGCAGGGGGAAAGGGCTTATGTACAACCTGTGAGACATAACGACGGCCTGCAGCCTGAAAGCGACTCTCTAGATACCTATGGATCTGACGAGGATGAACAAGAACACCTAGTTGTTTTTAAATCTACAGAGAGGGCTGCCAAAGAATCGAACCTCCCTGAACGGGGTGAATTGTCCAAAACCGTCAAGAAAGTTCAGGAAGCTCAAGTTGAATTGCAACAAGCGCACGCGGAACTGTGCCGAGTATTGATGAAGGTGACAGAGATGCAGGCAGAAATGCAGGAATTCCTCACAGGTATGCAGACGACGGGAGTTGCTGTGGCGTCTGGTCCAAGTCCTTTAACCAAATCTCAACAAGCAGCTACGTCTCCGCTCTCTAAGAAGAGATGTTTCGGGTGTGGAGAAATGGGCCATTTCCGCGCACAGTGCAAAGGCCGAAAGCCTGAGAAGGATAGAGTCAAGGGACTGTTGGAAGCCCTGGAAGGACTGTTATCTACCTCACCGGTGGGAAACGCCAGAGGGCACCAGTGAAGGAGCAACCTGAGTGCCCGAGGGTTGAACCCCGCTCCAGAAACCAAGCAAAGACTAAGAGGGCGAGAAGGCCCAAAGCCGAGCCAACTGTAGAGCCTGCCAGGACTGAAAGAGTCACTCCCTTAGCATCCGGGTCTACGTCATGGGGAAGCAATGCACACCCAAAACCTGCACGGGCCAAGAAAAAAGCCAGGGTACAGCAAACTGGGTCTAAGTGTCCGGATACCGCCACCAAGTTTCCCGACCAACTGATAGGTCCTTCTCCTATTGTGCCAATCCAAGTGGAAGGAGTCTACACCAAAGCCCTGTTGGATTCAGGGGCTCAAGTGACATTGATCTACAGAGACTTCTACGAGAAACACTTAAAGCACACCCCTCTGCAAGAATTGAAGGATCTGGAAATATGGGGTATCGGCACTGAGAAACTCCCTTATGACGGGTACCTGCAAGTGAAGTTGGAGATCGGATCTGAAGTCATCAGGCAGTCTGGGGGTTGTGATGCATTGGCTATTGTGTGTCCTCGACCCTCGGGTGCGAACAGAAGCTCCCTGATAGTGGGGACGAATACTGACCTAGTGCGGCGTCTCCTGACGCCTATCGTGTTGGAAGAAGGTTCAACTCAAGGAGTGCACCCAATGTTACGTCCGGTCTATCAGAGGATGGTCGAAGAACGAAAGGCACCTGCCGAGGTGGGAAGATTGTGGAGACTGGGTGGAACAGAGAAGGTTCTGCAAGCAGGAGAAGTAGCGAGCTTCCGGGCTTCAGTCAAGTTGAATGGATCGCAACCAGGCCCCTATGTGGTGCTGGGAACCGATTTTGATCATGGGAGTGAAACCGGAGTCGAAGTAATTCCTGAAATAATCTCCACCCAAGCTCTGAAGAGAACACGAGGAAGAGTCTCGGTCAGTGTGTGCAATGTGACGGATTCTCCAGTAGTCCTTAAAGCACGAATGCCTATCGGGCAAGTAGAGTCTGCTACACCCCTCTCCACTGATTTAGGAGGGGGAGTGGATAAAGAGATTCCAGATGAAAGATTCTACCCCAAAGACGCTCCCATTTCACCTGAGTGGAAGAAACGTCTTCAGTCTCAAGTCCTAAAGTGGAAGGAATTGTTCTCGAAAGATGAGTTCGATGTGGGCCTAGCAAAGAGTACTGAGCACCGCATTCGGTTACAAGAAAATAAGCCGTTTCGGGAAAGATCAAGGTGAGTTCCGCTAGGAGACTTAGATGATCTGCGAGAGCAGCTGAACGAGTTACAGAGAACCAAGGTGATTCAAGAGTCCAGGAGTCCGTATGCATCTCCTATAGTGTTGGTCCGGAAGAAAAATGGTTCTGTCCGCTTATGCATAGACTATCGCACATTGAACCGGAGAACCATCCCCGATCAATATGCCACTCCTCGGATTGAAGATGCCCTACAGTGTTTGTCTGGAGCAAAGTGGTTTAGTGTACTAGACCTGCGAAGTGGGTATCACCAGATACCAATGCATCCTGAAGACAAGGAGAAAACTGCGTTCATCTGTCCACTGGGGTTCTTTGAAATCAACAGAATGCCTCAAGGCCTTACGGGGGCTCCAGCCACGTTCCAACGGTTGATGGAGAAGACAGTCGGGGATATGAATCTAATCGAAGTATTAGTATACCTGGATGACATAATTGTGTTTGGGAAGACTCTGGAAGAACATGAACAACGTTTGGAGAAGGTCTTGAAGAGGCTCCATGAAGAGGGGCTGAAACTGTCTCTAGAGAAATGCCAATTCTGTCTACCGTCTGTTACGTATCTGGGACATGTGGTCTCAGCAGAAGGTGTTTCAACAGACCCTCGGAAGTTGGAGGCCGTAGCTTCTTGGCCTAGACCCCGAAACGTCACTGAGCTTAGATCTTTCTTGGGATTCTGTTCATACTATCGAAGATTTGTGGGAGGATTCGCGAAAATAGCTCAACCACTGAACAAACTCGTGCAGAAGGAAACCACAGAAGAAGGCTGCAAGGTCTCGGATAAAAACCCGTCAGCTCCAGGGCCAAGGAAAGCTCGAGAGTCTATACAAGGTGAATGGACCAGTCAATGTGAAGGAGCTTTCGGGAAACTGAAAGAGAGTCTAACCCGAGCTCCTGTTTTGGCCTATGCGGACCCTCACAAGCCGTATGAGTTACATGTGGATGCCAGCCGAGAAGGCCTGGGAGGAGTCCTGTATCAGGAGTATGGTGGATTGCTGAGGCCTGTAGCGTACGTGAGTCGGAGCCTTACGCCTTCGGAGAAGAACTACCCTACTCACAAGTTGGAGTTCCTAGCCTTAAAGTGGGCAGTGGTAGACAAGTTAAAAGACTATCTGTATGGAGCCGAGTTTGTGATCAAGACGGATAACAATCCTCTTACCTACATCCTTACTACCGCAAAACTGGACGCAACGGGACATCGGTGGTTGGCCGCTCTGTCAGGGTTTCGGTTCAGCCTGAAGTATCGCCCTGGGGTGAATAATCGAGATGCTGATGCGTTATCGAGAAGACCCTACACTACAGAATGGACTCAGTTGACTCCAGACGGGGTGCAAGCTTTGTGTCAAGGAACAGAGCGCCGGGTCAAAGGAGGGATTGAAGCGGAGGCCATAGGAGTCATGGCTGCAGCTGTTCCTGAGTTTTACTGTAACCCTACGCAGTTAAGAGATGAAAGTACCTACCTTTTCGAGACAGGACCTGAAAGCGGATCAGGCCAGAGACCCTTTAATTGCCTTGACCATAAAGGCTCTGACTGCAAACCAGCGAGAGATTTTGTTAACCAACTCCCCGAGTGGAGCCAGGTTGGTCTACAAAGAATGGGAGCGGTTAAAGATGCTGGATGGGGTGGTCTACCGAAGGGGCCCCTCGGCTAACGCTGAAGAGATTCAACAGTTATTCCTCCCCACTAAACATAGGGAGAGTGTGCTGCGATCACTACATGATGAGCATGGACATTTGGGTGCAGAAAGAACTTTTAAACTGGTGCGAGATAGGTTCTATTGGCCTTGCATGAGGGCTGAAGTGGAAAGTTATTGTCATTCCTGTCTGAGGTGTATTCAGAGAAAGACTCTACCGACCCGAACTGCTCCAATGAGCCATCTGCAGAGCCAGGGACCCATGGATTTGGTTGTGCATTGACTTCTTGTGCTTAGAGCCGGATGCTAGTGGGCAAGGGAACTTCTAATAGTGACTGATCATTTCACTCGTTACGCCAAGCATTTTCCACAAAGATCAACGCGCTTCGACCGTGGCCAAGGTGTTGATGGAAAAGTTTTTTGTTCATTACGGACTGCCAAGGAGGATACACTCTGATCAGGTAGAGACTTTGAAAGCAGACTGGTGGGGCAATTGCTAGAGCTGTTGGGAATCCAAAAGACCCGAACTACACCATATCACCCTCAAGGTGATGCTCAGCCTGAAAGGTTTAATCGCACACTGCTAAACATGCTGGGGACCTTGTCGAATGTGGAGAAGCAGAGTTGGAGTCGACACATAGCTACTCTGGTGCATGCATATAACAGTACGGAGATTGATGCAACTGGATACTCACCGTACCGTCTTATGTTCGGGAGAGAGGCTCGACTGCCGGTTGATTTGGCATTTGGGTTATCTCTAGACCAGACGTCAGTAGCTTCCCATAGAAACTACGTGGATAGACCCTACGTGGATAGACTTCGAAAGAATTTGGCTTCTGCATTTGAACAGGCCCGGTTGACCTCGGGAAACAGGGAGCAAAGAAACAAAAGGAACTATGACTTGAAAGTTCGAATACAAGATCTACAACCTGGTGATAGGGTCCTATTGAAGAACTTGGGTGCTGCTGCGAGACACAAGTTGGCGGATAGGTGGAGTTCCCAGGTTTACATTGTCTGCAAACAACTGCCAGGTCTACCAGTGTATCAGATTCGCCCGGATGGAAAGGCTGGGCCTCTCAAGAACTGGCACCGGAATCATTTGTTACCTTTGAGAGAGGCTGTGAGAATGCCAGTTGGGGACGAACCGCCTCTGCAGAATCCGCCTGTTCCACGTTTGCCCCCTGTTACTCGGTCTCAACAGACCCGAGTTGCCGAAGAGAGCGAAAGGGACAGTGAAGAAGAGAGTTATTGTCTAGACTGGATGCGCTCACCGGAGCCTGAGGAGGTTGTCGTTGTTCCTGAGCGGTGGGAGAGTAATTTGAGGCCTGAAGCTCCTGAATTTCTGCTAGAAGTCCCTGAGACTACTGAAATCCCTGAGGCTCTTGAATTTCAGCTGGAAATGCCTGAAGCTTTTGAATTTCAGTTGGAAGTCCCTGAGGCTGCTGGAGTCCCGGTATCTCGGGAAGCTGAAGCTTATTCAGGTGATTATAGTTCTATGCCTTCACTGGAGGGATCATACTCTGAAGAGATGTCTGATCCAGTGGAAGAAAGAAGGATTGAGCCAGCACCTATAGTACTTCCACCTGAAGAGGAACTGATTGAGCCAGAACCAAAACGCTCTATTCGACCGCCCCAGCGACTCACCTACGACTCACCAGGACATAGCACTGAAGAGGCCATCACCACAGTGCAAAGGTTGCCCCGAAGTGTCTACTATGTTAGCTGAGGTAGCCAAAACATGAGTCAGCTTGAAGAAGTGTATCTAACCACTGTAGTTTGCTGCTGAACCTGTTATATGTATGTAAACTATATTCAAATATTGTGGAAATGTAATGTAACTGTTGTACCTCCTTGGAGAGACCCAAGAGTTCTAGGAGGGGGAGAGTGTAGCGCTGTGTTGAAAATCTTGCTGTGGCGGTGCCTATTTTTGGCCACGGGATGGAGACTGTCGCGATCGGAGATGCTGGACGTTGGGACTGCAGTGCCCGGCATGCTTTGCAAGAAGACAGGAAGTGGGTGGGGACTGGACACTTACATCCTCTGCCTCGTGGAGAAAGTTCCAGAGCGCGCCAGGGAAGGAAAGAGAGCAGACGCATCGAAGAGATCACGAGAGGGCCTAGGCCAGAGACCAACAGAGACCAAGAGAGACCAAGAGAGACCTGTTAGTCCAGAGAGGATCACCCAAGCTGCAGAGAAGAAGACCCGCCGGAGTCCAGGCATTGCTGCAGACCGGAGGAATCGAACGGAGAGCAGGCGGTGAGCTGGAAAAGCCGTGTGGAGTCAGACAACGGATCGGGCCGCTAGTATCCCCAGTCAAAATCGGGTGGAAAGACGTCCTGGGTCAGCGGAGCCTAAAGAAATCGTCGGATGGGTGAGAGGCCTCCAAGGCTGTTTTATGATTAAAGGACGCTCTGCTGTTTTCTCTTTAAAGTCCACAGGGCCCCAACTGACTAGTTGAAGACCTTCCTTTAATAAACTCACTGGCCAGTTGAACAGTACCCGGGTACCACACACACATATACACTTTTCACATTCTGGGACTTAACCTGTGCAGGACTCATTTCCTTTTGCGAATCGGAACGGGGGTTAAAGACAAAGATACGTTCCGAATACATTTTTCTCTTTTTCCGCTGCGCGTTTGCCGTAATACGAAGGGATTGTATGTTTGGGGTTTTGCTACGTGTCCCTTTTTCTGAACTATCGGGAAATTGTATTGTTTTTATGTTCGGTTGCGAATATTTTATTTTTCGAAATACGAAGCCTCGTGTTTCGTTTCTTTTCCGCTACGCGTTTTACCGTGATACGAAAATACTGTAATAATACTTGTGAATACCGTGTCTCAACATCTGCTCAAATATTTTAGTAAACTATATAAATATAAAAACTCACAACTGTGTTGGAGTATATTTATTCCCTAGTGCGGGGAGACTGACCCGTGGTTCATTTTCAGCGGCTCCTCCGGGAGTGAGCGCTACACAATATAACATGACACTTACGTTTGGCTATGACGTGACGGATGTGCCTCAGCTGCTCCTGCTCGCGAGTCTTGAGGTCGGACCAGCGTTTGCGGAGCTGGTCCTTCGTCCGGTCCTTCCCGAACAGCTCCAGGATGGTGGTTCGGAGTTTGTCAAGGATACGATTCTTTCGTGAATTATTCTTTCTGCCGTAAGGGCCCTTACAGCAGTCATAATCTTTAAGATCGAAGATGCGGACCAGCTCCAACATCTCCTCAAACGCCATGTTACTGGCCCGCTTCTTCCTGGGTGTCTCTGGAGTGGAAGCAGATGAGGAGGTGTCCGAATGGGACTCTCGGTCTCTTCCTTCAGCCATTTTAAAGAATTTCTATATTTTTTGGCAATTGTCTACAAAAATGGCTCAATAAAGTTACGATATCCGCGCGGGCGCGCATGCGCAACCCGCGGACGAATCGGATCCGACCCGGTTACGAATTTTCGTATCGACAGAATTATCGGATCATTGGAAACAAAAAAAACAAGTGATATAACCGGTAATAGTTAAATATACAATGTCCAGAATTACCGAAATGGAACCGAAATCACGAATGGAACCGAAATCACGAATAGAGTGAAAATAAATTTCGATTTGACACATTTCAAGTCCATTCGAAAATTCCGAAAATATTTCGTTTCGGCTTGGAAAACTTTTCGGGTCTGCCGTTTTCGGATCTAAAAATTTTCGTAAATTCGGCCGCATCCGAAAACACGAATCGGGAAATTTCGTGAAAATTCCGAAATTCCGAAACCCGAAACGCACATCCCTAGTATTTGAGCTATTCACTTGTATAAGAGTTCTTAATAGGGAACGCTAAGGGTAAACAACCAGCAACAAATTCTAACAGCTCTCTGTTACCGGCTAGGTTTGCCAGATAGGCCATGTTTTCCTGGACAAGTAATTTATTCATGTTGATGGTCGGAGCTTGAAACTTGCAACCTTACATCATGTAAAGTGCATATGCTGCAGAAAAATCAAAAAGGAATCGAAGATGACCAATCCTGATTAGGAAAAAAAAAGTGTATAAGCTATACATATTGCAGGGAAGCTCCTTCCATGTGCGCTTTCTCTGCATGAAATAAAATGTGTCCAGGAAAAATGGCCGATGTGGAAACCCTATTACCGGCTCAGCTGAAATAAGTCTTCTGTCGTTGTTCTATTTGGGCTGGCAGTTCACTGACACCGTAGTCGAGGACAAACTTGGTCACCCAACTACGGACAACGCCGTCGGCCGATCAGGGTTGTGCACTGGAAGCGTCTGTGGATGACCCAGATTGGCCGATGGACAGGCCAGCACACGAATAAAAAAATACAAAAAACCCCATTGCGGCGCCGCTGCGGGAGAAAGAAAAACTGTACAAAACCAAGGACAGCTCCCGTCCAGTGCAGCCGAAGCAGGGGACAAAAAAATCCTCACCAAAGGCTGCAGGAGAGTAATAACCCCCTGTCTCTGGTGCTGAATTAGGTTTCAGCACCAGGGACAGCAACGCTGAAGTTGTCTTTTTCATGTAAATTTGTACCAGAATGTCTCGGCATCGTCTGATAATTCCAGATAATTTGGAAAGATCGCTAGTCTGTTGTAATCACAAAAATCATCTGAAATCGTCTGATGGTGGCCGGGTACAGTGGAAGAGGGCTGATTCACCTGCATGTTGTAGGATTGGTTGGATGACTTCAGACGATATTGGACGATCGCACAAATATACATAGTGCAGGATCACACAAATATGGTGGCAGTCGGACGGCCAGCCTTAATGTCTAGGTCTCTTTCTCAATAGGTCTTATAGGGGTTATTCATAAAGAACCGATCTTCCCATCAGGGCAGTTTGTCTTTTCACTAAACTGTAAATTCGCCATTTACTGGCGAATCGACATCGAAATATGGTGCAGATTGCAGCAATTCGGCGACCTTTGGCGGCAGTGAAATTGTCCCGTAGAGAAGCAATGGTTAATCTTTTCACAGAATGCTGAAGTCTCAGTGAAATGCCCTGATTTTTGTTGGTTCAGATCGACAGGTTTAAACAGGTGTATCCCATAGGATTCAATGTAAAAAAAATATTGTCGTGTTTATTTCCTTATTTTATTCAACCATTTATTCTTTTCATTTTCAGCAAAAAGACTCTTTATTTTTTGGATCACCTTTACGTATTTTTTCGGATGACATTTTTTATTCCCAATTATTTTTTAAAGTTTTTTTTATTCTATAGCAAACTTTTTATTATTTTCTTAAAGGACCTTTTTTATTATTTATACACATTTTTATTGGTTTAAACACTTATTCGAGGAATAGTAGAGTTCTTTTTTTTATGCAGTTTGGTGGTATTCAGTTATCAGTTTTGGCAACTCCATCTTCGGCGCACTGCGGTAACCTTACGGTAAGTAGTGAATTCACCAAAGGATCGGCAAAATGAAATCGCCGAAGCGCACCGAAAGAGAAAGCACTGAAATTTTGGTGCTTTGTGTATAACCCATTAGGTTTATCTTATATTTGACTCTCATGATGCGAGGAAGCGAGATAGAAAAGTGTTTAATAACGCCGAACAAAGTCAGAGGCTGAAACATGGGGCATGCATGGACATCCACAGGCACAAGTAAAATGGGATAAAGTGATTCTAAATTACTTAGATAAATGTAAAAATGGCCCTGAGAGGCACAGTGAGGTTCTGTACATTGGCCGTTACATTCTGATGCAAATTGCAGCGCTACTCTGTGAGCTTGATGCCTTTCGCATTACAACAGAAGCTCATACATAGCTGCAGAGTGCCACGGTATGTGCATGATTGATCAATCTAAGCATTGTCCCTTTATCATTCTGATAAGGTGGACCTGCTCCTTCTGTTTTTTATTCTCACCTTTTGTAGTGGGAAACAGGAAGAAGAGGGGGGATTCTACTTGCTAGGGTCTGTTCATAAAAAGGAGTATCCATCTGTTACAGTTTATAGAGCGCCAACAAGTTCCATAGTGCTGTTAAGTTTTATCTGTACCAGCTGGATGGAGGTATTAATGGAGAGCCACAAATGGAAACATCATGCCAGAGCCTTTTTGGATTTGCAGCTCCCTGTTAATGGGACCGGCTGGATGGAGTAGAGGTAACATCACTGCTCTATAACCATGGAGATATAGGCTCAAATCCCGGCTAGAGCACCTCTCCAGTGAGCGTCCTTGGGCAAGACACCCAACGGTACATACTCGCCTACCACACAATATTGGCTGTGGAGTCCAGTGGTAACATCTCTACCCCTCGACAGTCGAGAAAAAGGTCAAAATATCATTCAGCACATCCCTCCAATACAACTGTGGAGAAGCAAGTCTCGACTTTATGAAAAGCGGGTTCAACCTAACCATCAGGTCGCAGATCTACAATCATGGAAAGACAACCCGATCCCACTCAGAAGATGCCACCAGCAAGTGTCCTTGGGCAAGACACCTAACAATATGGATGCGCCTACCTCACAAAATACTTGCACATCTCATAGATTGTAAGTTCCCTTGGGAACAGGGTCCCCCTGTATCAGGCCATCATCCATGTGTGGTATTCCAATGTATCAACACCTTGTACACTGATCTTGTAAAGCGCTGCGGAATATGTTGCTCTACAAAATAATGGATACTAACAATCCCACACAGACAGGGCTATTCAGAAAGAGGTGAAAACCTTGAGAATGACTGGAGAATTGAAAATTCTAGGTCAAAATAGTCAAACCAGAAAAATTATCCCACTTTCCAAATTGGCTATCTGGTCTAGATTGTTCATTCTCCTGGCAATTCCCAAGGTTTTCACCTCTCTCCGAATAGCCCTGTATGCAATCCCACTTACTTGAGCTCACTCAGATCGCCATGGAATCCAATGGACTCCATGTAGGGCTGCCAGATCATCCATATTTGTTTTCCTGGACATATGTAATTTGTTCATGCTGATGGGCAGTGCATGAAAAATGTAGCCCCGCAGAATGTATAATTTGTGTGCTGCTGGTGATAAATTAAAGGAATCCCTGATGAGCTGCCACAATTAGATAATGGCAGCATTTGGATTATACAAGATGCAGGGCAGCAACATTCCTGCTTCACTTCTCTCTCCGTTTAACCTTATCATGCCCAAGTTCTTGGTCTATCATCATGCTGTGTCTGCTATGCTTTCTCTGGTAATTATCTACACACTCCCCCTGCTCCTTTTTGTTTCACTTACCTCTGTCTCTAAGATTGTAAGCTCAAAGGATGTCCAGCTGAGCACTTGTATAAAGTTCTGTTTTAGCAGGACAACTATTCTATGGGCAGGGCCATCTGTTCCTTATGTTTTATTATTTATTATGTCACCTGTTCGTGCTTCCCCATTGTAAAGCGCTACGGAATCTGTTAGCGCTGTAGAAGTACCTGTAACTGCATGAAAATGTGATAGGTGTCCATGAAATCTTGGCTGATCTAGCAACTCTAACTCCACGACACGACATTAGCAATGGCGCCAGTATCTGTTAGTTGCTTCTAATTATTATGAGTCGAGTCAGTAACATATCAGCTCACTGGTAATACAACTGGTAAGATGGAGTCACTAATGGTGATTGACTCACGCCAAAGTTTTAGTGGGTCCCTGTTACTGGCTCAGTCAAAATAGGGACTGGGGACTGCGATATGGCACCTGTTGGCGCTGTATCACGATCCAGCCCCCTAGGGGTTAAAGACTACCGCCGCTTGGAAGGGCAGACTGTGCCCTTCCAAACGGTGTCTGCCTTTTCCCGCACGGAAGGGGAGTGAGAGCGGTCCAAAGGACCTCCCCTTCAGGCACCTTCCCCACACTGGCGGGGGTACCTGTAGCGCGATGACGTCTATTGTGCCCGCCTGGGTCCCGGAGGCTGGGCTGACGAGGATGTCAGCCCGCACCGGGGGGCCGCCGTGATCCCGGCCGATCGCCGCTGCAAAGGGAGGACGCGCTCAGCGTGTCCTCCGCAGCGAAGTGCACATGCAGCAGGACACGCTGAGCGCGTCCTCCACATGGAAGGGGTTAAATTTGTTTCCTATTAATTCCCTTTTTTTCCTACGTCCGTCAAGAAAAATGGATGGTGTGGTGGCTACATTATCTTCCGTCAGCGCTCAGACTGTGTTCATCTAACTCTAGCCTAAAGGGAAAAGTAGTTCCAGAACATCTGGAGGGCCAAGGTTTAAGCACTATTTGTATGGTTTTCAGATTCCTTGATGTGTGTTCTGCTGCCCTGCCACACACCTGTACATCCCATTGCTCAGAATAAGGTGGTATCAAAGGACAGAGGGATTAGCATCCTACATAGTACTGCCCTGAAATGTACACAGGCTGCAGCTGGGCAGTAAATAAATGCTCCCAGAGGAACTCGACTGGGAAGTGATAGAATTCTTGCACATGTTGCAGGGAAAAAACTCTTCATGCGCTGCCCAGCAGCACACAGCAGGGATGTGCTGCCAACATGGAGGACCTGGCAACCCTGTAGGTAACAACATTAACAGCAAAGCCTCAGCAGCGCTGCCAGCCAATCAGAATGAGGAGCGCCATCATTTTGCAAAGGGTGTGGCCTGATATGCATATCACTTCCCCCAGACGCGCCAGCCCAGCCCCTGCCGTGAACGCGCCCTGCGTATTCAGTAGTGGAATGCGAGAGGTGGACGTGCCGTGCGTGGGAGCGTGCAGAAGCTGTGGGCGGGGTCTATCAGCTGCTACTGCAGGAGGGGGCGGGGCTGAGCGATGTATTAGCCGCTTCCTTCCTTTTTTTTTTTTCTGGGTCGCCCATATGGTTTAGCAGCATTTGTTTACTTCTTCACCCTCCCTCCTCTGCTAATGTCACCTGTGCACCTCCAGCACAGCAGCCACGTGTAGACAGCCCTCCCCTCTGTCATACTCACTGGTCCCTGTCTAGGACATGGTGTCCCTATAAGCTCCTGTACATCACACGTGTGGCATGTCAACATTTTTATTATCTTAAAATTATTGTTTATTTTTTCTTGCTGTATTAATTCCCAATCTCCCCCCTCGGAGCATCATGAGGCTGTGCAGGTTTCTCCTGAGCTCCAAGCTGCCCCCTCAGGTGGAGTATTATGCCAAGTTCTCCCCCTCTCCTCTCTCCATCAAGCAGTTCCTGGATTTCGGTGAGTTCGTTGCTTTATGTTATGTCTGTTACTTTTTCTCCCCAGGGTTTTTCTTTGCTTTTATCATTCATTGCATAGGTGAAGTGTAATACAGGGTGCTCCTGCTCTGTGGAGGCTCCTGTGTAAAGTGCAGAGCCAGGGCAGGATGTCAGCTGAGCAGCAGTCAGCAGGGACATCCCAGGGGTCGGTTATGATTGCTCCAAAACCTGCATACCCTGGCCTGGATGTTGCTCATTGCAGCTGGAGTCACACATGCCTGGCTGATGCTGTGTTTTTGGACCTCCTGATACAGGGCCATGGTGTGCTTGTCACATGTTTGTGATGATGTGAGAGAGGTGGCAATTCTGGCCAACGTTCTAAAAGTGCAATACATAGTTACCAACATTCTGAATGTTCCTCTTAGGTTCCTGGTGGTTCCTGGTTTGTGCTCAGTGTCCTGGGGTTAATGGTCACATATCTCTAAACTTAATTCATCCACTGCAAGTCTCCAATCTCGGGCCAGATAACACCGCAGCACAGAAACCCCAAACCCAGGACCATCCCTACAAAACTGGGACAGTTTGTAACTGTGTACTGCACACAGCAGAGACATTTCACTGGTTGCCATGGTGATTGCTCCAACTTGTGCTGTATTCTAGGAGTGCTGTATATTGTTGCAAGTCACCTGTCTGTAAAAACAGGAAGTGAGCTCCTGCATAGAAAAGTGTCAAATTGATTTAAATGTAGCTTTTTATTTATTTTTATCAGTCTCTATCGATTCGCTCCACAATACCCCACTGTATATTTCTTGCTCAATCTTCCCATCCAGCCCACATGCGCCCCGCTACTTCATGTACTCGATTTACCCTCTCCTAGTGTGTCACCATCTCCTCTTAGATTGTAAGCTCTCAAGCAGGGTCCTCTCTCCTACTGTTCTGTGTGTTTTAACTTTGTTATTCTCTCACCCACTGTACAGCGTTACAGAACTTGTTAGTGCTTTATAATTACTTGTAACTGTGGTGTTGAATGAGTTGCCCAGAGTAGAGATCAACAGTACAGAGTAATTAGTTAAGGCAGATTGAGCGGTAATTAACAGAGGAGTCAAGAATGCTCTTCCTATTGTGTCTGGGATCATGGCTTCCTTATGGCGTAACCTGAGCTGCGTTTTATTGAGCGTAATCAAAGTGTCTGGTAATTACTTTAGCAATGGGAAAATTTAACAAAATATAGTTTGTATTTTTCCGCTTTTATTAATTGGTTTTGCCGTAATATTTAATATGGATAAGTGTTTGTTTATGGTTGGTGTAAATTGCTGTAAACGGTCTGTGTGCTGTAGTTTCTCTTGCACGCTTCCTCGATGATTTTCTAGAGTTCTTACTGTTTAGGCTTGTGTGTCATTATTATTACATAACAGATCATAATCTAAAGTAAATAGTCCATGTGAGATTCAAACCAGGCCTTTCCTATTTACAAACCAATCTGTCTACCGGTTTCCCTTTTTTAGTGTGTATAGTAAATCTGTAACTTCCTTTGTCTGACCCTATGTAGGAATTTATGATATTATGTTTTTTCTTTGCTATATGATGCTACATCAAAAGAAATCAGAATAAGGCCACTGCATCTCTCTGTGAACATTGACCACTCAGAATATTTAATTTTATATTCATACTTTTAAAAATTAGATTCAAATGGTTTTTTAATCAAGCAGTGAGTCGTGTGTTAGGAGCTATATATAGACACAAGTACTTCACCTAGAACCCCCCCCCCCCCCCACACACATTTTTTTTAGGGCCTAATGTAGAGGTCAGCCACCTTAGCCCTGCAGATGTTTTGGTACTACATGGAAATTAACCACTCATTAGGATATCATGGGAGATGTAGGGCCAAGTTTGCCAACCACTAACTTAGTGAATTGGTTGTGCTAAGCTGGGCCTAGATTTACCAGTACTGAGTATTACGGCGGCATCCTCATAGTAACATGGAAAATAAATGAAAACAGGCCCATCTGTTCACACGTCCTGTCGGCTCTACAGATAATGATTCTCAGGAGATCAGGCCGTGTTCCAACAGAGCTATTAATGGAGAGCCACAAATGGAAACCTCATGCCAGAGCCTTTTTGGATTTGCAGCTCCCTGTTAATGGGACTAACTGGCTGGATGGAGTAGAGGTAACATCACTGCTCTAGAACTGTGTAGACACAGGTTCAACTCCCAGCCAGAGCACCTCTCCAGTAAGTGTACTTGGGCAAGACACCCAATGGTACAGACTCGCCACCCAGGACATAATTGAAAATTTTATCTTTCCTGGTAAAATACCTTCTCAAAAAAAGTCTCCTATTCTGGCAGAATATGTGTGAGGTGCTGGTCGATCGCCGCTGTAATTGCTCTTGGAGATGAGTCCATAAAAGCAGAGCCAAGCGCACCCCTACACGAGCTATGCAATAGCACGCGCGGTCAAAGATGTCATAAGGTTTTGCTGAAAAACATTAAGGCTAGGGTCAGACGAGCGCAGTATTAACGTGCATTTAGCCACACTTAATCACGGCCGTGCTAGCAGCAAATGAAGTCCAATGCCGGGCAGCATATGAAGTTCGGCCGGGCAACGCAAGCGGCCAACGAACGCATTTTTCGAGAACGTCAAACCACTAGTACTGACGTACAGAGTGCGCTGCGTCCGCTAGCGGCGTGTGTGCGTGATTAGGAGACGTCAGACGCCGCTAATGTCCGGCCAACATAAAGTCCAGACGCAAAAAGGGTTTTATTGATAACCGTACAAAATCACGGACGAAAATGCGCATCGTATGACCGCTATCGCGTATTCCGGGAAAAAATACGTCCATTCATTCGAACGCACTTTTTCACGGACAACTCGAAAAATGTGTTCGTCTGACCCTTGCCTTAGAACTATTTGTTCCCAGGGTTCTACTGCAGCAGATCTGAAGTCTCTGATTATGTATACAAACAGTAAATGTTAACCCCTTAACGCCGCAGGACGTACATTTACGCCCTGCATTAGGGCTTTGCCGCCGCAGGACGTAAATGTACGTCCTCGGCGTTTAGAGCCCCCCCGGAGATACTCACCTTCTCCGGTCGCTCCCACGCTTCTGACTCCCCCGGAGTCAGATCAGTGTGATCCCTCCTCCGGCGTGTGACGTCATCGCGCCGGTGGCGCGATGACGTCAGTTTCAGGCGTCCCCCCCCGCCGGAGCAGGGGAAGCGCCTGGAGGGGAGGGGAGGGATCCTTTGGATCCCTCTATCTCCCGATCGCTTGGTCCCCGGCGGCTGTGGCCAGCATCGCTGAAGGGTCACAGCCTGACCTTTCCAGCGATGTATGGGGTTAACCCCTTAGTTGCCAGGTCGCGACCGGGCACTAATTTGTGCCCGATCGCGGCCTATTTCCGGTGGGGCCGCCATCTTGGATGGCAGCCCCCACCTCTGGGTCACCCCCCGGTCAACTGACTCATCGCGCCATGCGCGATGATGTCAGTAACCGGGAACCCCCTAGCTGCAAAGGGATTTCCTATGGAAATCCCTTGCAGGAGATAGGGGGGTTATTTGAACCCCTTTATCTCCTGATCGGTGGCAGCTAGGGGTCATGGTTGATATTGCTGGAAAGGCCAGAGCATGGCCTTTCCAATGATATCAAACATGACCATGTTATATGTAAAATAAAAGTGTAAAAAAAGTAAAAAAAAATAATAAAAAAATAATAAATTAAATAATAAAAAAATAATAAATATAATAATAAAAAAAAAATTGTTTTTTTTAATGCAGCACTATTGTTCACATTTCAATTATAATGTGAACAATGATGCTTCACTAATGATTTTTTTTTTGGGGGGTTTAGCTAAAATCACGCAATTTCTCCCCAAAAAAAAATGGGTTCCCAGTCCTAATTTTTTTAACAAATCTACCCAATAGAATATGACCGCAGAGCCTCGGATAATAAAATTAAAAAAAAAAAACACTTTACACACTGTGGAAGATTGAAATTTTATTGAAAATTCACATTTTTTTACATTTTTTGTTATAGCATTTTGGCAGGGCATGACATATACATTTAATAATGATATATTATTAATCTGCCGAGTCTGACGGAAAGAACGATATATAATTTGTCTGGGTGGTATAAGAATACGGGACTTAAAAATGGTCAAAATGCGCTCAGCAAACTTCTACTTCCGAAACAGCGCCGAAGTTGTAAAATTACTCCCGTCCTTAAGGGGTTAATATACTGGCGCTGAGGCAACAAATATCACCCAATTAAGGGGAATGTTAGGATATAGCAGCCTTGTTCCTTTATCTCGAGTGTATTCCCAAAATCACTCTAATAAAATGCAAAAACCATGGATAAAAGTGCCTTCTGTCCCAACAGGTTCTGATTGAGAACCCACTCTCATAAAATTAACAAACATACAAGTGAATATACAAATACAGTGGAGGAAAGAATAACAATGTGTTAAATACCACATGATAGAATTTCTCCAATAGGGTGGATAGTATTATAGTGATATCCCACACTTAATAAAGGGGCTGATATATTACCCCTTTATCTTCCTCCCCCAGTAATATTGAGGTAGCCAGTATTCTTAGATGCATACATGTGGAGGTAAACCAGAAATACAAAACAAATCGCGTGATACAGTATCAATATTCTAGAGATCTAGAATATATCAGACAAATGACCACTCACATGGGTCAGAGCCTATATCGATCAGGCTCAAAACATCAGCATTGGGTCCATTCAGGGATGACTCCTTTGGCACAATCCAGGAAGCTGCTAGTACTGCCTTCCTGAGTCTTCCTACAGCAGGAGAAGCTTCTCTTCTTGTCTCTCCTCCCTGCAGATGGGGCAATCAAACTGTTAAACAAGGACTGAATCCTTGTTTAATGTTTGTTATTTCTAATGAGGAGTGGGTTCTCGGTCAGAACCGGTTGCGACAGAAGGCACTTTCCATTTCTTCTTTATTCCATGGTTCTCTGATTATTTACAGGGTTAGTCAGAGAGAGGTGAAAAGCAGTAGAATGGCTGGAGAATGGAAAATTCTAGGTCAAAATAGCCAAACCAGAAAAAGTCTCCCTTTCATCTCACTTTCCAAATCACTATTTTGACCTTGAATTCTCCATTCTTTCTCCTGCTTTTCACCGCTCTCTTAATAACCCTGTGTGTGTTATGTGCTTCTTTTCAAAATTCATTTTTTTTCACCATTCTGATCCAATGTTTCATGTATGCTTCCTTAGGCTGGTGTCAGACGAGCGCATTTTGTCCGGAATGTGCGTCCGTGCAGTACGGATGTACTTTCTGACTGACAAGGTAGTGGCCACACGGTCCGTTTTTTTCACTGACGTATTTTCTGACTGATGTAGCAGGGAAAATAAAATGGAAAACCATTTTGTCCGTCAAAAATGCTGGACGCACAAATGCAGTCCGTCTGACCTCATTCCATCACTCACACAAATTGCGACCACGGACGTACAAATGTGTGGCAACACGGACGTGATCAGTGCGCTCGTCTGACACGAGCCTTAGTGTTATGTTTTGGTTCATAAACAAATGGATCCAGACTTTGACCTTTGGAAATAAGAGATGAATTGTGCTTGGAGAAAGTTGATCTTTCAGAGTACAGCGAGCCTGCATTCAGCTGATCAACGGTCAGATGCATAGAATTCTACCTCAGTAAGGCGCAGAGAGTAGCGCCTATACAGACCTTTTTTTCTACATATGATATAATCAGAAAGTAAAATCTATTACGAACACCATTTCGACCAAGGCTGTCAAATTATGCACCCCCCCTCCCCCCATGATCCTGAGCTACAACTCCCATGATGCCCTGGCCATGTATTGCATTGAAATATTTCAGGAATTGTAGACGTCAACATCTTGGGGCAGTGAGTTTGACAGCCTTGATTTAGACCAGTGTTTCCCAAACCTGTCCTCGGGAACCTCTGCCTCGCCAGGTTTGCAGGATATGTGAAGCACAGCATATGTGATATGATTTGCTGCTCAGTGATTGCAGGATTCAGTCTGTATTTCTGTGATGATCTGCAAAATCTGGCCTAGTTGAGGGTCCCGAGGACAGGTTTGGAAAACACTGATTTAGACACTCAAAGACTACTGCGACCACAGACTACACCACACAATTGCGGAAGTGTACAAATCACATGATCTTGAGGGGGGGGGGGAGAGCCACTCTTGGTATGTTCTGAGGATGCGTCTATCTTTAAGTGGCTGTGACTTTCTTTATTGAACCCACCCCTGTTTTTTCTGCCATCACGTGATCTATACAGAAGATCTGAAATGGGCTACTCGTGGTGTCTTACTGATGTACATTGCAATATATATATTTATATATTACATCTGATTGTTCTTTGACATAACTGCCAGTATTGCTGTTGCTACATATCCTATATTTGAGTGCAGATATTAGACTTTAAAAAGGCTTTGTTGACCTGAAAGGTTGTCTTACGTGCTCCTAAATAAACCGGTCCTGTGCCGTATTGCTGGATGTGGTTGTTCCTGATAGGTCTTGTTACCAGTTTTCTATTATGTGATCTCTGCATTCTTGTTTGTGGAACATTGTGTTTTAGTAAAGTTACTTTTGAATAAAACAGAAACTGCAATCATAACCGGAAAACCAAGCTTCTAGCAAAGTGAGTCAGGGCACTGGGAAAATCAAACCCAAACGGGGGTAAAAGAGGGTTAACCCTGTATATGAATGTATCAGACACTTAGCTGAGGCCTACAGTAATACAATACGTATCTGGTGGGGCGATGGATGTCGCTTAAGGGTATCTGGTGGTTCTCTTAGTTCACTTGTCCACATGGATCATATGAAAAAACAGAACAATATAATCGTGCAAAATGTTTTAACAGATTCTAAGAGAAGATTGTATGGTGTATGCACTCACAAATCTGGAGCCCGAACACTGGCTCTGAGTGGGTACACGTATTCGGGTACTTAAGTTCTTTGCTTGAGAAGGTGACACACACCTGCTCCTAGAGGTGGATTCTTCCCACATGTAACGCAAGAGACAGGAAAAAACTTTCTCGTGCAGATCTCGTGGAAATAATGGCATATAAAGATGTATAAATTGCCAACTCACATGCGTTGGAGTTTAAGGACCAAGCTCGAGGTGTGCGCGCGTATCGACTTATTGCAGGTTAAGTCCAAATAACCTTTTTGAGCCTCCAGGACTTCCAAAGAAACGGGGATAAGGTGCTACATTGCAGCAGTTCAGTTTGCTGCAGCCGTCTCACTGAACGCTTTGGCTGTGAAAATTGAAGCAAAAGGGCAGAGTATTGCTTAATGAAAGATGCTGTTTCTGCAAAATCCACTGTTGTCCATTTTATTACCACTTTAGTGTTAATGTTTATCATGTTCCAATAAATATTTGGTGTTTTAGTCCACCAAAACTTCAAACTAAACATTTCCTCATTGGATTATTTGCTCCGTGAAGGCGGCCATCTTTCCCACGTCGCACTCAGCTACTCTGCAGCACCTCTCTACTTAACTGCAAGTGCTAAGTTAGCAGTGCTGAACTGCTGCACAGCATCCAGTACCAAGTTGCTAACTTGGCACTTACGGCTGAGGAACTGAACGCGCCTCTGCTCTGTTTTTTTTTCAGGAAGAAATAGCTGTCAGCGTCCCCATGGAAATATGAAACATTACGGGCTATTTTACATAGTTGGTGCTATCAGAGCCATTATAGCCTATGGGGTTGTATAGTTTACAACAGCTCTGGTTAAGTTAGCACCAACTATGTAATATTGTAACCGGAATCTGCTAGGTTCACTCGGGACGAGGCCGGACCGGACACGAGCAAGGATTGTCTGAACAGAGAGTCTCTTCAGGAAAGGCAAACTTTATTGTGTCGTCACACAAATGCTCACACAGGATTGAATCGCAAAGAGTGAGCCCCCGATTACACAGTCACATGAAATCTTATACCTCAAATACATAATTAGGTATGTAGCGCTCACTCCCGAAGGAGCCGCTGAAAATGAACCACGGGTCAGTCTCCCCGCACTAGGGAATAAATATACTCCAACACAGTTGTGAGTTTTTATATTTATATAGTTTACTAAAATATTTGAGCAGATGTTGAAACACGGTATTCACAAGTATTATTACAGTATTTTCGTATCCCGGTAAAACGCGTAGCGGAAAAGAAACGAAACACGAGGCTTCGTATTTCGGAAAATAAAATATTCGCAACCGAACATAAAAGCAATGCAATTTCCCGATAGTTCAGAAAAAGGGACACGTAGCAAAAACCCCAAACATACAATCCCTTCGTATTACGGCAAACGCGCAGCGGAAAAAGAGAAAAATGTATTCGGAATGTATCTTTTGTCTTTTAACCCTCGTTCCGATTCGCAAAAGGAAATGAGTCCTGCACAGGTTAAGTCCCAGAATGTGAAAGGTGTATATGTGTGTGTGGTACCCGGGTACTGTTCAACTGGCCAGTGAGTTTATTAAAGGAAGGTCTTCAACTAGTCAGTTGGGGCCCTGTGGACTTTAAAGAGAAAACAGCAGAGCGTCCTTTAATCATAAAACAGCCTTGGAGGCCTCTCACCCATCCGACGATTTCTCTAGGCTCCGCTGACCCAGGACGTCTCTCCTCCGGATTTTG
Organism: Leptobrachium leishanense; assembly: GCA_009667805.1. Classification (NCBI taxonomy): domain Eukaryota; kingdom Metazoa; phylum Chordata; class Amphibia; order Anura; family Megophryidae; genus Leptobrachium; species Leptobrachium leishanense. The sequence continues at coordinate 100,448,352 of CM019064.1, forward strand.
ACTGGGGATACTAGCGGCCGGATCCGTTGTCTAGCTTTACGCCGCTTGTCCAGCTCACCGCCTGCTCTCCGCTCGATTCCGCCGGTCTGCAGCAGTGTCTGGGCGCTGGGCGAGTCTCCTTCTCCTCAGGCTAGGTGACCCAAAACCGGAACAACAGGTCTCCCTCGGGCTTTGGGCCTAGATTCTCCCGCGATCTCCTCGGTGCGTCTGCTTTCTCTGCTTCCCTGGCGCGCTCTGGAACTTTCTCCACGAGGCAGAGGATGTAAGTCTCCAGTCCCCACCCACTTCCTGTCTTCTTGCAAAGCATGCCGGGCATTGTAGTCCCAATATCCAGTATCTCTGATCGCGATAGTCTCCATCTTGTGGCCAAAAATAGGTACTGCCACAGCAAGATTTTACCACAGCGCTACAGGTACATCCCAATTAGCCCACCTCCCGATGACACTCTCCCACCCCACGTGGGTTAATACCTCCCTTAACCGAATACAAAGACATTCCATTAAATTGGCAAGCTTCATGTTAGTCTGACAGTTCGTGATTTGCTGCCGCACTCAATCCGGGCTGTGCCCACCTCCCTAGTGGCTATGTTTTATTCGTCACAGATAAGACATGGTCTGGTTTCTACGCTCTCTTTGTCTCTCTGCAGGCCTTTGTGACCTTGATGTATCCATTCGTCATCCTGTCTCTCCGTGCCAAGAGCGGCCCGGATCTTCTTCCATTTTAATTGCTTTTCTGCTAATCTAACACATTCCTAAAATTCTATGTAAGCTTCATTCTAGTTTCTACTGAAATCTACCTAGTTATTTTCAAGTGAACCAATATTCTGAACAAGATGGCCGCCTGGCTCATAATGGCGACCATCTTCCAGCCTGATTCCACTTCAATATGGCCCTACGTTTTTATTAAAGACCATACCAAAGCCTAAAATTAGCAGTGATCTACAACCAGTCTGCCTTTTATATGATAATAGTACACTATGTATAGTCTCTATTCCAGTCAGAATTATTCAACTCCTATAACGGTCAGACAGGTACAGGAATAGTAAGAATACAACAGGGCCGAATACGATCATAATGTACACCACAGGCATTTCAAAGCTTCCACATACCAATACAGCATTCCTTATGTACACAAACCACCTTTTGGATATTCTTATACGGAGCTAAATAATTCTACATCAGAATATAGATTTGCCATTTGAACCCTAACTAACCACAGAACCCGGTCCACCTCGAATCATCTTGGGGCCTGATTTGTGTGGGGATTCACAGGTAAGTCCCCACTGGCCAACTCATTGTAAACCAGGGCTACTGCTAATGTGTCAACATGAACAAAAATGATTAGAATAAATTACCAAGCCTTCTTGTTTTAAGGAAATGGTAATACCTTATTTTTTTTCTTTTAAAAAAAAAAAATACCAAAAAAAAAAACAAGTGGTAAGCTCCTCCATAGTGTTAAATATACATTAAGCAAAGCGCTCTGCCTTAATTCTTGACTAGTATGGTTGGCCTATGGGATGGAGGACACTATTTTAGTCCTATTAAAATGTCATTCTTTCTAATCACTTCTTAATTTAAAGTAGATTTAATTACAGAACTGGAGGCCATATGTACAGTTACATCTGAGACTTCAAGGACACCTGACCTTCCAAAGAATGGTCCCATTCATACTTTGTATCCAGCTGTAAAAACAAATTTATGACCACGCAGGATTCTTATTGTGGTTATTTAGCGTTTAGTTTCCTGTGGTTTTAGGGTTGTAAAAACTCCTTGATCTAGTATTTCTATATAGGAATTTTTTTTTTTTTTTGTCTTCTCTTGCATACTTGGCCAAATTCAATGGAGGACCCTTCTCAGTGGACATATCCATTTTTATTGAGTGGTGGGTTGATGTGTTCATTCAGTGATCTTGTTTGACACAATAAGGCTTGAGTAAGAGGTTTTTGGTAATCTTTTAATTTGAACTCCTGTTTGGACCAGGTGTTGTGTCCTTGGTCCTGTAGGTGACTGCGTGAAGGTTGCTCCTCAAATGAAAGACTGACTCCATTCATTAATCTTTCACCCTATAGTTGTCTCCCTTGTCTATTTTTGTTTTACTGATGTAGCAGCCGCAGTTAACGTAGCTCAGGTACATAATCATCAAACACCAGATCGCCAGTCACCGTAATTACATTCTTTCTAGTTGACTAAATTTTGGACTTTTTAATTTCTTTTTTCCTGTCATAAAACTTCTTTCCAGCTCATTTCTTCATTCTTGTATAAACATCCGCTTATTGCTGTTCATTTAGGTCAACAGAAAACTAGAAATCACTTAAGAACGATAACACTGAGCAAAATAGTTTATTTTTAACAAAGACTTGTTTTTCGTGAATTTCAACAGGGGTGGAGTTGTCACATGCTTTGTATGTTTTACCAAGTTATTTTTAATTTTCATAACTACTTCAATATAGAACTCTGTAGCTGTGGTGACCTGGTTGTATATATTGACGTGTTCATTCTTTTACTTTTTTTTGGGGGGGGGTTGGTTTCCTTTTAGGCCTAAACTCCATTTGTAGACCAGGTATTTGGTTAACTACAGAACATTTGAGGTGAGGGGGAGCTTCCAAACCTCATTTGTGAATGTACATACATTTTTAACCAAAGTTCTCCCACTGATGGAGCGCTGCTTCGTCTTTTCAGTGTTCTTTTTTTAGATCGGATGGCCTCAAAGCACAAAGATATATAGTGCAAAACTGTTTGACACATATGGTTTCACAGAATTAAAGGAAAATCCCACTCGTGGTTAAGAGCCCAAGTCTGACAGGCTCAAATCTTAGCACTTTTGGATCAGTACAGGCGATATTCCCCCCCCCCTTGTTCTTTATCTTCCCTCCTATTCTTGGAATCTTCTCCCATAGGAGGGTTATATTTCTGAAAGATACAGAGAGAAGTCTTAGGCCCCGTTCACACTGTGCGATTTAACGCGCGGATTTTGCTGCTATGCCGCAGCAAAATCCGTGCGACGTTGCGCTGTGTAGCTTCTCCAATGCATTTCAATGGAGCTGTTCACATCTTGCCACGCGGTGTCGCGTGTCGCAGAAGCATGTCACTGGTACATGACCCTTTTTTTTTGTGATCTGCTATCTATAAAGACAAAATAAATACGTGGTAAAAGAATGAAATAAAAAGGGATAATACACTAAAATGCGTTTCGCGGATCACAGCCGCTTCCTTCAGTGTGACACTATTTTATCTTTAGAGGAATAAAAATGTTTAACCACTTCGCTGCTGAGGACACGCTCAGCGCGTCCTCAGCAGTCCCGCTGGTGTGCTGAGGACGCGCTGAGCGCGTCCTCACATTGGGGTCAGGCCCCCCCCCCCCGCATGTGCGGAGGAGGCGCCTGAAAGGGAGGGGGGGAGGTCCTTTGGACCTCTCTCCCTCCCGATCGGCGGCGCACAGGGGGTTAACCCAGGCATCATTTGGAAGGGCACAGCCTGCCCTTCCAAATGATGCCTGGCATTAACCCCTGGGGAGCTGGATCGCGAATCGGCGCTGAAAAGCGCCGGTTCGCGATCCTTTCCCGGAGCTGGCCGACATCTTGGATGTCGGCCAAGCCTCCGGGAACTCCCCCAGAGGACTGGCGTCATCGTGCGTAGCACGATGACGCCAGTCCTAGAGTTAACCCCTAACTGCCACCAACTGTGGAGATAGGGAGTTCCAATGAACTCCCTATCTCCCGATCCGTGGCAGCTAGGGGTTAAATTTTGGTATCGTTGGATCGGCCAGAGCATGGCCGTTCCAACGATACCAAACACTACAGTGAAAAATTTTGTAAAAAAAAAAATGAAAAATAAAAATAAAAAAAAATTAAAAAAAAAAAATTAAACACTTTTTTTTTGGGTTTGTTAATGCAGCAATATTGTTCCCATTTCAATTATAATGTGAACAATGATGCTGCACTAACGATTTTTGTATGCGGTGCGTTTGTTAAAAATAGTGTCATTTTCCCCAAAAAAAAAAATGTAATGAGACCCCATCTCTAATTTTTTTAACAAGCGCACCCCATACAAAATATAACCGCAATTGCTCGCATGTTAAAATGTGGAAAAAAACACTTTACACATTGTAAATTATTGAAAATACATATTTTATTGCATTTTTTGTTATAATATACAGACATGACATAACGTATACATATAATAATGACATATTATGAATCTACCGAGTCTGACGGAAAGAACGATATATAATATGTCTGGGTCATATACTAAAATAAGCCTTCAAAACACGTTTAAACATGATGCGCAAAACAGGTAAAAATGACCTCAGCATAGGGGCGGGAAAAGCCTCAGCAGCGAAAGGGTTAAAAACCAGCAGGTGAACGTTTTTTGCCTCTCTTCACTGCGGCTAAGGCACAGTCCCTGTTGCAATATGCTCTAGGGGGACAGCTCTTCACAGAAGAATTTGGCTGATTCATCCACCACAGATGAGCATTGCATCTCCTGCTGCAGAGCGAAATTACAGACTCAGGACTCCTTGCCGTGAGTTGGGGAAACCTGGCGTTCCCACATCAGCCGCCTTCAAATCCGGTGTCTGACGTGAGACACCATTCCATGTGAGTGTAATCTTTCATTTTTTTGACATACGGTGTCAGGCTATACTACGCCATGTCTTGTTCTATGTTTTTCTTTGAGGCATTGAGGATCATTCACCATCTACCTACTAGTGATAATCTAGGATATTATCCCCTATAACAGTGGTTCTCAAACCTGTCCTCGTGACCCCCAACCAGGCCGGATTTTGCAGATAGCTGAAGCACAGCACAGGTGATATGATTTGCTGCTCAGTGAATGCAAGATTCAGTCTGCAATTCTCCAAGGTGATCTGCAAAATATGGCCTGGTTTGGGGTCCCGAGGACAGGTTTGAGAACCACTGCCCTATAAGGAACAATCTACCCCATCCTGCTTGAGTGGATTGGGATATACCACTCTACCCGGGCACAGATAAACTGCTTTATTCTGCACAAATTTTTTGTTTACAGTTTGTGGTTGAAATTTTTTAAGACTGCGAACTTTTTCAAGACTTATTGACATTTATATCCTGTCTATTTGCTGTTTTGCACATACCAAATCTATTGACACTTATTTTTCTTTTTACTCTACAGGCATCAGCCTCCATGATACAGCTGGTTTAGGAATTTATGCCCTTTTATTATCTCTCTGCATGTGCTGTATATTGATAAACTGTTTTATCACTTTGCTAATCTTGCACAAGCTGCACACACAAATGTTTACAATGTGAATTATTTGCGCATCTGTATATGGCACATCACTTACTTGTTTTTTTGCCTTTTTCTATCACTTAAATTTTTTTGCCATTTTGCACAACTTCGCTCTCATTTGCACACCAGATTCACACAGGCTATATGTCTATAATGTGTTTGGGAATTCGTCACTCCTAAATTATTTGCACACGTATAAACGGTATATTATTTTTGCCTTTGCTATTTTGCACAAATTTGCTTTTACTTGCACACCAATTTTAAGTATCCCCAGACACTATACTTCAGAGATACTATACCAGGCTCTTTACAAAGGAAACACCAGGTGGCGCCAAAATACAGGATACCTCCTTTTCCTGACCCTGGGGCATAATGAGCGAGGTAATTAGAGGGCCCAATTCCAACCTTTTTGTGTAAACGTAGCCAGTGCTGTTTAAAAATATAGCATCTTCAAACACTATGGGCCCTATTACATATGTACCGCTAACGTTATTACTCAGCTTTGTGATCATTAACGTTAAGTGGCCCTAATGCGGGCCGACCATATTACAATCTGAATGCTAATGGGTTAAAAAAACGGTTAGTGACTCGGAGCTTGTGCTTTTCAGCGCGAGCTTACTGTTCTTTGCGGTCCCTATGCTTACCACGGGGAGCGCAAAGAGTTAATTAGCATTAGGATCTCAAAGTCCTAATGGTAATTACATCCAGCTGCGGTTATCTACAGCTTCAAATACCTGCAAAAATCACATGATCCCCCTCTCCTCCCGTGGCGAGAACTGCAGCCCCATATGCCACTTCTGGCTGCCAGGAGCAGAGAGAGACTGGGGGGGGGGGTCTCCAATCTCCCCCCACAAATCACTGCGCCGACCTGCATGATCTCGTGAGAGGCGAGATCCTGCAGGTCATGTGACCCAGCAGTCGAAGCCTCAATGGAGTCCTATGGACTCCATGGAGGGGATGCTCGTGGCAACACTTGGCACTGCCTGGTATCTTCAGACTTAGCGTCGCATTACAGGGCAGGCTGCTGAATCAGCACCTGCCCCGTAATATGGAGCTAAAATGGGGCACTAAGGAGAAACCTGCAGGTACACGTTTTCCTCCCTAGCATCCTCGTTTTAGCGGAAGTATGTAATACTGCCCTTTTAATGGCTCTGGAAAGTTTACAACAGCTCTGGTTAACTTTAGACCAAGGTTGGAATAGAACCTAGAGTGTCTCACGTGAATTTTGTCAACAGGAATTTTGTTGCATTTTTCTTTGGTCAAAACCCGCCAAATGTAATTAATATTTTTTAATAACAAATGTAATGGCGACCGGAATGTACCGGCAGATCTTTTCCTTCTATTTTCTCCCAACATAATGTTCTGTTTTTGTTTCTTTTTTGTTGTGTACTAAAAAAAGAAAGAAAAAAAACCCATCTGTGTAGCCTTTTGGTCACTGGTTACTTAATATTTTAGATTACTATTCTTCTGCAAGCTGTGGCACACAGATCTCTGAATGTGTTACCCATTGCAAGTTTGGATGCGGTTAACTATTTGTATTCAAATCTAATAGTTGTCCTTTTTATATGCCTGTGTTTTTATTTTTATTTCTTTGATTTCCTTTTTTTGAACACAATTTTCACTGCACTGAGATGAACAAAAAGTCATGGTATTTTATCAGAAAACAAAAAGCCATACTAAATTGCTCTACACCACAATACTTGCACAAAAGATTGGAATTGTAATGTGTGGGTTTTGTTGTTTTTTTTTTTTTTTTGTTTTCTCTCATTAACCAATGAGCCAAGACTTAAGGGCACCTGCACGTGCCATCTGAGTGTCTATTCACCAGAGCCTCCACCACACTAATCACGGGGTCCACAGTTCCTTTCTAATGAATATAATTGTATTTTCTCAAGAAACCCATCGGTGTTAATTATTACCGAAAGGTTGCTACTATTGTGCATGTGTGTGATTTCGCCATCTGCTGTAGGGTTGGCACCTTGGCTCAACCTGTATCTGCAAATTGCCCATGAAGCATGAGCCTTTCAATCCATTAATCAATTTGCTTCGATAATTTAACTAATGCCGAGCAGCTCCATTTATAGTGCGCCGATTGCAGTGTTTGGTCTACTTGCTCAGCTGGAACAAAAATGGTTTGAGTGCAAAGTGTGTTTGCTTAAAGTGTATTCGGGAATATGGATCTTTCGGAAAAAAAGGTGTACGTTCGGTGACCCTGTCTGTAAACCTTTTTATGTTTGGTTGTGTAAACACTGATTAAAATGATGTGAGTCTTTCATTGTATAAATAGTGCTTACAGTGTGCATTGGTTTTACGCACAAGGAATGGAATGAATTGGTTACAGTCTCGTAAAAAATAAAAACCCTGCTGTTTTTGTGTCACACACGTTCATGGCCGGAACGTCGTGCTCTGCAAATTCTAGTAAGATAGCACATTAAGTTTTAAACGAACAACAAAAGAGCCATAACCATATATTTTTACACTATTTAAATCTAGTATTCATTCAGGGGAGGGCTATTTATTTAAAAATTATAAGCCAAACTATATAGAGCATCAGTCGCTCAAACTACAACCATCAACCCAGAGCACTGGTATAGCACACGTGCACCCACATAAGCAAATGTGCTTATATGTACCATAATGTGCAAACTTATTTTTGTGTGTAAGCAACATACACCGGCGTGTGCAGCCAGTTACATTAGGGTGTGCACACAGAACCTTTATTAAATGAAAACGTATGTTTAGAAGATTTTGCACAAAATACACCTTTTGTCATTCGAAATAAAAGCATGTAATCAGAGATGGTCAGTTTCTATGATTTTCATCATGAAGCAGATAACGGATCCCAAACCTATCAAATTAAGAGGTGAAAACAGACCTCTAAACCCAACATTAGGTTGTGCCTGTGCACACCAGACACACCCTCTGCGCATGCTTGTGTCAATATGTACAGTTGTGTTCAAAATTATTCAACCCCCAATGCTGTAAAGGGTTTTAGGGAATTTAGTGTACATTTGTAATTGTATTCAGAATGAAATCCTACAAGGACTTTTTAAAGAACCATATGCAACTAAAATGACATCAATTGGTTTTGTAATACAGTAGTAAATGTTTCTTTTGTGAATTCTTCATTGACACAATTATTCAACCCCTTAAAGACTACCACTCTGAAGAACAGAGGTTCATTCAAGTGTTTTCAATCAGGTATTGAAAACACCTGTGGATGTCACGGAGCAGCAATAAAGCATAATAAGCACCAATTAGGCAGCTTTAAAATGACTGATACTCAGCTCCTTCTAGACATTTACTGGTGTGGTTACAAACATGGTGAAGTCAAGAGAATGGTCCAGGAAGACAAGAGAAGAAGTGATTACTCTTCACAGGAAGGGCAATGGCTATAAGAAGATTGCAAAGATGTTAAACATACCAAGAGAGACCATAGGAAGCATCATTCGCAAATTCAAGGCAAAGGGCACTGTTGAAACGATACCTGGGCGTGGCAGAAAGAAGATGCTGACTTCGACTGCTGTGCACTACCTGAAGCGTAGAGTGGAGAAAAGTCCCCATGTGACTGCTGAGGAACTGAGAAAAGATTTGTCAGATGTGGGTACTGAAGTTTCAGCTCAGACAATATGGCTCACACTGCGTAATGAAGGCCTCCATGCCAGAACTCCCAGGCGCACCACCTTGCTGTCTCCAAAGAATAAGAAGAGTCGACTGCAGTATGCCAAAAGTCATGTGGACAAACAACAGAAGTTTTGGGATAGTGTTCTGTGGACTGATGAAACAAAATTAGAACTATTTGGGCCCATGGATCAACGCTATGTTTGGAGGAGGAAGAACAAGGCCTATGAAGAAAAGAACACCTTGCCTACTGTGAAGCATGGCGGGGGGTCAATCCTGCTTTGGGGCTGTTTTGCTTCTGTAGGTACAGGGAAGCTTCAGCGTGTGCAAGGTAACATGAATTCTCTTCAGTACCAGGAGATATTGGATGACAATGTGATGCAGTCCGTCACAAACCTGAGGCTTGGGAGATGTTGGACCTTTCAACAGGACAATGATCCCAAGCATACCTCCAAGTCCACTAGAGCATGGTTGCAGATTAAAGGCTGGAACATTTTGGAGTGGCCATCGCAGTCACCTGACTTATATCCGATTGAGAACCTCTGGTGGGACTTAAAGAAAGCAGTTGCTGTGCGCAAGCCTAAGAATGTGACTGAACTGGAGGCTTTTGCCCATGATTGAATGGGCGAAGATACCCGTAGATCGCTGCAAGACACTTGTGTCAAGCTATGCTTCACGTTTAAAAGCTGTTATAACTGTAAAAGGATGTTGTACTAAGTACTAAGATTGAATGTCACTTGGGGGTTGAATAAAACTGATAATGATGTGAGCACAGAAAAGACATTTGTGGTTATTTCATTATAAATGTTATGTTATATTTGTCTGACCTACACGTGCCTCTTTGATTTAATTGTAAGCAAGATGACTGAATGATCAAAATCAATGTCAAACTGGCCAAAACACTCAATTTCAGTGGGGGTTGAATAATTTTGAACACAACTGTATATTATTGTGTGCTCCTCTCCTCCTTGGCAGCATCACCCGGTTCCTTCTGTTACTCGTAGGACCATCATCCCTTATGGTAATGTCCATTCCTTTTACTTGACATAAATGAAGACCATAGACGGTTAAAAGGGACGGAGTTACCATGATTAGACCCTCAGGCTGCAGGACTCTGCCCTTTCATTGAAATAATGAATTGGCTCACTTTAGATGATACCATGTACTTAACATATGCAAAAAAGCACATGGGATTACACAGCGTACAGTGAAAAAAAACAGTCCGCACACTGATTTCTGCGCACAACGTTACTGCACGAGCATTTGTGCACGTCAGTTTTACGCACGTTATTGCTCGACGGATGAAGAAATGCGTGAGGATTGTAATTCCAGTGGTGGTTTACGCGCCTTAACACAATGCGTGTGCGTTTTTGTGCGAAGAATGTAATTTGGCCCTTTATGTATGAGCTGGTGGTGACTGGGGCACAAATTGATTTTTCTAAAAGCACATCATGGATATAGTATATAGCCCAGTGTATTATTATTTTTTTTTTTTCTCTTCTCCGTTTTGAGACTGTTGGGAATTTCTCAAAATAGTTTTGTGTCCCCACTTTTTTCTAGTCGCATTACTTCATAGTCCCACATTAAACGCATTGCAATATGTGGCGCGCTTCCATCAGGGACTGTGATAGTATGTAGCGGTGCACCTGTGTTTATTTCCCTATGGCTTTGCAAGCTCAAACCTCACTCTGTTCCTCTTGACAGAAAAGCAGAGAGTCCTGAAAGGAAGTGAAACGGTCCTTTTCAATCCCATTTGTGCTTGTCTCCGCAGTTTCAAATAAAACGTGGTTTCATTTCGCCGCTGCTGATCTTGGCCAGTCAACCCTTAATTTTGCTGACTGCTGCCAGAGGTTTGGCGTTTTTATATAGAAAATTCTTAATTGCCCCAAGTCTGTCAGTCTGTCCGTGCAGCGCACCTAGTTGTGCTGATGTTTATCTATTTTGTAGGGTGTTTTAACCGAGTATTTTTCATGCTTACTCTTGGATTCATGGAGTTTTAAAAATATATAATAATAATTGTAAAAATTACTAAGTACGGTATGTTTATCAGGGTTATTCAGAGAGCGTGAAAAGCAGGAGAATGAGAAATTCTAGGTCAAAAGCCAAACCAGAAAAATTCTCCCTTTCATCTCACTTTCCAAATCGGCTATTTTGACCTAGAATTTTTCATTCTCCAGTCATTCTCCTGCTTTTCACGCTCTCTGTGTCCGAGGGGCACATACAGGGTTATTCAATCGGTGGCCATAGCAGGCACTCCCCAATGATTTGTTATCTAGTTCTAGGCCAGAAATTATACTCCACTGTTGTAGCATTTATAATGGCATTTTCTTTTTTCTTTTGTTTGTATGAATGTGTAGATCCTTTTTTTTTTTTTTTTTTTTTTTTTTTTCTTAACATACAGTATTTCTGATTTTGTCCGCACGGAAGTGGTCATGTTCTCTCCTGGTCAGTTCTCAGTTCTGCAGTCCAGGCAAACAACTGTGATGTCTGAAAGTGTGAACATAAAGCCATGTCTAGGTTTTTTTGGTTGTGGTGGTTTTGTTTTTTTTGTTCTGTATGTATGTATGTATGACATTTGAACGCAAAGGTGTCATGGTCATCTTGTGCAATAATGTAATTTCAGTTTCGTAGCGGTACACTTCAGGCACTTGTGCTCTGCGACCGAAGAGGATTTTTTTAAATATCCGTTGAGAATCCAGGCCTGGGGTTTAGTGAGCCAAGTTCTTCACTTCAGGGAAATGCTGATGAGTCCCTCTGTGTTACAGACCTGGAAGAAAAATCTCTACGATTGTTTTGTCCCTGTGATTTAGAACGACAACCTAGGCTACAATTCATTCTGTCCAGATGGGCGCAACAGCAGATCTTCAAATCCTGAGATTAATGTTACGTTATAAGCTTAAAGGCTGCTTGATTGTAAAAGTTTTTACATTTATCCTAAATCCTTCTAGCATGTTTTTTCTGCCCTATTGTGTACGGTATATAGTTTTCTGGACGATATCTGGTGCTGATATTCTGTACATTTTAAAGTTGTGAAAAGAGAACACAAATTTGACATTTTTACATTAAAAGGATGCTTTAAATAAAATTGTATATATTGCACAATGCCAATTTCATGTATTCAATTTAATAAAATACAAATCATTAACACGGCCGTGTCTAGACTCCGGCCTTTGCAATGATGCCTCATTTGACCTTGTAATTAAAGGGTCAGCAACCTTGGCCTTCCCGATGTTTTGGAACTAGATCTCCCCAGATGCTCAGCTACTCATTTATATTGGTAAAGCCTCATGGGAAAAGTAGTTTCCGTAGAGGGCCGAGTTTGCTGACCCTTCTATAGGACATACGGTACTGGAGATAGAGGTGTCAAATAGACCCCTGCATCTCTGCAGTGGCGTCACCTGGGTTAGTGTAACCCCCCCAAGTTTTACAGATTTTTTTTTTTAAATTACTCTTACTCCTAAACCCGTACTCCCATATAACACTGAATGATCATACACACAGCGCACATTACTGTGAGGTTTATTGCTGTGGAGCTCTCTCATATGCTCATACAAATTTTTGCCAACTGCCAGCAAGTACGGTGCCTGTTCGAAGGCAGTGAAAGCACACATGGATATATATTGCCCCCAGCAGCTCTGGATATATTGCCCCCCAGCAGCTCACCCATGGATATATATTGCACCCCAGCTCACCCATGGATATATATTGCCCCAGACCAGCTCACACATGGATATATTGCCCCAGACCAGCTCACACATGGATATATTGCCCCCAGACCAGCTCACACATGGGTATTGCCCCAGCTCACACATGGGTATTGCCCCAGCTCACACATGGGTATTGCCCCAGCTCACACATGGGTATTGCCCCAGCTCACACATGGGTATTGCCCCAGCTCACACATGGGTATTGCCCCAGCTCACACATGGGTATTGCCCCAGCTCACACATGGGTATTGCCCCAGCTCACACATGGGTATTGCCCACAGCTCCTCTCATGGATACTGCCCACAGCTCCTCTCATGGATACTGCCCCCAGCTCCTCTCATGGATACTGCCCCAGCTCCTCTCATGGATACTGCCCCAGCTCCTCTCATGGATACTGCCCCAGCTCCTCTCATGGATACTGCCCCAGCTCCTCTCATGGATACTGCCCCAGCTCCTCTCATGGATACTGCCCCAGCTCCTCTCATGGATACTGCCCCCAGGCCCCAGCTCACCTCCTGCCGCCGCGTGTTCGGCTCCCTCTGAGCGTCCGGCGGCATGGAGCTTGGGCGCTTGCCTGGGGGGAGCCACGTGACCAGCCGCGATCTCGCGAGAACTCAGCTGGTGACGTGGTTCCCCCAGGCGAGCGCCATAGCTTCGGACGCTCGCAGGGAGCCAAACACTGCGTCGCAGGGTATCACCTGGTGTGGGCCGCACCCCCCCCGCCCCCACCTTGCGACGCCACTTTCTGCCAGCTGGGAGGGAAGCTGCATTTCTATTGTCGTCACACTCAAGGTGTCAGCCTGCTGTGTGAGAAGCCACAAATCAACTCCAGGCTGTGGGACTTTTCGTGGCTGAAGCGAGCCGCCTTGGCCAATTATCGGCAAATAAAAAGCGGAGTAATTTGCCAAATATCGGCTCCTGAAAATCGCTCTATCCCTGGTATATAGTAACCTTTTGTGTAGTTCACTATCCCTTGCTCAGATTTCTGGTGGCATACCACTGGGTTGAGTGAGCCTAGATTTGTTGCCGCCTCGTATCCATGAGCTCACTCTGTAGGTTATTCCTATGCAAGATCGGGTATGGTTCGTCAACTAATCCTTACCTGAAAGCCATTTCCTCTTCTCATTTTAAACAGGACTTCAAAGTTTGATCCCCCAGCAGTCCTAGGACTACATTTGATCTCACAGAATTTACTTTGGTCCAAACATTATCAGGAAAATCTAGATCATACTGTGCAGGGGACTGCTTCTCTTTTAATCTTCTATTTGTATTAAGTAGGTGATAGTGGATCTGCACTTTAACACATTTTGTTGATCCCTCCGGTTACCAAGTTGCAAAACACTGTGTGCTTCATTCAATTCTCTTAGTGGATGACTTTTTAATTTATTTGAACAGTACGCAATTAGTGTCAAAGTGCTGCTTGCTGATTAATGATTGGCTGGAAGTCTTATCAGGCCAGAGAATTTGGCAGTGGATCCGCCGACCTGGGTTAGCTTTGGATTTTTCTCTTCTTGCTGCACTAGACACAAAAACACTTGGAGTAATTGCATGTTCAGTGATCGTGCTGCTGAGCATTACATTTGTGTACTAATGACGTGTGTTTTTTCCACACTGGGGACCAATGACAGGTGTTTCATGTGTTTGTGTAATGTCTCTTTGTGCCGTGTTGCCTGTTTTCCATCGAATATCATTATGTCCATGCAATGCATCATCCAGAGACTGGCTTTCTTCCCTTTAAAATATTACAAGCTTGCTTGTTTACTTTGGGTTAATCGCTTACGTGTGCCAGTTGTATCTTGGAGAGTCTCTTAATGTGAAACTGTTGGGGGGGAAACGAGGGGTTAGCGTACCTCTGGGATGAGCGTCCAGATGTTTTGACTACATTTCTAAGCCAACCTAATGGCGGAACACCATGGGAGATGCAGTTCCAAAATATCTGGAGGGCCAGCCAAGGTTTCTCACCCCCTGGAGTAGAGTATCAAAGTCAGAAAAGATTTGCTTAAAGCAAACCAGTCAATGGTTGACCACGATCCTGGAATATGGCAGTGTCCTGATGGTATGACTATTGGTCGACCTATCTTTAATATAGGCAAGCAGAGCACACTCCTGGGGTAATATTGATACTTTGGTTTCGTAGTTATCACCACAGGCCAGCCGGCAGAAGGCTTGGAAAATAGTCTGTAGGCCAGCTCTCCTGGCAAGAGGCTCCGATTTGTAGTTTGGCCAATTGTGCAAGGTTTTCAGCAGGAGGAGGAGGGCCCTACTGATGTATATGATCGGGTAAATTTTAGTCATGGCTTGGTAATGTTTTATAAAGCATAGAAGCCAGTAAGAAAACCCGGAATGTAACCACGTAATTTTAGGAGCAAGATGAAATTTTGGATGTAGATATGTTTTGAGCAATCCGGTAGCTTTGGACGTCTGTGGCTACCTGGCTTCTGGATTTGTAAAGTCCTACTTGAAATGGTAAAGTATTGTTGTTGTTTTTTTAAACAACTGGTTCACATTTATTTATTTTAATCTAGACAATGAAAGAAAAATGTGTGTATAAAGTGGTGTGTTTTTACAAGTTGAGTGTCTGGCATAGGGTCTTTCTTTGCTCTTTGGAGAAGGCTGTTTTGGCCAAGAACACGCAAGTTTTTCTTCATCGTAGAAGCTTTTAAACGCTGGCCTGTTTTCAGTGCCGGTTAGGCGTTTCTAAACTGAGGATTTTTACAATAATTGCTTCTATATCTTGGCCGTACCTTCCACGGTCCCATACGAATTTACAAATTGTGCTCGCCAATCTTGGTTTGGATCATTATCGCCTCCACCCCCTTTCAACAAAACTGTAAATGCCTTAAATGGAGGCTGGGGGTGGAAATCATAGGCTAGAAGGAATATAGGAATATTTACACTCGTGGAGTTTTATTTTGTGTTATGAGCCTATATTTTAGATGTAGAGTAGATCTTCAGCATGCTGTCTGATGGGTATTGATATTGTCTCCATAATGGAGACTTCAGTTGTTGGACAGTAGATGTAAGCACACTTATCACAGAATTGCTTTTGTATCCCCGATTCTGACATTAAGGAAATGATTGTACACTCTCCTCCTCGTAGGAACAAAAAATAAGCGTAATGCACAGCAGGGAGTGTTTGTCTTGTTGAACATTGCGTAAAGCATAGAAAGTAAAGATTTCACTGGATCTCCTGCAAAAGTGGTTTTGCTGTGAAAGGAACCACTGATTAGTGAGGAGCTAAAGAAATAAGGCAGCGATTGCGAAGGCTGTGAAAACACGGGCAAAATTAGACTCTCTCTTCATTAAATACATTTATAAGTGAGTGAGCGTTCTATAGAATGGGCCGCGGTACCGTTCAATTAATTTACCTACTGTTGAATGCAACGGGTATCTCACTATGTAAGATCAATGTGGAGAGAATTCAAAATGCAGACGTTCAGCTCAAAGTGGATATTCAAATAAAATTTATGAATTTGAACTGCATGAAATAATAAGATGCGCGGCAAAAACAAATTACAGATAAATTGGTTGGCTAGTCGTGTGTGTGATTTGGCTTCGATACCACAAAACATGACATCTGTGTTTAGCTAGCCAAATTAAAATTAACCTCAAGTGCTATTTATTATTGGTGTGGTTGTCATACATTTGTATCAGAGGCACATGAGGAGACCCTGATGATAAAACTGATTATAATGGCTGGGATCTCCATAACCAATAACTGATTATGCTACACTATATTGCCAAAAGTATTCGCTCACCTGCCTTGACTCGCATATGAACTTAAATGACAAACCCATTCCTAATCCATAGGGTTCAATATGACGTTGGTCCTCCCTTTGCAGCTATAACAGCTTCAACTCTTCTGGGAAGGCTGTCCACAAGGTTTAGGAGTGTGTTTATGGGAATTTTTGACCATTTTTCCAGAAGTGCATTTGTGAGGTCACACACTGATGTTGGACTAGAAGGCCTGGCTCTCAGTCTCCGCTCTAAGGCTAGGGTCAAACGAAAGCATTTTTACACGCGAACGTAAAAAAAGGGCATCCGAACGCATTGACGTATTTTTTCATGGAATACGCGACAACAGTCATACGATGCGCATTTTCGTGCGTGATTTTTTACGTATCCAAACCAGGAAACTTTGGGTGTCTGGACGTTATGTTGGCCGGTCACGAGCAGGGTCTGACGTCTCCAAATCTCACACACACACCGCTAGCGGGCGCAGCGCACTCTGTACGTCCGTACTAGAGGTTCTGCGTTCTCGAAAAAATGCGTTCATTTTCCATTTGCGTTGCGCGGCCGGACTTTCGTGCGACCGTACTTCGTATATTGGCCGTCATTGCCTGTCATTTTCTGCTAGTGCGGCCGTAATTAAGTGCGCCAGAACGCACGTTAAAAGTGCGCTGGTCTGACCCCAGCCTTATTCATCCCAAAGGTGTTCTATTGGGTTGAGGTCAGGACTCTGTGCAGGCCAGTCAAGTTCATCCACACCAGACTCTGCCATCCATGTCTTTATGGACCTTGCTTTGTGCACTGGTGCACAGTCATGCTGGAAGAGGAAGGGGAAAGCTCCAAACTGTTCCCACAAAGTTGGGAGCATGGAATTGTCCAAAATGTCTTGGTATGCTGAAGCATTCAGAGTTACTTTCACTGGAACTAAGGGGCCAAGCCCAGCTCCTGGAAAAACAACCCCACACCATAATCCCCCCCCCCTCCACCAAACTTTACACTTGGCACAATGCTGTCAGACAAGTACCGTTCTCTTGGCAACCACCAAACCCAGACTCGTCCATCAGATTGCCAGATGGAGAAGTGCGATTCGTCACTCCAGGGAACGCGTCTCCACTGCTCTAGAGTCCAGTGGTGGCGTGCTTTACACCACTGCATCTGACACTTTGCATTGCACTTGGTGATGTATGGCTTGGATGCAGCTGCTCGGCCATGGAAACCCATTCCATGAAGCTCTCTGCGCACTGTTCTTGAACTAATCTGAAGGCCACATGAAGTTTGGAGGTCTGTAGCGATTGACTCTGCAGAAAGTTGGCAACCTCTTTGCACTATGCGCCTCAGCATCCGCTGACCCCCGCTCCGTCAGTTTATGTGGCCTTCCGCTTCGTGGCTGAGTTGCTGTCGTTCCCAAACACATCCACCTTCTTATAATACAGCTAACAGTTGACTGTGGAATATTCAGGAGCGAGGAAATTTCACGACTGGATTTGTTGCACAGGTGGCATCCTATCACAGTTCCACGCTGGAATTAACTGCGCTCCTGAGAGCGACCCATTCTTTCACAAATGTTTGTAAAAACAGTCTGCATGCCTAGGTGCTTGATTTTATATACCTGTGGCCATGGAAGTGATTAGAACACTTGATTCTGATTTATTTGGATGGGTGAGCGAATACTTTTGGCAGTATAGTGTATGTGTAAGCTTTGAATAATTGGTAAGCTATTTCGAGGTCAATATGTCTAATTTCCTGGTGGTTTAAAAATACTTCAATAATGAAAATATTTCTCAGGATTGTATTGAATTGAATCTTGTCCATGAGTTTGCGTGGTCATTCTACCTTGTCGACTTAACAGATGACCTATTCGTCTTAGTGCCAGGCTCATCCACCTCACATCCCTCACATCCCGCACCTCTCACACCTCGCCCCTTTCTCAATCTCAACACTGGCTCCCTGGTTCCTTTAGAATCCAATTTAAAATACTGGTGCTCACGTACAAAGCTCTCCATAACTGCGCCCCTGCTACATCTCCTCCCTTATTAACTGGTACATCGTGTCCTGACCACATTGCTCCGCCAATGATCTGATGTTATTGTCTCCTCGTAACTGCACCCCCAACCAGGCCCGGATTAAGATCTCTATGGGCCTGGAGTTGAAGATTTTGGTGGGCTTTTTTGTAATTTAGTGAAATGAAAACCTATTTTTGGTTATTTAATAGTGCACAGATACGGGTATATCTAACCAGGCAGATACTGTGTGATTAATTTTTCATTCAGATTTCAATCATTTAAAGAGTGTAAAACATTTTTTTTTACCATTTTATCATCCAAACCTTTGTGGCTATATATTCTATAGGGCACTCATGATTAAAAAATGTGAAATGGGAACCTGTTACTGCATTTTTCTGAGAAAATATACAATTTGAACCGAAAAATGAAAAAAAAAAAAAAAAGGAAATATTTCCCTTATGTTTTGGAACATGTTTTTTGGAACATGTTTTTTAAAGAATAATATGACTATGTATAAAACACTGACCTTGCTCCCAGCGTGGGAAATTAGAAGTTGAGTAATGGCAGTGGTATTGCTCATTTTATTCGTGACATATGGACAATGCCATCGCTTTGGAACTAAAAATAAATAAATAAAAAATTGCTTTCTTTTCTTTTAGATTTTACATGGGCAGGTTTGGTATTAATGCAAAGGCCAGACTCTGCCCTGTTCAATGACACCTCACTTGTGAGGTGTAAAGATTAGTGATGCAGGGGTTCAAAGTTCCCCACGGTGCTCTTCGCTGCAGTGCAGCAGTTTAGGTTTTTGATGTAACAATTCGTAACAATGGATTGTACCATCACCCATCACCTCCACACTTGTTGGTGACATGAGAAATGTGATGGTTAGTTAGTGCAGCATCATTATTTACTTTATAATTGAAAGTGAAAAATATTACTGTTGGAAAGAAAAAAGTAAATATTTATTATTTTATTGTTTTTACTTAAACTGGTCATGTGTGGTATCATTGGAAAGGCCATGCTCTGGTCTTTCCAGTGATACCTCAGTTGACCCTGTAGCTGCTATGGAGTTGGAGATACATGGGTCCACATTCAGACATAGTTATCTTTTCTCTGGGCCTATTCTGAGGCATGGGCCTGGAGCTGCTGCTCCATCTGCCCCTATGTTAATCCGGCCCTGCCCCCAACGGTCACCTTTTAGGGCTTCTCCCGAGCTGCCCCCTTTCTATGGAACTCCTTCCCTCACAACTTTGCACCCTACCCGTCTCTCCAGTCCTTCAAAAAGTCTCTATTGGCTAACTCCATATTCCCCACTGTTAATTTCTTACGCCACCTTCCCACCCAGTCCACATGCGCCCCGCTACTTCATGTTCTCGATTTACTCTCATCTAGTGTGTCTCCACTCTCCTTAGATTGTAAGCTCTCGAGCAGGGTCCTTTCTCCTACTATTGTGCGTGTTTAACTTGTATCTAGATTTATTATTCTGTCTCCTCTATTGTACAACTTACAAGTTTTTATAAAGCACTAGCAACTGTTTTTGTCCATGGGGTCTTGTCAGACCCTTAACTTGAAGGATAATCTCCCACAGTTTTTTCTGTATTGCATAAATTTGTCCTTACACCTAATGGTGCCCTTCTTTAGGGTTACAACTGGAGTTGGTAGAAAATGGGGTTTAAACCCTTCCTGACCCCCTCTGCATACCCACTCCGGTTATAACCATTTAATTTTCTTTGACTGCTCCCATCAATCCAATGCTGGTCCCTCTATTCTCATCATGTCTCATGACTGCAGGGAGGTTGGATGCACCACTCAGTCCAGCGGCTTTCGATGCAGGAAGGCTTTGATACCCTTGGATAAGGCTAGTTCCCAATGGTTTCCAAGCCTTGAAAATGGAGTTGAGGTTCTGGGCAGAACGAAGTCCCTGCATTTGGATGACTGAATTGGCTGTGTGAATCATCCTCCATGTGGGGAGCAGGGAGCTCACAGCAGTGGGACCACCCTACTTTATTTTAACCAACAATTTACTTTTGTCCTCCTTTTTACTTCACCACGGTTAAACTAAAGGGGGTGAAGTTGCAATGGTAAGCCTCACCTGATACACCTCTGATTTAATTATGTTATAGAATTTGTGACTTGGAGTTGGATCAGATGGGCCTGTTGGGGTCCAGTGTTGCTGATTTATGGCAGGCTCTATTTTTGATGATAACCCTGGGAGAGCTGAAGTAAAGGAAGGTCTCTGTATATGGTCAATACTGAAGGTACCTGCACATAAGCAGCGCTTCCAAAGTGGCTAGTTTTCCAAAGTGAATGTTGTTCATCAATATCACAAATGTTTCATTGATCTGTCAAGTGATCCCTGCACTTGCATTACGTTTTCCTTTCCCACAGGGTTAAACCCTATTCTTAAAATGGAAAGCTCCTCTGTCGATGTAACGTCATAGTGAATGACTTTTCTTGATCCATCTAAAGTAAATTAATGTAATCTTATTGTTAGGTCGCAACAATGCTTGTGAAAGAACATCGTACATCTTCTTGCAAAAGGAATTACCAGTACGGCTTGCAAACACACTCAAAGAAGTTCACCTTTTGCCTCAAAATTTGCTCGAAAGGCCATCTGTGAAGCTCGTACAATCTTGGTAAGTCAAATCTCAGACTTGTCTACAAAGCAGTGTATATTGTGTGTAATCGTGTGTTTCTATAGAAAAACCATGGGGTGGAGGGGGTAATGATGCAAGAGGGGGGGGCCTCAAATTCACCCATGGCTGAATCTGGATGCTCAGATGTTGGCCACAAAAGGCTGAAATGTGTTGTACACAGCTAGGGTTAGAAATTAGGGTTTGGGTTAACCCTAACATTCTGCTCCATTTCTTGGCAACAGATTCTTCCCCTTCTTTTGATTCTTGCGGGTCAGAATTTAAAGCCAAAAAATGGTTAACTTTTAAAAATTAAACAAAAAAGAACAATTGGTAACCTAATAGCCTTACCTTCTGACCCTAACCATAGCTACGGAAAATGATGATCCATTTTGGCTGGGATTGTCCAAATTCTGCCACAAGTTTATTTTTTTAATAACACGAAAATTTATCGCATCATCTTCTTTTTCCTTGACTTTTCTATAGGATAACCCACTTGACTTCATTCATAGCAAACAATGGATGTGTGCAGTCAGCATCTCCTGGCTCCTGCAGAGCTTTTTGTGTGTGGAAGACAAGGAGCTGTTCAGCTCCACAAACCAGCAAAATGTGAAAGGGTCAGGGAATCTCAGCACAAGTATCTGCAGTTTGCTGTGCTTAAATTGTCACTTTAAAGGGCCTCTCTGCTCATCCTGACCATTTAATCTTTTTAAAGCGGTCAGGATGTGAGGAGTGCCCCCTTCTCTTCCAGGCCCCCTCCGCGGCTGCTGGTCACCAAACGGTTTCGGAGTGGTACGATGGATCAGTGTATGCATGCGCAGCTCCGATCCATCTCTCTGCGCAGGTGCACAATTTGCGGTTCCTACACTACGTAAGCATAAATTGCTTAGAAAAGCTTCAGGGACTTCTGGGTTTGGGAGTCCCTGAGCTGAAGTGGAGGAGCAGCGCATGGCGATGGACAAAACAGGAGTCAGATCAATAACAAAAAAATGCCAGGATCTGTCCAAATATTTCAGGGTAGAAAAAAGGAAATTGCTTATTTTTAAGAGTATACATTTTAAAGGTCTTATATCAACATCTCCTATACATGTATATACTTGTAATCTAGCAAAATGGAGAAAACTGATGTCTGAAATGTTGTATTTCGTGCACTTTTATGGTAACGATCGTACAAAGTAACCTCCTGCTTCTTGTCTGCCCCTTTTTAATTAGGTACATGCAAAGCTTTATTCAGCTTATGGAGTATGAAGATATAAATCCAGATGAAGATGTCTTGTATGAGTAAGTAATTACACCCAACCTCTTGATCTCCGAACACTGAATTCATATAGTGTACAGTTTGCTACGTCACAGAACGGCTTTTTAGTAAAACCCGTAGATCAGTGATTGATTATAGGTTTGCGTGTCCAGGAAATGCATTGGCTGCCGCCGGTAATTGTGTTCTCATTTGACTGTCCCTGCAGGACCCTGACACTTGTGTTCCACTTAAGTACCTGCAATAGGCTCAAAGGCCTCAAACTGTTTCGTTCTGTTTAGGAGAAAATTTGGATGCTGAAGTCTCCTATTCAAGTCTGTTGCAAGACAGATTGGGGGTTACTTTTTATTTGGTTTTGCCCGAGAAAGGTGATGCATGGAACACCTTTTAAATCCTGTCACCAAATTATGTTTTTTGCCACTCTCTACTGTAAAAAGTAGTTTATTTTTTTTATTTTTTTTTTAAATGTATATTTCCCCCCCCCCCCCCAATATAAACATAATTTTGGGTTTAGTTTAATAGATGTCTCTCAGAAGCGAGCTACCTTTTTAATTTTTACATTCATTTATGGCAAAAAGCTGATTACATGGGTGAACGTTAAGTTATACACTGATCAGCTGCAACATTAAAACCACTGACGGGTAAAGTCATTGTATATATTGTAACAATGGCATCTGTCAAGGGGTGGGATATATTCGGGGCAAGAGAACAGACCGTTCCTGGATTTCATGTGTAAGATCTTTTTTCATTTGCCCATTATTCCTGCTTCGGAGTATCTTTGACAAGGGCCAAATAGTGATGGCAAGACAACTGGATCAGAACCTCTCCAAAACATTAAGGCCCCTATTACATTCCTCGCGCATTTTCGTTTGGCAAAACCCTTTGCGCAGAACGTCGTATTACAACGTTCACGCAAACGATGCACTTTATCGTTTAACGCGGATGGACCTGCGCCAGCGTGATTAACTGTGCTTGTCCTATACTTAACATTTTGGGCGCAAATTCGTTCGTGTGCTGGTACGCGGCTGGTATTACAATCGATGCGCATCTTTTTAGGAATGATGTTTGCGCACATAATTTGAACGTCTTTGAAAAGCTGGTAGTAACTGCAAATCGGAACGTTCTGGCCGAAACGAAAAACACCAGCACGAAAAAAAATACAGCACAGTATAGTTACATATTCTACACATACCCAAACAATAAAATTGTAAATTCGTGCATATTTTTTTTATTGCTGCAGCATGTATACTCAGATTTATTTTGACAGGCGCAAAACCGTGAGACAATTAAGGTTAATTGATGTCAATTAAGGTTCTTCTGATTTGGCTGAATCCGGGGGAAAAAAACCAGTCCGCACACTGATTTACGTAGTACTCTTCGTTTTGCGTGTCGTTTTTACGAACGTTATTTTCGACGGATGAGAGCATGCATTCGGATCGAAATACTCCATTAACTTTCGCGCGATAATGCCGGACGATGCGCGAAAAAGAATTTGCGATGCGCGAACGAAATTGCGCGAAGAATGTAATGGGGGGCCAATATTTGGTGGGGTGTTCATGTTGTGAAGTGGTTGTCCTTCCTTGGTAGGTACTAATCTGTGAAAAGGAGTCCGGGTCATGGGGCACCCAAGGCTCATTGATGCACGTGGGAAGTGATGGTTAGCACGTCTGCTCTGATCACAATGAAGAGCTACCGTAGCTCAAGTTGCTGATGCACATAATGCTGTCCATGATAGAAAGGTGGGTTCTGACACCTTTCTATGACATGTACCACTAACCTAGAGATTGTTGCAGACCAGGTAAACTGTCACCCTTCATAGTTATGGTGTTCCGTTATGGCAGTGGCCTCTTTTTCAGCAGAATAATGCTCCCTGCCACACTGCAAAAATTGTTCAGGATTGGTTTGAGGAACCTAACAAAGATTTCAAGGGGTTTCTTGGCCTACAAATTCTTCAGATCTCAATCTGACTGATCATCTGTGGGATGTGTTGAAAACCACATCCGATCAATGGAGGCCCCCATCATAACTTACAGGACTTAAACGATCTGCTGCTAATGTCTTGGTGCTGGATACCACGGGACTCGTTCATGCCTTGACACATCAGAGCTGTTTTGGCAGCAGGAGGAGGACATACATGATATTAGGCAGGTTGTTTTAATGTCGTGGCTCATCCGCGTATAAAAATAAGGTACCGTATTTCAAAGTCAATGTCAGACATGGGACGTATGAATTTAAGCAAGCAAGGGATAGGCATAAGGCTATCCTAAACAAAAGATAAATCCAGGTAAAGTATCCATGTAATTGGGCAGACTAGATGGGCCGAAAGGTTCTTATCTGCCGACCTTTTCTATGTGTAGACCAAGCTATGTGAGTTTGTTTTGCAGCAGTTGCGAATCTCAAACATAAATATGTAAATTGGTTAAGAGTCTTGGATTCAGGTATTGGCAATTTAATTTTAATTTGATGGTTAAGACTGTAATACTTTATTTAATTTTATAAACCCGGAATAAGCAATACAAACCAGAAGAGCTTACAAAGTGCTATGAAACCCTGTGACATTTTAATAGAATTGGTAACATTGTAATTAATATATTCCCCATTTATTTATTTTCCAGCTTTCTAAATGTTTTAATTCAAGTGAGAAATCGACACAATGATGTTGTCCCCACCATGGCTCAAGGAGTCATTGAATATAAAGAGATGTATGGGTTTGATCCGTCTGTCAGCAGCAACATTCAGTATTTTCTGGATAGATTCTACATGAACAGGATTTCTTTCCGAATGCTCATCAATCAACACAGTAAGTTGCAAACTTTCAATCCTGGTCCGCTCCATCTTTTAGGGATCAGCACAAAGCAGGTCTATAGGGTTACTTAGTACCCGGTGAGACAGATGTGCAATTCGGTTGCACATCATCTTGTGAGCTGGGCAAAATTCCCAATTTTAATGTTATTCAAAATATTAAATTAACTTAAACTCGTGATAAGCCACATTTTTCTGAATTTCTCACAATAAGCTCTATTCTTTTTGGAATTATTCTTGTTATATCATTTTTTATTTTTTTTTTGGTTATTTTTGTCTTGCCATCTTGGGTCATTTTACGTTATGCTTTAAAATCTCTCTTAAGCCCTCCATCATACTTATATGGTGGAATGATGCTTCAATCTACACTAAAGCCACCCTATAATAAAGGGGAAAATAAACATGAAAAGGATAAAGATGCAATCCACTTCAAAGACATAAAGGCTAGTAGGTTTGGGTTCTATTTGGTTTAAATGGTATAAAATAGATCGCTCGGACAGTTATCAAAGCCTATGTGGCTCGACTTCTCTAACAGCAGTTTTCATTGTTTATATTATTCTAAAACATACAATGCACACAGCCATATCGTACAGTGGTCACTTGCATCATGCTAATCATGACGGCTTTATACATTTTCACACAACTATTGCTCCAAGTGCTCCATAACATCAAAAACCTTGCCTTCCATTGTATGTGATAAGCATGATTGTTTGAAATGAGCCGGGAAGGTTTGGGGTCATTTCTGAAGTGCTTCTGATTGGATATTTTAAGGTACTTGAGTGGTAGAAGTTTCTTTTTTGCTATTGATTTATGATGCAATAAAAAGTAATGCTTTTAGTTTCGAGCCCTTTAAGGCTGCAAGTGGCCTTGGTGAAATGGTTTAGATTCTGAACGTGTTTTCTATCCACTGTTTTCACGGGAGGAAAGCTAAACAAACTCTAACAAAAATATTGACGCTTTTATATACCGGTAATTGTTTTAATAATGGACAAATCATTATACTGTTGTAAGAAAAAAAAAACTCTTATTTATATTTTTCCCTTTCCTAAAGCTCTTCTTTTTGGAGAGGACATGAATCAGACTCATCCCAAACACATAGGCAGCATAGATCCTGCCTGCAATGTACCAGAAGTAGTAGAAGGTAAGACGGTGAAGCATTTTTGTCTTAGTATATTTGTGATCTGAGATTTTGATTCCTTTTTATAGAAAACTGCTTTGGGATTGTTTTATAATTTTTTTATTTTATTTTTACAGATGCCTATCAGACTGCAAAGATGCTTTGTGAGCAGTACTACCTTTCTGCACCAGAATTGCAAATTACAGAGTTTAATGGTAAGTTTCGTGGGGCAGATCTCTTGTCTTATGATCAGAGTATTATTATTTTTTTTAATTTTTTTTTTCATTCTCTTTAACACAAATTTGCAGTTATAAATTACATTCCTAAATCCCTACACTTGGGCACCAACCATGCTTTAACCTAAATAAATAAATATATATGTGTATATGTATTATAAATATACAGGATTATTATATTTTTTTTTCTGGTTGTTTTAAAATTTAATAGGTTTTCATTATGCTCGATTTATGTCTTCACATGTGATCAGGGTGATACTTCTCATGGATATCCTGAATATCAATTTAAGGGTCTATTCACAAAGCAGTTTAGGTGCTTTTCAATTCGGCGCAAATTGTTGTGGCTTCACAATGGCGAATGGTTACCGAACTGCGCCAAAGATGAAGTCACCAAAGCAGTTATCGGACGGCGGCGCATTCCACCAAACTGGGAAAACAGTCTTCTATTCCTCGAAATAGGCGTTTAAACCAATAAAAACATATTAAAAGGTCTAAAGAAAGGCATTTTTAAAAAATAATAATGTCCGTTTATAGAATAAAAAAAATTGACAAATTTCATCAAAATACAAAAAAGCATTTAAAGTTTGTGCTGAAAATAAAAAAAATGGCCTTTTAAAATAAATAATAAAAAAAAAAGACTGCTTTTTTTTTTTTTTTACATAAAAACCTATGGGATTTGCCTGTTGAAACCCCTTTTTTTGTGTTGCAGCTAAGGCTCCCGGTAGACCCCTACAGGTGGTTTATGTGCCCTCTCACCTCTTCCACATGCTGTTTGAGCTGTTTAAGGTATGTGTCATGAGGTTCTACATTATATATTGGCTTGTTCAACATTGCATCAGGTTTCCATATACTAGATGCCTTTTATAATAGGAAACCGAAGGTTCTGCAGTGGCACCATTCAAAAGAAACGCAAGCCTAATATTAACGCTTTACGGCAGGGGTCCGCAACCCTGGCCCTCCAGCTGTTTTAGAACTAAATGTCCCTTGAGGTTCTCCCATCCAAATGAGTGGTTGACGATCATGGTAGATGTAGTTGCAAAACATCTGGCTGGCCATGGTCTACATGGTCTGGTGGATATTATGGTGTTTATGTCTAAAGTGCCGTGGGAATCCTTCCTTTTTATTGTGGAATATGCCCAATATGCTTCAGTGTTTGTCTGATTCTGTTTTTTGCGGAGTCTCAATCTGAATCCGTATCGCTTTTTTTATGTTTTGTATTCTTACACGTTTCTCCCCTATGATTCTTATTCTATGTAGAAATTTGCTCATAAACTGTAGTCAAATGGTGGGTGAGAAGGCGTAAATAACTGCACGTGTTTCCCTCAGCGCTCTGCTTTCTTGTGTTATTTTCTTTGATCTGGGGACGCTTTGTATTTTGAATGCAAGATCGTCGGGAAACCATCACTGGATAGCTGGGGGAGGGTCACCTTAGAGTGCCGGTGTCTGCCATGCTGTCCCTTTCTGAACAGTTGAGGGCAGGCATCCATTCCCATGAGATTCCTCTGTAATCATATCATTTAGCTGGATACATTCAACCTTGTGAGACATGCAATAGATTTGACACTTGGAAGGAACGCGTTTTGTGTTGGCTTTCTTTCCCCTCCCCTTCCCTCTGGCTTTTTAAAACCTTTTCATAATTTGAATCTAAGGTTCCTTTTACTGAATGTTGAGCTACATGTGCGTGCAATTCGGCTTTTACTTGCCCTTGGTTCTTGTGGATCTGCAGTTCACAAAGTGGTCTTAAAGCAATTTCTGTCATAAGTTGAGTCATCGGTTTTATTGTGAAACGGACATGGCAGAGATAGAACTCTAGTATTCATAAAGGGAAGAATTGCAACAGCGCGCATCCAAACCCAGGCAAGGAATTGGCTTGACACTAATAAAAGGGGGGGGGGGCCTTCTAGTAACAAACTTGGTTTAGGCCAGGGTCAGACGAGTGCACTATGTGCGCCCGTACTGACGTGGCTCCCGGCGTCCGTCACAGTGTTGTGATGCTTCGATGTGGCCGGTTACACACTGTAGCGCTCACACGAATTGCGAGCGCTACAAGCATCCGTGCAGAAAGCGTTCCCCGTCAAGACGCTAGATGCACGTTGTATGGGGCTGCAAAGCGCAATCCTCCATAGTGGCATCGAGCCTTGCAGCGCTGAGCGCACTAAGGCCCCGTTCACACCTAGCCGTTTTAACGCGCGTTCGTGCACGCTTTAAAACGCAGGAACGGGGAAATCCCATGCTTTGCTATGGGACCCATTCAGACCTAAGCGTTTTATAGCGTGCAGGAACGCGCTTTAAAACGGCCAACGCAAAAAGAAGTTCGGGAGCTTCTTTTCGGGCATACAGCAGCGCGTTCGCGGCCATATCATAGCCGCGAACGCGCTGCAACGCGCGTAAAAAAAAAAACACCGCGCGCATTGCGCGACGCAGCGCTACGCCCAGGTGCGAACCCAGTCTTACTGCGCTCAGCGAGCTGGCCAGACAGGCGTGAGTGGAAGGATGTTCACTCTCAAGGATGTTCCTTCTGCTCTCAAAAACGTTCGTCCGACCCTGGCCTTAACTCTTACTGCATTTTGGTAAAATTATATAGTACTAGTTTTGCTTTGTTTGTGCAGCTGGTATGTTCGACATGTACAGGGCAGCCCATATCGATTTTTCAGGGATGTCCTGGTTAAATGACACCTCCTGTTTGACTGTATAATCTGCATAGACTGGCAGTGACCTAGAAGGTTATTGCATATTTAGTTCAGCATATGATTGATATTAACCCCATACTGACTATTGAATATTCTAGTTTATATGTATTCAACTTCTTGGTAAGAATAAGCAGAGGTGTTTGGTGCCCAGAAACATTACTCATCGCTTTGCTGCATTGAGCATTTTCATGGCATTCCTATGATTTCACTCTGCAGCATTTAATATAAAATTACAGGCCAGATGGATTTAAAGCTTAAAGTATAAAGTAGGAAAGAAGAACTTAAACCCACACAACTGCTTTGTCTCCTTGTAATTACAGGTCAGGAAAATTTATTTTTCTTTACATTTTTTTCCTTTTCTCCAAATGTTTTATGCAACGCAAGCAGTAAAATAAAGGAGTGTGTCATAAAAATATGATCCCTTTTTAATTTTAAATATAATAAAGTAAATAATCCCCCACCCTCATATCACTGGTGCAATCTGTGCAGGGCAATTTATGACCAGTGGCACTTCTTATAATGTCTCCTCCTCATCACTTGATGTCCTTTTTTAACCTAGTCGTTACCATCAATGAGTGGGGGGTTGTCTTGACAGCTTGACAGCTGAAGCCGCTATTCTGGCCAAGCAGCAACTTTTGCTTGCAGCTTGCCTTAGGCAGCTCCCAACTGTATTTTAATGTTTCTTATATTTTATAAAGGAAGTATTGGCCAGTCAGAGAATGCAGAGCTAATAGCTATTTCCTGGAAGGTCATTATTGTCTTGAATACTGACTTGAAGATCCTGTTGTTAAGTGATTTTGCAAAACCAAAAATCACTTAACACATAAAACCACATCAAAACAACCATTTACTTAACTTTAGTTGCATTGTACAGAGTGCGGCGCAATCACCATATACTGTCGAACACTGGGAACATGCTGTATACAGCCTAATCCCGCTTGCGCAGGGCAGTCCATGTCTCCAAGGAGTTGGATAGACTTCAGTAGGCTATTCCAATGGCAGCACTGTTGCTGCTGGGATCGATTAGCACTCACTCCTG
This sequence comes from Leptobrachium leishanense, assembly GCA_009667805.1. NCBI lineage: Eukaryota > Metazoa > Chordata > Amphibia > Anura > Megophryidae > Leptobrachium > Leptobrachium leishanense. Next base: position 100,478,445 of record CM019064.1, read on the forward strand.
TTTGTGTCAAGTTGCTAGCATAACGGCTCACTTGTAATAGTCAGTAACAGGAAGCTGCTAAGCGGTATCAGTCTACAGCAATATTTACATTTGGCAACTCCCTATTATCATCTTCATCAGAGGAGAGTCCATTATGTGGACAGAATTTACAGGGTTATTCAGAGAAAGGTGAAAATCAGGAGAAGAGAATCTAGACCAAATAGCCGACTTGGAAAGTGAGATAAATGGGAGAATTTTTCTGGTTTGGCTATTTTGACCTAGAATTTTCGCTTCTCCAGTCATTCTCCTGAGTTTCACCTTTCTTTGAAAAGACCTGTTGGAAAGGCCTTTCTATCAAAGTGAATATGTTGCTTAATGGTCAAATTTTATCCTTATACTCACTCGTACGCGATTGGCTAATATAGTTTGAAATGCTGACCACACGCAATAAACTGGCAAGAATATCCCAAGCCACAATATATGACATGGCAGAAGATGCATTGTCCAAACACTGTACTAATATTTTTCTATGTTCCTCTACAGCCAAATGATGTAGCAATTAAGAATTCCCCATTTGGTTTTCTCCCCAGGCTACACTCTCCTGACAAGAAGGCTAGTGTCAGACGAGCGTCTTTGGAGAGCGGAAGGAACATCCATGAGAGTGGACGTTCCTTCCACTCGACGCCAGTCTGGCCACCTCGCTGAGCGCACTCGGTGCGCTAAGCACTGCAAAGCGCGGTCCTCCTATGGAGAATCGCGCTTTGCAGCTCCATCAAGTGCGTCCTAGCACTTTGCCGGCGAGGCTTGGATAACAGACGCTTGTTGCTCGCGCATTTCGCACGCACAAGCGTGTGACCGGCCCCGTTGCAGCGTCCCAACGCTGCAACGGACGCCGGTAAGCACGTCACTACAGGCGCACATAGCACGCTCGTCTGGCGCCAGACTAAATATAGATATTTTACCTTGTTTTTGGTTGAATAATAATAATTTTCTTTTTGGTCAGACATTGGAGTCACTCCTTTTCTATCCTCCTCTCCTACATGAAATAATAAATCCTGGCACAACAAAAAAAATTACCATACAGCCATCTTGTCGTCTTGGCTAAAATGGGTTGTCATTGTAAGGTGGGTATTCTAGCTTTTTGTAAGGCCCAGGAACATTGGCTGTGTTATCCCAGCCGATCACACTGCTCTTCTGTTGCTACGCTGCCTTTTTTTTTATTTCACTTCTGAACCTTTCCATAAACTGTCAAAACTGGTTTTCCTAATGTGGCCACATAAAACTCTCAAATCTCAATTAATAAGCGTGTGTATTGGAATCTGGTTTGGATAAAATGCAGTGCCATAATTGTTTTGAATTATTAGTATCACTATCCAGAGCTTGGCGATGGTTCAGCGCGGTTACAGAGTAATTTGCGGATATAATGAGGGATAACGCTACTTGGGAGGTGAAAAGCAGCGAGCAGTTCATTTCACACGGAAAGATTGGCAGGTTCCACAATGATATATTGTGGTGCCGTCTTACGTGTAGTCCTCAAGCAACAATTTTATTAATAATTGGGCATTTAAATAGCTACTTTCTTCTGATGTTAAGCCTATTACCTTGTTATTTTAGTTTTATAATTAGCAATCATAGCAACAGAAAGTAGTAATTTTGACTCGGAGAAGACTTGAGTTCAGTTGTGCCGTGCTGTAATTATAGAGATGCCAGGAAAGGCACATTGAAGCATATTCCATTGAGAATATTCACGTTAGATCAAAGTGGGCAGCACATGAGCCCGTTGAGATTTGGGCCATGTATATCTGTTAGCAGCAGGAATCGATACTCGTCTAGCATTCCTCTGCTGTCTTTTGGACTTAAACTCCCAGGATATACTTGACAACGAGAGAAATCTCAATGTATCCTTCCTGGTAAAATACTTTGCAAATAAATGTATATTTACAAAGTAGAGAATGTCATAATGAAAAACCATAACCAGAAAAAAAGGGGTCATCTGCGTTCGTTTCTATAGATTTCCATGTGCAACAAAACACGAGAGATTTTAGTTAGCTTTTTAGCAAACTAAAACCTTTTGTTTGGTTGCACTTGGAAATATCTAGAAACGAACGCAGATGACACTTTTTTTTTTTACTCTTGGTTGCTGCAGCCACTCTAGTAAGTATAGGCGCGACGCCATTTTTTTCTGTTTGCACGTGTATATTTTTGGGCCAGTTGCTCTTAAACACCACTCGTAGTGACAATGGGTTTGTGTTTTTTTGTGTTTTTTTGTGTTTTTTACACCCCCACCCCCCCAAATATATTGTTGGACCGGTTGTGGAACAGCGACCAAAAGCACCACATAAAACAAATATACAGCGGCAAAAGAAAAAGCAGTATGGCAATTTTGACACACGGCAAGGAACACTGTAAACCAGGCAATCACAAAACCAACGTTAGAAATAGGGCCACAAAAGAGGGTAAATGAGCACCAATCCAAACCCAAACCTAGGCAGTGACTCGCATAGCAACCCCAAACTAAATGGAAAAATATCAGGGGGCGTCCTGCAAGGTCAAGGCTAGAACAATAGAGTGAGGTCAGAGGGTGTAGAAGGGATTGGTGGGGAGCCGCGCAACATTCGCAAAGAGTACCAGGGAGCACAAAAAAGTATTACGTAACGAAATCCTCGCGTGCTCCAGCAGGACACAAATGAGGGGGGACCGAACATGAAAAAAATCTCAGTATGCCGTCCTCCTGATTCATGGAAGAATCCATCCAATATGACCTATCATTGGCTCATTATCAAATAAAATTTTCTTAATTTTACTGTGAGATACCTGCTCCTCTTTCCGAAATGGTCTATTACTAATATTGTTCTACCTGTTCATAATAATTTGAAGAAACAAAATGATTTCTGTATAGTGTGTAAATATTTTTTTCATTTAACCGTGTCTCCCAGTTCTTCACAACGCGAGTACAATAGGGCTTTACTGAATTGAGATTTTTAAATGGTTTTATACCCAGGTCCTCTGGCATGCACACTAATAGATATTGTCTACATCAGTGGTTCCCAACCTCGGCCCTCAAGTACCCCCAACAGATCAGCTTTTCCAGCTATCTGAAGCACAGCACAGAATTGCAGGATTCAGTCTGCATTTCCCCAAGGTGATCTGCAAAACCTGGCCTGTTGGGGGTACTTGAGGACTGCGGTTGGGAACCACTGGTCTACATAAATCGTGATTTCCATTATATGTATCACTCCATGTATTTATTTTGTCCTTTTAATCCTTTATAGAACTCAATGAGGGCGACTGTTGAGCGGCATGGAGACGAAACTGAAGGCCTGCCACCTGTTAAGACGCTGGTGACACTTGGAAAAGAAGATTTATCCATAAGAGTACGACATCGTTTTTTAGTGGTTTAATTTAAATTCAACAAAATTCTGACACCTTTTAATTCAGATAGTAAATAATGCAAGAAGATTTCTTGCTGTGTCACTTCTAAGAGGGAAAATCTCAGAGGCTCATAAACCTTTTATGACCGAGAAGCTTTTCTTCCAAAGAAAAATATATGGAAAGAGGTGGGGGATGGTACCTGTCAGTGGAACGTAAGATACACCCTAAGGTTAAAGTACTAATGTGATTTTTTTTTTATTTTTATATTGTATCCCCTTTCTTGGTTATGTGATTAGGTTTCATTCTTACCCTGTACAAAGTTTGTTTGTGGCAGTTAATTGTGAGTGTATAAAGGAGACGTAGCACATATTTTATTACTCCTAATGGCAGATGTTGCCTCCTCTTCTTCCATCTCTAGATAAGTGACCTTGGTGGTGGAGTGCCCATGAGGAAAATTGATCGTCTGTTCAATTATATGTATTCAACAGCTCCAAAGCCAAGTCTGGAGCCAAGCAGAGCCGTACCTTTGGTAAGAGAACGGCTCACCCCATAATCCCCCATTGCACCTCTCTTGATCCATCTCCAACACAGCCCCGATGCATCCCGTTACTTCTTATGCTTTCCTATTTACCCTCACTTCAGTGCGTCCGCTCTCTCCTCTATCATTTTCAACTATTTGGTTTATTTTTTTGTCCTACCAACTGTACATCACTACTGCATTTGTTAGCGCTTTATAGATTTATTTATAAAGGATTTTACCAGGAAGGATACCTTGAGATTTCTCTCGTTTTCAAGTATGTCCTGGGTTCAAGAGCTTTGAGTTGTTACAGAAATACAAAATAGTAAAATGCAAGATATTAACAGAAAATAAATATGTAGGAAATAAAGTCATTATGTTACATTTTTACAGGTGCATTCCGTATTGAGGTATGTTAATAGGGAAGTCTTAAGGGACTTTAGACTGGGGGAAGATTTGATGGCGTCTGGGAGGTTATTCCATAATTGCGGTGCTCTGTAGGAAAATGAGCATCGAGCCACTTTCTTTTTGTATTGTGGTATTGCAAGTAAGGTGCAGGTTCTGAATCGGAGGTTTTATAGGATGAGGGAACTGCTGGGTAGGGTGGTAGCTTCCCAGAAAAGCTCTTAACCTCCCTGGCGGTGTTCCCGAGTGTGTCTCGCGAGGAGGAAACCAGGAAGTAATGAGGTCGCCGGAGGAGGCAGCTGGTGACTTCGAGGGAGCGCAGGGAGAGGTGATGTATCCAGCGGCATCCCGATTGTTGCTCGTGGTTACCGCTTCCAACATAGGAATTTAACCCCGAGCCACACTCGGGATACCGCTGGGGGGGGGGAATAAAATTGACCGCTTTTAGACAGAGATTTTCAAAATAGACTGCCAAGGAGGTTAAACACCAGGTTGGAAAGGTGAAGGTTGCGTCTAGATTCCAACTACTATTCATACTTGTAATTGTAAGCTTCTTTTAAATGTGAACCGTCTAGGTGCATGTTCCCGTCATACATGTGTAGTAGAACACCGATATACATCACTAATTGATGCCCCCTCGTTCTCCAGTATAATTACACCACCTATAATAACTCGTGTGTGCACAATATTTCACAACTACTCAAGTTTTGAGTTACAAATGGATGTTCGGAACATTCACCACAAAGTACACTTTGCGTAGTGTCTACTATCAGCGGGCTTTCTTCAGGACAGTCCTCACAATTTCATCAGGATTGTTGTGATGGAAATCCACAGATGGCCGTCTGAAATATCGACCTTAATAAATTACTTCATAAGAAGACCGAGTGCAGTCGTTACTTGGGAATATAAATAGCCAGATGCAGCCTGGGCTGTGAAACGGAGGTGTTTTGAGTGCGGATTGACCGAAAATGAATGTTTTTAATGGCATTGGAGTTCCAGTTTGCAAAGGAAGCCGGAACGTTCAGTCTATGACATTAACTCATCTAGTCATGTGAAACCTCTAGATACAATATTACTGGTAGCTTGATTTTTATTTATTTTTCCTTCCAGGCTGGGTTTGGATATGGTCTGCCGATCTCTCGTTTATATGCCCGGTATTTTCAAGGAGACCTGAATCTCTTTTCTATGGAAGGCGTAGGAACGGATGCTGTAATCCATCTTAAGGTAACAATTCTACACAATCCTGTACCTCCTAGTGTGTGTCGCCTATCATGCATGGTAATGGACAACCCAAACATTTTGTGTATATATGTACATCTTATACTTTATAGGCCGTTTCCAGTGAATCCTTTGAAAGACTTCCAGTATACAACAAGTCAGCATGGCGACATTACAAGAATGCAGCTGAAGCAGACGACTGGAGCAATCCAAGCCGTGGACCGCGGGATGCTTCAAACTACAAGTCTAATTAGAGGATGTGCCACGTATGGGGTTTAGCCGACTGTGCATGATGCCACGGATGGATACAAAAAAGTGACTTGAAAAGAAAAAACTTATGGGATTTGACTACAGGAATGAGCAAGCCCATTCCAATGACATGCGCAACTTGCATTCTACTTCAGGGAAATTATTTAATTAAAAAAACAAAACAACCTGTGTATGACTATATCTAGGGTTTAGTTGGTGGTATGTGGGGAGTGAGGGGGGGGGTGGTGTCGCACTGATTTTATATAAGGAAATTTTGCCGGAGAATGGGAAAAAAAATTATTTCTCAACACTATTTTATCTTTTTATTTGTGTTCTAGGTATCATTATAAAGTATTGCAATAAATACTTGTCAGTTCTTGCTGTCCCACAATTGCTGCTGTGGTGTATCTTGAGTTAGATATTAGAATACATTTTCTCATCGCACAGAGATGCTTTCAATTGTAGCAGTACACATAGCAAAATAATTTTTGTTGTCCCTTGGTAATGTTATTTGAAATATCTACTATTTATAAGCTTTAAGGCACCTTAAGACTGCTGTTTGAATGCCCTACTAGATTTTTGAAATTTTTTGTATTGTTTTGTGGTCTCCCTTTAATATTATGAAATTTCTAGTTGTCCTTTAGAATATATCATGCATTTTTTAGAAAATGCTTGTTGGGAGGAAAATAAGCTTTAGTAAAGGTACCGCAGTATGTGTCCCTGTTGTAGCAATGTGCCATATATTCTCCCATCTTCGGTCGTTCACACAGTGGAGTGTACTGCATGCCTTTACAAGATGTATCATGCACTAAAAAGATGCTTTAGAACTACAAAGCTTGAAGGGGCACTGTAGTCATTGTAATCAGTCCAGGCACAATTTCCCCTTCACCCTTTAACACCTCCTTCAGGCCTCTGGATGTGGGGGATTAACCTTGCCATAGACGCTTGGATCAGCGAGCACTGATCAGGCTTCCTGCAAAAAGGTCAGGAATGAACAATAATTATTACTGCCTTTTAGCCAATGGCTCTCAGTGCACTCACATTGAGACTCATTGGATTGGCTGGAAGCTCTCTCAAGCATCCAGCACCTCACCCTGGTCATGTGACACCTGCAGCTTGAGCCAGAGCTGCAATTTGTCATGTCTAGACCAGGATTGAGGGAGTATTAGTTGTACAAAAAACTGAAAACCCTCAAAGGAAAGAGGGAACAGTGTATACCTAGGGCAGGGGTCAGCATCCTTGGCTCCCTCGTGTTTTGGGAACTACATTTCCCATGTGGCTCAGTCAGCCTAATGGGTGACGGAGCATCATGGGAGATGTAGTTCCCAAATCCTCAGGGAGCCAAGGTTGCTGATCCCTGGTATAGGGGGTAACCCTTGAAATATAAATGACAAAAATAAGCCTTAATTCGAGCGGAGAAAAGATACAACTTAAACTTTAGAGGTATAAATTGATTTAAAAAAAAACGCATTGTACAGGGCAGAGAGAATTGAATGTCAGAATGCCAGTAACATTGTTAAAACAAACAACCACAGTGGTGCAACAGGGGAATAATAAATGAGAAAGTGTAGAAGTGCAACAAATGGCACAAAACCAGTGTAAAAAGAGGAAACAATACTGTATTGTTTCCTTTTTTTACACTGGTTTTGTGCTATTTGAAACTAACCTGCTCTTGGGAAATTAGAATCTTTAAAATCCAGGCCCAGATGCTATTTCTGGGTAAAAATTGTAATTGAGGTACATTCAAAGAAATCTGCAGAATTTTGCCTTTCGACACATAATCCCCAAATGTTCCTAGTTTTAGGCTCAGAAATATGGCACTACTGTGTTACAAAAAGACGAAGGAGTGAATGTCCTGGATGGGTATCCGTTTAGCAATCAAAGCTTTCTGGGTTTTGTTTTCTTCCTCTCGGCGGAAAGGACAGCATTTCTCAAGATTACTCTCTTCCACAATGCTTGAACCAAAGTTGTAAACATTTTCTTAAATGACATATGAAAACACCCAGTGAAAACTGTATATATGAGAAAATGGTATCTGTTTTGTGTGATAACGTGCTGAAATTTAATGCTTTATGTTCTGTTGCTCAAAGGCTGTAATCATAATTTACAGTAACTGGAGATGCAAATAATAATTTCGCTGTGTTGGATAATGGATGGTACTTTTGTTGATCAGAGACATCTGTCAGATTTTGTTGCTTTGTTTTTTTCTTTATTTTAGAATATTTTCGAGCTGTAACTTTAACTATTCCTTTTACGTTCTATAATTTTTTTTAATTTTTTTTTTAATCCTGTAGAATTATTCTTGTTGTGAAACTCCAGTTATGTATTTATTTTTTAGTGTTTGTGTGCAGTGGATGTTCTTTCCCCCCCCCCCCTCCTTTTTACCCCACAATGACAATATAATTTTAAGGTTTAAACTGTCATGTCAAAAGAGAACAATAAAAAATATTTTTTTAAAGTATGTTTTGTGGGTGTGCGATTTTATTTTTTGCTTTGCAGCTTGTTTTTTTGTTGAATATTGATGAAACCTATAGTTTTTGTAGTGATTGGGGGGGTGTATATATATACAGGTCTTTTCTACACTCTTAGGGCCCTAACGCGAGGAGCAAAACCCTTTGCGCTGAACGTCGTATTACAATGTCAGCGCAACAAACGCGCGTATACGTCTACCGCGGGTGAACCTGCACGAACTTACTGTATGTCGCACATCGTATACTTAACATTGTGAGCGCAAATGCGTTTGTGCGCTGGTACGCGGATTGTATTACAATCTATGCGCAGTTTGTAACGCACAGCCTTTGCGCGCATAATTTTAGCAACTCCTGAAAGCTGGTGTTAATGGCAAATTCTATCAACCTGGCCGAAACCAAATACACCAGCCCAACAAAAAAAAACGCAGCAAAGTATAGTTACACCTTCTACACATACCAAACCAATAAATTTGAGAAGTTGTGCGTGTTTTTTTTACTGATACAGCATATATGCGCAGATTGACTTTAACAGGCACAAAAACTTAACGTGAGACAATTAAGGTTCTTAATTCTGATTGGCTGAATCGCGTGAAAAAAACAGTCCGCACACTGATTTCTGCACGCAACGTTACTGCGTTTTTGCATGTCCGTTTCACGCGTGTTATTTTTTAACAGATGAAAAAATGCGCGAGGATTGTAATACGAGCGTTGATTTACGAGCGTTAACAGTTGACGCTTTGCGCAAAAATTCACACGTTTACCGTACATTTTTGTGCGAAGAATGTAATCGGGCCCTTTAATATTTTTTAAGGGTGAAAAATAATTGTCTAAAAGATAGATACTCCTACCACATCATTTTGGATCATTAATGACTAAACACACTTGTCACTCTGTCTCTGCCCCCCCTCTCTGTGAGTCTCTGCACTGACTCCCCATCCACAGCAAAATTAAAGTCCAATTACGAACCCTTGCTAATCATCAAATACACCTCAGCCCACCCCCTAAAGATATGTGACTGTGACCTGCTCCTGGCACCCTTCATCATCACCTCTTCAGTCTTCACATGCCACACTGCAGGGCTTTTCGTGTACGGTGTCGGTTATATGAAACACATTTCCTCGCAATATCAGACTGTCCACCAGTCTGGCTTCATTTAAACTCTCCCAAAGACCCTTCAGTTTAGGGAAGACTACCACCTGACTCCGTAACAACCGATTTACCCAATACCCATCCTCATCTCTCTCTGCGTTAACATCCTTCCCATCACCTCAGTCCTCCCCTGCTGTTTCTCCCCCTCCACCCATCTAGATTGTATATTCCTACGTAATAGGGACCTCAATTCCTCCCTGTATCTGTTGGTGATATATCTACTTGCTTTTTTGGTGTATCGCAGAATTGCTTTTACCCATTATACCTTTGTACAGCGCTGCGGAATGTGTGCTTAATATGTAATACACAAAACCATTGTTAATTTGTAGTTTCAGGACTAAACGCCTTAAAGAGACAATTAGACTCAAAGCAGGATAATGAAGGGGTTAAATCTAAAGCCCCATACGACCGTCCTCCCATTTCATCACACGTGTGTCATTTACCATTCATTCCAGCACTAGGCTTCCCTGAGCGGACTGCTACTTTTACTTCCCATAATGGCAGCATGACGAAGCAGGGGCTGGATGCTCAATGTGTCTATTACTGTCTTTGTCTGGGTCTATGTGCGCCTGTTAGGATCCTGCATCCGTCCGTGTACCTCATGTAATTCTCCTTGCCACTACCTGTGTGTACATCTGTCAGTGTCTTTTGCTATTGTGTGCCTTTAGTGTTTTGCCACTGTATCATCATTATTGTGTCAGTGTGTCTTTCTGCATCACTCTTTGCATCATGCGTAAAGGAGAAGAGGTCGGTGGCACAAACAGCGCAAGTCCGGAACTACTGACCAGTTGGCGAATAAATGAAATGGGGCCAAATAAGCAAGTCTTGTCAACATAATGGGAAGCGGTAATGGCATAACTTAAATGGGGGCATAAAATTAAATGGAGTCATAAAGGCACATTGCATACGTTGAAAGGGGATATAAAGTGAAACTGGCATAAAGTCAAGTGGGGGACATATATAATGAATATGGGGTGGATTCAGGGCAGTACTGAATTTGTTCTTTTGGGAGGGGGCCATAAAATCTATAATTTGGTTGGAAGTTTCTTGTCTTTTTGCGAAGTATCCGAGGCCCCTGGTGATGTCTCCTGAATCTCTGCTAGAGGCAGAAAAAGTTCTGTATATCAGCCAATATATGTAATTTATTATGGAAAGATCACGCTTCAGAATTATGGCCGTGTATGTTGTAGAATTTTACAATAAAAGAAAAATTGATTTGACCCGCTGCTTTAAAATTATATGCCATTCCTTTCCTTTTATTACCTTTTTTGGATACTGTTATTTCTTTTAGAAATGGTTATTAAAGTCTAATTTTATATTCTTTTCACAAAATGACTTCTTTTTTTAATGCAGTGTCAATAGATAAGTAGCTGTAGTAAAGTAATTGCTGAGAAGAGTCTCCTGTCATGCTCTGTTGCACCCAAATAGAATATTTAAGACCTTGGCTATAATTTATATCCTGTATTATCAAGGTCAAGGTACACATACAGAAGAATGAACGGGAACAAATGACATTCACATTGTTCAAAGAAGAGCACTCAAAATGATCTTACTTTGTAGGTATGATTTATAAAACCACAGAGGACTGCAGTCATAAAGTAGACTATTTTCAGCTAAAATTGTTTTCCAAATTTTAAGTTAAATCATCCATTTGTTATGACTTCATTTATAAGTAAAGAAAAAAACAAATACATTCCTTCGCCACCCCTTAAAACAAACAATAATTTGGCGATCTGTAGAAGTCTTTGAGAGTAATTAAACACAATACCTATTTTCCATACAAGTGTCACATGCCACATGGTAAGGCCAAGGGTGGGGAGCAGCATGATGACGCGGTGCCGCCGGGTTTAGAACCAGATGCCTGGGAAGTGCTCATTGCCCTGGCATGGTTTTCACTACTCCATGCTCGTTACACAGAAGAAACGATAACCGATTTGTATCGAATTTGGCTTCTATGGCTCTCCTCTCCCGGCTCTTTAATCCCTGGCATACTTGTGACTAACCGATTTGGCATTTTGACCCCTGGCATTTCTGATTACTCGCTCTGGCATTCCTGATAACCTGCTCTGGTAAAAGACCCTTGGCATTTTTCTGAAGTTCCGAATTATATTATCCCTTGGTCTGCTGTACTGGTTACATACTCCTCCAATTTTGATTATAGGTAGAAGTACTGACCATTCTAAGGATCAGAAGTGTAGGATAGTTGTGTTGCATACAGGGGGTCCGACATGTATATATATCGGGGAGGAACTTGACAACAAGCTTCATGACTTTTTTCTTCAATATTTATACTATCGGGTTATTCAGAGATCCTAATTTTGGCCGAAAAGGTAACCAAACAGTGAAATTCTGCATACGGTTACCTTTCCTGGCCATTCGGATGTCCAGAGAGCAGGCAGTTTGCCTAATGTTGGCGAATTGCCTGCACATACTGTTCGAGGGCAGTGAAATCCCCATAGAGAAGCAATTCTTCTATTCAGAGAACACCAAACAGCTGAGAAAGGTTGCCGAAATGCCCTGCCATTCGACAGGTTTATTCCGGAGAATCCCATTAGGCTTCAATGTTAAAAATATTCCTGTTTTAATTCAATATCTAAAACTGTTTATTTTATTCTGCAGTAAAAAGTCTCTATTTTTAGATTGTTAGGCATTTTTCTGTTTTTTTTTTAAAAAATTATGTAACAGCCCTTTTTATCATTCATTGGATCTTATATGTAAATTTCAGACATTTTCGTTCTGTAGTTTCTTTGCAAACAGCATTTCACTTTTCAAACGTTCAAGCAAACTTTTTTCTCTCCCTTCACCTGCAAGGTCGGGTATTTCCGGCGGCTGCTCGGGTTTCTCCGGCGTATTCGGCAGGGTTAATCCAGCTGTTTTGCGGGTTTTAGTGAGTGTTCGGTGGGTTTTCCTTGCACTTCAGGGACCCTGTGGTGCTTGCTGAATACACCGCAGGGTCGCCAAAAATAGGATCGTCGAATCGAAGCGAACGAAAAGTCACCGAATGTACAGCTTGTTTGTGCTTCCTATCAAAGTTCGCATAAATTTCAAATTGGTCTAGACACCACTTTTAGACACAAGACCTATTCATCCTGTTGGTAGGACAGAAATGTAAATGGGAGTGTAGTAACTGTAGTGACATTCCAGTGTCCTGTGTGCACATAGAATTTTATTACCGTGGGCTTTACAAACCCACTGAAATCTCTTGCAATATTTTCATTCTTTAGTTTCCATAAATGCTCCATCTTTTAGGATATCACCTATTTGTTGGCGTTCCACGAAGACCCCCTTCTTTCACGTCAACTTTTCTTGGTTGGGTGGAGGTCTTTTATTTACAGTTCAAGGGGATTGCAATGGGAAACCAGGTTTGCATCCAGTTATGTCAACCCCTTTATATCCCATTGGGAAAGTGATGTTGTGTATCAGTGACTGGAAGTCAAACCTGGTTCTTTATCACAGATGCATCGATGACTTGTATATGATTTGGCGTAGTTCAGAAGAAACTGTTCATTTATCATCTGAGCATCAATACCAGAGGTATTAAACGGACTTCTAGTTATGGTAGCTCTAGACTTGGTTATCTATGTAGAAATTTCCAGTTTAAAAATTAAAACTCCCTTTTAGGCTAGGGTCAGACGAAAGCATTTTTCCCCGCGAACGTGAAAAAGTGTGTCCGAACGCATTGACGTATTTTTTCACGGAATGCGCAAAAACGGTCAGACGACGCGCATTTTCGGGCGTGATTTTGTACGGATCGTCAATAAAACTCTTTGCGTCTGGACGTTATGTAGACTGGACATTAGCAGCGTCTGACATCTCCTAATCATGCACACACGCCGCTATGCCGCCGCAGCGCACTCTGTACGTCAGTACTAGCGGTTCAGCGTTCTCAGAAAAATGCGTTCAAATTCCACTTGCGTTGCATGGCCAGACTTTTGTGCGGCCGTACATCGTATATTGGCCGTCATTGCCCGTCATCTGCTGCTAGTGCGGCCGTAATTATGTGCGCCAGAACGCACGTTAAAAGTGCGCTGGTCTGACCCCAGCCTAAGTGTGTGTATGCAAACCGATTCATAAATACAAGTTACCACTTTCATCCTTGGCTCTCTAATCTAACAAAAAGTCAGTTCTCTTGGATAGCTACGAAATGGATGGATAAAGACATTTTTTTAAGTTAATCAGTAAGTCTGAGAGACCAATTTTTAATGTAAATAGACCACCAGCTGGCCCTTGTTCTCTGGACCAGCGCAGTATCCTGGGATACAGCGTTCCCCCCCCGGGCCCAAAGTCAAGCCCATCCTCCTCCTCCTCTCTGGTGTGAACCACACTTCAGACAAGTGGTGTCCTGCAGTATGCTCACGCATGCGCGACCCAGACCTTTTCTTAAGGAGATGAGCACCACGCACATTGGTGATGAAATGGCAAAAAAACATGGTGTGGGGGCGTGTCTGCTAAGAGCTTACCTATAAAGGCACAGATGAGCCTTTATATAGAGACATACAGTTGGGAGAATGGAAAAGGTCATGCGGGGAGAGGAAAACACGGGAACAAAATCCTGCTTTCCTCTCCAAACTGCTTCCGTTGGCCCATGTTTAGTTAGCCTCTGCAAGAATACAGCCTTGAATATTACCCATTCAAATTTACGTAAATAACAGATGGACACACGTATTCTTTATCACATGTTCTGAATTTATTGTAAAAAAAAAAAAAAAATTGTTTTCCATCTACAGTTTCACATTGGCATTTTTTATAACTTTGTCATCAAAATCTCACGTGACTTAAGTACGTTTGTTAAAGGTACATGCTGGATAAAATGTCAGGATTAACAGAGTATGTCAATATTAAGAGTCATCTGCAAATCCTCAGCATAAAGTATCTATTTATGGGACCAACCAAGATGGTTCATTGTTACGTTTTCAAAACTAGTTTTTGAATAACCTTCTGACCTTCCTTAAGGCTTTAACAAACAGAAAATAGTAAAAGAATATATAAAGGTCCACACAGTATACCCAGTACATTGATATTCATTTCTGATAAGTCAATGTTTTATTAGAACTGGGAGAAGATAAACATGTACGATTCTGATACAGGATGTAACATTTCAGACAGGTTTAGGTGCTAATTTAAATCATTACCCGTTATTATTATTAATCTTTATAAAGCGCCAGCATATTTCGCAGCGCAGTACAATGGGCACACTTCCAAGTGATTACCCCCCTCCCCCCAAAAAACCCCCCCACAATGTCAGGGACTAGTGTTGATTTCCACAAAAAAAAATTAATTATACAATAAATATTTGTACAAATTCCCAATGTAATTCTTACTGTATCCATCTGCTGGTCAAATGGAGTAACTACAGGTCTGAGCTCCATTCAGGATTAGCTGGGGAAAGGTCTATCAGAGACACTCCAAAGTGCTAAAACGTCTGGAACCCAGATGCAAATTAGTTTGCAATAAACCAAATTGCATTTGCAGCGATACAGCATAGCCACAGACCGTGTTAACATTATTTCGGACTGCTGTGTGTCTGCCCCTACTGATCACGTATACACTAGCATGGTAGTGAAAGGGTTAATACTATGCCACTAAAACACCGTCTGGCAAACCGTTCGTGTTGTTTCATGAAACGTTTGTGAGAACCGCATCTTACTGAAGTGACATTGAGACCACGTCATGTACCTACAAAAAAAAAAAAAATATTCTAGAAGATTAAATTCGGCGTTAATAGGTATCATGAAGATCCAAAACTATATTTCTGTCATAATGATAATCTGGCTTCAGTTTTGTCAAGTGATAAGGTAGTGAATTCTTTATATGTCAGAAAAGGACTTAGCTACATTTATCACTTTAACAAGGAAATGTGAACTTTGCATAACCAATAAAACGCGTTGACACACGTTCTCTGACATTTCAGCACTTTTAGGCTAGGGTCAGACGAACGCATTTTCGCGTTGTCTGTGAAAAAGTGCGTTCGAACGAATGGACGCATTTTTTCACGGAGTACGCGATAGCAGTCATACGATGCGCATTTGCGTTCGTGTTTTTGTACGGATCATCAATAAAACACTTTTGCATCTGGACGTTATGTTGGCCGGACATTAGCAGTGTCTGACATCTCCAAATCACGCACACACGCCTCTAGCGGACGCAGCGCACTCTGTACGACCGTACTAGTGGTTTCACGTTCTCGACAAAATGCGTTCGTTTGCCACTTGCGTTGTGCGGACGAACCTTCGTGCGGCCGTACTTCATGTGTTCCCTGGCATTGGACGTCATTTGCTGCTAGCACGGCCGTGATTTCGTGCAGCTAAACGCACGTTAAAACTGCTTTCGTCTGACCTTAGCCTTAATGCCTTTACTGGCTCCATTTGTTAAATGCAGCACATCTGATGAAATTTCACAAACTGCTAAAACTGAATTAAGGGGAAGAATTATGAGAAATAATCAACAGATGTTATTTTAGTAATGAATTAAAATGGAATCAGTGAACGAGAACAGAGAGTGGTGAAGGCAGATTAATCACCAGCTGTACATTTGGACCTTTAATGAATATCAGCGTTGACAGATATTCAGAGCACAGACTGATTACATGTGCGGAATACAGAAGGCACTGGTTTAACACACACCCCATTTTCTGTAGTATGAAATAACTGGCAACGACCAATCCTAGTCTATATACTAGACATTATTAAGCATGTATACATTTCCAAAATCCTATAATCTATGGTGAACAGAAGTGCTGGGATAGCTCCAGCAAGTGCAATAAATTACCTGTATTAGACATTCATTAAAATTCCTATTCAAAAGACACCGTGATAAGTGAACTTTAAATATTTCTTTCAGCTGTCAATTTTAAGATGGTTCTGAAGTGTCCACTTTTTTGAAAGGACATATACTTTTAACAGTTGACAAGGTCACCTGTATGTCCTTAAGATCCATTGTCTAAACCACTGTCACTAGTCACACTGCACTAGTGAGATGTTCACAGGCACTATCTCTTCTTCTGTATTAAAAAGGTGTAATTATCTAGCTTCAATTTCGTTAGGATTTAACTGGCATTTTGTTTGATCACTCAATATACCACTGGCACAGAATGTGATTCATTTATCCCCTTCAATACGAAGTGATTTTCCAGAAATCCACTTGATAAATCACTTTTCATGAATTATAAACTGGAAATAGCCAATAGATAATTAAATGTTGATTGAATTTTACGGTAATAGTTCCATTTGGCAAGTAGATGTCCCCATCTGCTGGCCAGTAGGAGTCATTGCAGCTGGGGATCCGCACTGCAGCAAGTGAACATCTTTGTGTTACACAGAGTTATTCACTTGTAAAAACTGTTTTAGCACCTCGGGTGTCATACCGGGAGTTTGCCATTGAGGATGAAGGTGCCATTGGAGGTACCTTATGTAGCCCAATTGCAAACGAAATTTGTTTGCGACCAACAAAATTAATTTGCAATGATACAGCATAGCCCCAAATCATGTTAACACGACCTCGGGCTGCAGTGTCTGCTACTGCTGAATGTGTATACACGATTGTGGTGGTGAATGGGGTTAATATTATGACATTCTCACAGGCTTCCAGTGAGATTCAATGTTTGTACCTCACATTGTAGACATTAAAAAATAAGATTCATATGATCACAATGAACTTTGAAGAGGATTCTAGTTGTTTTAATAAACAGATTTGAAGAAAGTTTTAAAGAAGACAGGCACAGTGCACAAATCAAGACATTCAATAGAAGTGGAATATGACAACAAAAAAGCATAATTTTTTTCTTATCCCTTGGTAATGATTTCTCGTTAAGAGTCAATGGCCTTTTCCCTCCTTCCCTTCACTTATTTTTTTTAAACTTTACTTAAGGCAATAAAGTGGCTAAAAAGTCTCTTTAAAATGAATCGGTGACTCCTGCCATATAAGGCTAGGGTCAGACGAGCGCATTCTGTGCGGACTGTGCATTAGAGATGTGCATTTTCGGGTTTTGGAATTTCAGAATTTTCACGAAATTTCCCGATTCGTGTCTTCGGATTCGGCCGATTTTCCGAATCGGATCGGACCCAAAAACCGACAGATCCGAAACGAAAAATTTTCGGAGTTTTCGAATGGACTTGAAATGTGTCAAATCGAAATTTATTTTCGCTCTATTCATGATTTCGGTTCCATTCGTGATTTCGGTTCCATTTCGGTAATTCTGGACATCGTATATTTAACTATTATCGGTTATAGCGCTGATTCTGTAAATTTTGTATTTGTAAATGCGTATCACTTGTTTCTTGTTTCCAATGATCCGATAATTCTGTCGATACGATAATACCGCACACAGGCGTGAAGGGAAGCCGTGAAATGCCTCAGCAGCGAAAGGGTTAATTTTTTTTTGTCCGTTTTAAATCATTTTATTTGAGTTGGTTTTTTTTTTCGTTTCAGATCATTTTGATCAACTATTTTTCCGTTTTAAAACCTTTTGTTCTGGTTTTTATTTTTAAAGTCAGACCATTCGGGTCAGTTTAGCGTTTTTTAAATCGTTTTGTTCATTTTTTTTTTGTTCCTTGGCTTTCATACCATTTTTTTTAATGTGATTAAATAAAGTTGTGAAATGTATATTCATAAGAAAAAAAGGATCTTTATTTAATAAAAAAAAAACACGATAGAATCGCCAGAATTATCGTATCGACAGAATGAATTATCGGATCCGAAAAACAAACCAAAAATTTATTATAAAAAAATATATAAAGTATAAAAAAAGTAAACCATAGTAGTTTACATCAAAACGAATAGAGTTAGACACTTTGAAACGAGGAGAACAGACGTTCCGAAAAAAATGAAAATTTCCGAAATCACGAAAAGTCGATACAAAAAACGAGCAAAGTGACACGAAAATACGAAGAATGGTCGATATTCCGAAAAAAAATGTACACGAAAAACGAGCCGAACCGAACTGAAACAGAAATCGGTAGAAACAAGCCGAATCGAAAATTTTAAACATCCGAACAAATCGAACCGAAAGAAAAATCGGTGCACAAGCCTACTGTGCGTCCGTGCACAACGGACGTACTTTCTGACTGACGACAAGGTCAGGTTTTTGTGACTGATGTAGAAGGGAAAATAAATGAATATGAAAAACATTTTGCCCGTCAAAATGCTGGACGTCAAAAATGCAGTCCGTCTGACTACGTTCCATCACTTACACACAAAGCTATGCTTATGTTGCGGACACAGCGCACTCTGTGCGTCTGTTCTAGCGGATTTACGTTCTTGCCTAACCTGGGTCTGTTTGCCGCGTCCGTTATGCGTCCGCAGTTCGGTACGGACGTACTTCGTGTGTGGGGCTCCATTGGTCATAATTATATGCTATAACGGACGTACAAATGTGCAGCAACACGGACGTGATCAGTGCGCTCGTCTGACACGGGCCTTAGAGGAGGACCTACAACGATGGTAAAAATTGACCATGGGTCACTGGTCTAAGTACGTAATGTGTATTAATGATCGAGCTGTGAGTGTCCGCAACGAAATCGCTGAATCAGAAAAAAATTGTCACTTCGAACTTGCAGTTATAAGTATAAGAGTTGAGGTTACGCATTGCGGTCAATGCGAATGAAAAAACACAATGTGCCTCTGATACATTTGTAACAGAAACTGATCATGCACAAAAAATGGCCACCGAATAGCTCACTGACGCATTTTTTAGTAGATTACCACTCAAGCGAAATCATTTATTTGTGTAATAAATATTTTAAATGTATACAGGTATACCATATATATAGTTTTTTTTTGTTTAATGTCCACTGTTTATCTTTGCTTACCATCTACGTGTAATCTGTCTTCTTGGTACAACTTAATAGCTCTACCAGCTGCAAGTTGAATATAAATGTCGGAAGCTGAAAGGAAATGAAGTCCCAGATATATGCAGTTTATGGAGTCATATAACTTGGATTAACACTTAACTACCACAAAGAGGCATAATTACAAGGCCTATGGATAAATGGAGAAAATCCACATAAAACTGTAATAATCAGGGTTTCAAAAATACATACATTAAAGCTGGGATCTCAAACCCCGCCCCCAGATGTCAATTGACTATAATTCCTAGAATTCTTTCAATGCAATAAATGGCCAAAGAATAATGTGAGTTGTAGTTGAGAAACATCAGGGGGCAGTACAAATCTAAAAGGCAGAATAGGAAGAAACAGCAGACAAGCCAAGATTCTGTACTTGCACAAAATGCCAACTGACATGGCACTGCAACATCTGGCATCACAACTGCAGCTACGCAGTCGAGGTTCAGACTCACTAGTAAAAACTTGAATCACGACTGAAGATATGGAAAAATAACCCAAAAAAAGCAGATAATTATGCTTAAAATAATATCAATTATTTATATACACTGTATACCTTTCGTCTAATTATGGCCTCATTCCTAAAAATAAATAACATTATTATTACGGATATCATTTAGCACCAATATTTTTTCAGCATTTTACAATAGATAATAGGGAAGTAAACTTGCCAAAATGATGGAATAATATGTATTAAAACTGACACATGAAATGTAGACCACTTGGCTCATATGAGTTTACACTCTAAACGTGATAAATGAATTTATTCAATCACTAAATAATCCGTAAAATACCAATAACAATCAGGTGGATTTTGAAGACCTTTATAGTCAGCAATAATTACTTCTAGTTTTGTATTAAATGTTGTTCGTGCACACAGCTTGTTGCATTAAGGTAGTCCACCAACATCAAATCGCAGACAAAGTGGTCGCTTTCATTCTGTGTGGACTCCTAGTTCGATTGCTCTACAGCAGTGTTTCCCAAACCTCTCCTCGGGACCCCCAACCAGGCCAGGTTTGCCAGATATCTGAAGCACAGCACAGGTGATATGATTTGAGGCTCAGTGATTGCAGGATTCAGTCTGCATTTCCCCAAGGTGATCTGCAAAATCTGGCCTAGTTGGGGGTCCTGAGGACTGGTTTGAGAAACACTGCTTATAGTAAAAGGTTCCTCCATAACACAGGAGGACAAAAATAAATTGCTAATATCGCTTTAGCTGCAAAGAGGTTAGTTTGGTTTGTGTGAAGGATGAATCTTGCACTTTTTCCAACTAAATGTTAAACTCTAATCTTGATTTATCGTCTTATATCTGGATGTACCTAAACTATTTCTATTGCTATAATGAACTTCTTTGACCTGTAATCTGATCTCGCAAAATGCACACGTATTTCTTCCCTCAGCACAGACGATACATTTTCTAAACTCCACTGGAGCTCATCTTAACAAATGAGAGGATTTGCTTTTAAGCATGAAAAAGGATATAAATCAGATCCACTGCAAATCAGTGTGGATTTAAATGACCTTCGTCTGCTTTCCTTGGACTTTATAAGTCCATATAACTGATGTTAAATATATGATGGAGAAAAAAAACAAACCATGGTTACTGCACTAAGTACAGTTGTGTTCAAAATTATTCAACCCCCACTGAAATTGAGTGTTTTGGCCAGTTTGACATTGATTTTGATCATTCAGTCATCTTGCTTACAATTAAATCAAAGAGGCACGTGTAGGTCAGAAAAATATAACATAACATTTATAATGAAATAACCACAAATGTCTTTTCTGTGCTCACATCATTATCAGTTTTATTCAACCCCCAAGTGACATTCAATCTTAGTACTTAGTACAACATCCTTTTACAGTTATAACAGCTTTTAAACGTGAAGCATAGCTTGACACAAGTGTCTTGCAGCGATCTACGGGTATCTTCGCCCATTCGTCATGGGCAAAAGCCTCCAGTTCAGTCACATTCTTAGGCTTGCGCACAGCAACTGCTTTCTTTAAGTCCCACCAGAGGTTCTCAATCGGATTTAAATCAGGTGACTGCGATGGCCACTCCAAAATGTTCCAGCCTTTAATCTGCAACCATGCTCTAGTGGACTTGGAGGTATGCTTGGGATCATTGTCCTGTTGAAAGGTCCAACGTCTCCCAAGCCTCAGGTTTGTGACGGACTGCATCACATTGTCATCCAATATCTCCTGGTACTGAAGAGAATTCATGGTACCTTGCACACGCTGAAGCTTCCCTGTACCTGCAGAAGCAAAACAGCCCCAAAGCATGATTGACCCCCCGCCATGCTTCACAGTAGGCAAGGTGTTCTTTTCTTCATAGGCCTTGTTCTTCCTCCTCCAAACATAGCGTTGATCCATGGGCCCAAACAGTTCTAATTTTGTTTCATCAGTCCACAGAACACTATCCCAAAACTTCTGTGGTTTGTCCACATGACTTTTGGCATACTGCAGTCGACTCTTCTTATTCTTTGGAGACAGCAAGGGGGTGCGCCTGGGAGTTCTGGCATGGAGGCCTTCATTACGCAGTGTGCGCCGTATTGTCTGAGCTGAAACTTCAGTACCCACATCTGACAAATCTTTTCTCAGTTCCTCAGCAGTCACACGGGGACTTTTCACCACTCTACGCTTCAGGTAGCGCACAGCAGTTGAAGTCAGCATCTTCTTTCTGCCACGACCAGGTAGCGTTTCAACAGTGCCCTTTGCCTTGAATTTGCGAAAGATGCTTCCTATGGTCTCTCTTGGTATGTTTAACATCTTTGCAATCTTCTTATAGCCATTGCCCTTCCTGTGAAGAGTAATCACCTCTTCTCTTGTCTTCCTGGACCATTCTCTTGTCTTCACCATGTTTGTAACCACACCAGTAAATGTCTAGAAGGAGCTGAGTATCACAGTCATTTTAAAGCTGCCTAATTGGTGCTTATTATGCTTTATTGCTGCTCCGTGACATCCACAGGTGTTTTCAATACCTGATTGAAAACACTTGAATGAACCTCTGTTCTTCAGAGTGGTAGCCTTTAAGGGGTTGAATAATTGTGTCAATGAAGAATTCACAAAAGAAATATTTACTACTGTATTACAAAACCAATTGATATCATTTTAGTTGCATATGGTTCTTTAAAAAGTCCATGTAGGATTTCATTCTGAATACAATTACAAATGTACACTAAATTCCCTAAAACCCTTTACAGAATTGGGGGTTGAATAATTTTGAACACAACTGTATATTATTTGGATCCAGATAGCCCTCTCAAAATATAACCTGATTAGGTAAAGGGACACTATATGCTGTGTGAGCACTCAATGTAATAATTGCCTGATTAGGTAAAGGGACACTATATACAGTGTGAGCACTCAATGTAATAATTACCTGATTAGGTAAAGGGACACTATATGCAGTGTGAGCACTCAATGTAATAATTACCTGATTAGGTAAAGGGACACTATATACAGTGTGAGCACTCAATGTAATAATTACCTGATTAGGTAAAGGGACACTATATACAGTGTGAGCACTCAATGTATAATATCTGAGCGCCCTCTCCCCCACGATTCAGCCCTCCAGGTGCAGGAGCTTAGTTCCACCCAGAACCTGAACACTGAACTCCTGTCCTAGGGCTGTCGGACCTTTGGGAACAAGGCCTCACCAGCGGCAGTCATTATGCTCACTGCTCAGCATTGAGAGCCACTTAATTGGCTAGGCGCTCCCTGGCGCATCCACCCCCTCGGTGGTCATGTGACATGCTGCAGCACCTCACATCCGGATGAACTCAGATGGAGTCCAGAGGTGGATTCAGGTGTGCTTTTAAAATAATCAGGGGGTTAAATACAGGAGGGAGCAGAGGGGGACAGAAAGGATTAAACCATCCGTACCCCAACTTCCATTATAACCCTATTTGTTTCCTTTAATTCAGGGCTTTTTATGTGCCGCACATAGGGCTATATTTAACAATTCCCATCTTCCATAGCCAGGTAACAAATTTGTCTGTTCAACACCTTAATTCAGGGATGTCCAAACTCCCAGATGATCCTGAACTACAACCCCCATGCTTCGCCATCTAATGCAGAGATTTCGGGGAATTGTAGTTCAGGAACATCTGGGGGCCGGAGTTTGGAGATCCCTGCCTTAATTAGAGTACAGGAAAATGTCCTTCTTGCTATGTTGTGCCATCTCGGCCACCTTTGAATTTGTAAGGGAACTAGGATCGTGTGCAGCTGGTATCTGCTTTTAACAAGGAAAATCCAGCACAATAGCATGTTCTAGAAAAAATGTAAAAGATCGATGTTGCCACAACATGCCATCCCAGGTGACCGTGAGTAGCACAAGCACAATTTAATACCACCTTTTTATATGAATTTCTGTTTGTTGCTCTAATCTGAAACCTGGCAGCATTTCTAGAATTCTATCACCATGTCAGTTACATCTAAAATAAACCATAAGGCTGCTGGGCGCACATGATACCAACAGTCAATCAAATTGTGGGCCCTATTCCAGCTGAGCTGGTAACAGGGAGCTGCAAATTGCAGAGGTCTGTTTGAGTCAATAACCATTCACAGCTCACTGTTACTGGCTGCATTAAAAGTGAAATGCTGTGTTAGTGACTCGGCTCATAATATTTATGAGCCACTAATGCATATTTGCAATGCAACCTCTGGTAGTCTCTCTCCTGTAGGCCCCAGGACTCCACAGGGACTTGCGCAAAATTACATGTACATGATTTCGAAGGGTCATCAGAAGAATACAGGAAACTATTTGTTCTCAGGGTCCTTCTGTTTGTGGTGAAAGCATCAGATTGTGCCATCATCTGCACCTTCGGAGAGCGGAGTATGGATTTTTTTGTGTTTGCTAAATTATTATGTTTATTCTGTAGTATTTACCCAAAAATGAGCATATAGCAAATTCATCTCATAAACTACCAACTTTAGGCAGCCTGGACTTTTCTTCACTGCCAGATGCAAGCAAGAATGACGAGTGACGTGGACACTGGCTGAGCTGACTGACCCTGCTTCTGGAATCCTGGCTTTACACGTTTGATCCAACCTGTTGACATACCCTGCTGACACCCCCCCCCCCTCACTGCAGAGACCCCTCTCGGCTGATTATTTCCCCTTCCTCCCCTCATGTTTTTATTGATATAGCTGAGATATTTGAATTTTTCCCCTTTTCTTATTTCCACCCCTCCTGAAACTCTTGAGACACTATTTTTATATTGTTTCGCTGTCTTTTTCGGTGTATAGCTTATTTCTAATGTGTTGGTGGATGCTGAGGACCTCTTTGATTCCCCCCCCTTTCTTTTTTTTTTTTTTTTTTTGGCAGAAAGGGGTTTACTTGGGGTGAGCCACTATGGCAGCTACCATGGCTCTGCCTGTCATAATTGGCCCCCGAGAGCCCTGGCCGCGTGACATTTGTCCTCCATGGCCTCCTTGTCCCTTGGACTTTCTGGAGTGAGCCAGGAGAGTCACGTAGTTGGCCTTTGCCATATCCCCCTCCCTTGTTTTGTTTTCCTTCTTCTTTTTTTTTTTTCTTTTCTTTTTTATTTACACATCTTGCTCTCCGGCTCCCACCTTCCTTTATTTTGTTTACTGCTGTGTACACCATTGTTTCCTTTCTTACTGGTCCTGCGTGGCCATTGTTTTTCACTGATTTATTGTCCTGCAGACATATCTTCAAAATAAAAATTTGAAATAAAAAAAAAAAAAAAAGAATGACGAGTGACCATGGAAACATTGCTCCACATTAAAGCTTCCTATAAAATGCAGAAGTGTTAAGGTGCAGCAACCTTCTGCAATAGCTACAAGACAAGTGACGCTTGCTGCACAGCTGGAATATGATGGTGCCATTATCATTTACAAGTGGGGATATTATACTTAATGGCTCACTTTTTATCGATAACAGCTCAGCTGGAATAGGGCCCAGTGTGTTTTTAGTACACGTCTAGAATTCCACTGTGCACAAAATGGGAATGGTTCTATGAACAGTTTCTTGACGCTCAGCACGCCAAAGTTAGCTAGACATATATTTATTTGTAACGTTATAAAAGTTGCTCATCAAACTTTTGCATTTAATTAATGTAATTGATAGGTGCCAGGACTTATAGTGCACCTGTCGCACTCAACTGCTAGATGCTACCATTGACTGTCTCCTATAGGACGTCTCTTCTGATCTGAACTGACAGGTAACGATCGGCAGCTCTGATTGGACCTCAGATTTATGTGCCAAAACATTCACTCACAGATTGCTGACCTTATGCAACCTTTACAGAGCCAGTTCATACAGCCTCTGTAATCTGTGACTAGCTTTCATAGGGAAATGGTCATGTGTTCTTTTTACCCGATAGTAGCGATATTGCACCATTATTTTTCTCACCATTTCTTTCTCCCCACTATTTCATACAATAAAGAAGAATCCTTGACATTGGATTTAAGTATTGTCTATATGTTTCATTCACTGAGCACATATTGGGAACAAAGTGTTGTGTCTATAGACATTTTTACAATTGTTATCACATAGAGTGCACTGATAGGATTTACTTCATTCATTTATTAGCTAGTTAACCAAGTAGCCGGTCATTTTGGTGTGCAGGTGTCCTGGAATGAAGCTCCCCTCAAAGGGCATGACTGTAAGGTATAAAACAAATAGTGTCACGGCCATGCCCCCATCTTAAGCCACGCACACCTCCTCCTGATCCCAGACAGGTCAAGTAACATCTTGATATCTGATAGCACTGGAACAGCAGCCTGAGCTGGTCCAATCAGAGCTGCCAATGTTTACATGTCAGGTGAGATTAGAAAAGTCAGCCTATAGGAAGCAGGAAATGGTGATGCCCGGCAGTGAGCAGGGTTGTTGTACTTGAACTCATTTTGGTTTTAGAAGCATTTGCTCTCTAACCCATTATTTGTTGGATTAGATGAATTTGCCATATGCTCCTTATTAGGTGAATACTGCAGAATAAACATTACATTTTCACTCACTGTATTGTGGTACATGAAGCACTTGCAATGGATTAGATAGACCTTAACAATTAAATCACTGAATTCTTGTTCATAAAGCACTTGCTGTATACCCCGTTATACTTATTATACAAAAGGTAAACCTTAAAATAAATGCTGTCTCTGAATGAGTCAATGATATTATAAAAAAAAACATAGTTGCCCCAGGCCACATTGCTGCCACTAATCAAGGTCCTGATGCGCCCAATCCCAATCCGTTCACGGTCAACCCACAGTTTGAAGGTCTCATTCTAGTTCTGAAACCTTAGAATGTGCAAAACATCAGCTGAATTGTACTTCAACAAAACCTGGGATCCTAACATTTAGTCAGCCTGATGTCAATAGCTGATCAAAGATATGGATGGTAGAGATGTGCATTTAGTTTCGAATCAAAATTTGGAAGAAATTTAACGAATCGTATTTCTGAATTGCTTCTGAAATACGAATCGGTTCCGTCCAAAACGGAACGAAAACAAATCGATTCGGACCGAAACAGAACAAAAACGAACCAGTATAAAACTAACGGATTTTGTTTTTAGGGACCAATTCGTTAGACAAGTAATGGTTAATCTATTCAGAGAACGCCAAACAGCACCGAAATGCCCTGATTTTCGGTGGTTCGTTCGACAGCTTTAAACAGGAAAAACCCATAGGTTTCGATGTAAAAAATATTCCCGTTTTTTATTAAATATTTACTCAATTATTTACGTTTACTCTTTTCATTTGCAGCAAAAAATCTCTCCATTTTTTAGGATTTTTTGGGATATAAATACCAATCATACAAAATAAAATACAGCCTGTACTACAATGAAAATAGCAGCTAGTAATAAAATACCAACTGGTACCAAAATAAAATACAGACGCTACTATCATAAAAATACCAGCCGGTACCAAAATAATTTACAACCCGTACTACAATAAAAATACGAGCTGTACAAAATAATCCCATAGGTTTCAATGTAAAAAATATTTTCTGTTTTTATTAAATATTTATTCAACCGCTTACTCTTTTCACTTGCATACTTGAATAGGTTTTTTACTTTGAAACCTATGGGATTCGCCTGTTTAAAGCTGTCGAACGAACCAGGGGCATCTTTTGTTCCTGAGCTCTGCGGATCTGCTGTCCTAGGTGCCGAATAAATATCAGCTCCAAGGACAGGGGGATTACGTGTCCTTTTTTTTTTTACCCTAATCTAAGTAATTAATTCATCCGTTTCACATTCCGAAATAACTAATAAAAACAAAATAATTGAAACGAAATAAGAATTGATTCGAAATAACCGATAAAAACAAAATTACTAATAAAAATGAAATAATAAAAACAAAATAACGAATTGATCTGAAATATGAAATAACCAATAAAAACGTAATAACTAATAAAAAACAAAATACATAGATTGAAAATACAAATTTCTAATAAAAACAAAATAACAAATGAATTCGAAATAAAATTCCCGATCATCCGAAAGAACATATTGATCCAAAATACGAATCAGGGTAACAAGAAACGTGCCAAAACAAATTGAATAACGGAATGAATCGATCTGAAACAAAGCAAAACTAATTTTTCTTTTGTGCACGTGTCTAATCGATGGGAAATGTATTCAGTTTTCTATATCTATGACAATGGCTCATATTATTTCTCGAAATTGTGTTACAAGCAAGGACTTGAATTAGGTTTTTGTACAGAGAGAGAAATATTAGATATTAAGTGCTTGTTAGAAAAATCTTAGTATTTGCATATGCTATTAGACAATCAAACATAATTGCATTTTTTATTACTAACAATTACATTAAGATACATATTGTTTGTGCATGAAGACCACCAAGCCCAACAGAGGAACATCTATGACCTTTAATCTGTTTGGCCTAATCTTTCTCATGTCGTCCTACAATCCTGACCACTCTTGGATAGATTGCTTACAAATCATGCTGTCACAAATGTCAACATTATTTCACTTCACCCAAAAGGCGTCAAGGTACCTGCCATATAAGTGAATGGCACTACAAAACATATTAGCTTAAAAATGGTTGTTCATCTACACTTTCCTTCTTGAGCTCTGTTTGTGGTCAGTGGTGAATGCTTTCAACTGAGCAAGGTGAGAAGACACAATGAAACTGGAATATTATGGATGCTTTGGGTATAACGACACATCTGCAGGAAGTACACCTTTATTTCCTTCCTGACACACGTCCCATACAGTCCCATAGTGCATTAGGTTTGTAAAGCTAGCTCTAATGAGCGCACAAGGCAAGTACACAAGGACAGGATTATCCAGACAATTAGCGCTCTCCCGTTCCTTTTCTGATGGCTTCATTAATTAACCTGCTTTCTGCTTATTGCCTGTATGTTATACTTTAAGGTCATATACACACCTACTTATTAGGGCACTTAAATTTAATATATTTTGGTGGTTCTAGGCCATTTTTTAGACAAAAGGTGCCTGAGTAATCTGACATTTGCATTCCTAAAAACTGTAATAATTCTAATTCACCTTTATCCTTTAATCTAACAAAAAATCATGTGTTATCCAGTGACTTAATGGACACAACTGCATATTGTGTTGGCCCACCTGTCAGGAGAGGCTACACTATTTTCTCAACATATACCGTATACATATATCATTTTCTTATACATCGTAAGTTATTTTTCGTCTTCATCTCCTTCACTCATGCTGCTGATGGATGCTGAAGCACCTTTAGGAGATGAAGGAGGGGATATCTTGTTTATTACCCATGGCATGGTGGGGGAAGGAGAGCGAGACGGGGATCGTTCTCGAGTAGGGCTGCTGGAAGGACTCTGCTGTGGTGATAGAGTTTGAAGCATTCTCCCACTCCGCTCCTGAAACATCTGCTTCTGGAAGAGAATAGACACCCTTTAATTCATCCTAGCCTGAAATATTTTACTATGGTGATTTTTTTTAGTGTAATTTTATTTTGTGTACCACACAGTGCTATAGTACGGTATGTATCCGTTTAATTTTGTAAATGCTTGCTAACTCACCATATGATCTAAGACCAGGTATGACTGTGGGTTTCCAGATGAATTACAAGCTTGGCAGTGTTTGCTCATGCTGCAAATGCCGGCAAAAATTGCTGTTGTTGGAACATCAACAAACACCATCTCTTCACAAATGAGAAAGCCAAACAGCGCGGCTGGAGAAGCTTCACAATGAAGTTTCTCTTGTGACTGTCCTGATTTTTCCTTTGTGAAATGCCAGCATTTGTTGCTGTTGCTATAACACAGCAATTTTCGTTCGTGTTTGAAATATTGGTAAACACCAGTTCTTTCTGAATAGCCCCCAAAGTCTTACTGTATTCTAACTTGGACACAAGAAACATTCCATTCCCCCTGCTCACACTCACTCCACCCTCTACTCTGGGTGTCCTGTCCCAAGCCAGAGTAAACGTCGCCGTGGTTGCAAGAAGGCTAAAAGCAGTGCTGCCTCCCAATGAAAACTACATCGGCAGCACCTTTCAGACCTTGCCCCTGTGTCCTGGCTTTCACTGCAAGATCTGCAGACTCAGGTGCTACATTTAATTGGCCCTGTGTGCTCCACTTCATCATTGCATAACACTGCAACTCACCAAGTATGAGCAACCTGAGGCCTGCTCTTCCTAACTCCAAGCTTACCAGGACTCCTATCTCCATGCTTACCAAGGAGTCCTATCCCCAGGTTTATAAGGATTCCTATCTCCAAGCTTACCAAGGATTCCTATCTCCAAGCTTACCAAAAACTCCCGTCTCCGAGCTTGCCAAAGACTCCTGTCTCTGAGCTTGCCAAAGACGCCTGTCTCGAAGCTTGCCAAAGACTCCCGTCTCCAAGCTTACCAAAGACTCCCGTGTCCGAGCTTGCCAAAGACTCCCGTCTCCAAGGTTGCCAAAGACTCCCGTCTCCTAGCTTACCAAAGACTCCTATTTCCAAGCTTACCAAAGACTCCCGTCTCCGAGCTTACCAAAGACTCCTGTCTCTGAGCTTGCCAAAGACCCCTGTCTCCAAGCTTACAAAAGACTCCTGTCTCCAAGCTTGCCAAAGACTCCCGTCTCCAAGCTTGCCAAAGACTCCCGTCTCCAAGCTTGCCAAAGACTCCCGTCTCCAAGCTTGCCAAAGACTCCCGTCTCCAAGCTTGCCAAAGACTCCCGTCTCCTAGCTTACCAAAGACTCCTATTTCCAAGCTTACCAAAGACTCCTGTCTCCGAGCTTACAAAAGACTCCCGTCTCCGAGCTTACCAAAGACTCCTGTCTCCAAGCTTGCCAAAGACTCCTGTCTCTGAGCTTACCAAAGACTCCCGTCTCCTAGCTTACCAAAGACTCCTATTTCCAAGCTTACCAAAGACTCCTGTCTCCAAGCTTGCCAAAGACTCCCGTCTCCGAGCTTACCAAAGACTCCTGTCTCCAAGCTTGCCAAAGACTCCTGTCTCTGAGCTTACCAAAGACTCTCGTCTCCAAGCTTGCCAAAGACTCCTGTCTCCAAGCTTACCAGAACTCTAACACTCTAACCTGTATTTTGTCTCTTTCCTGTCTCGTCTACATTGTGTATCCAGCGAACCTCCTGTCAACACTTTTCCTGTCCTGCATGTCTCAGTAAGTCTCCTGTTGTGTTCCCTTGTGTATTATTATCCCTTTCCTTTTGTACCTTCTCAGTCAGCCCCTTTCCTGGTGTTACCCTTCATTAGCGCAAGGTTTTTTGTGTATTGAAACAAACTCCCCATTTTCCTTGTCTCTGTATTGATATCACTGCAATTGGGCTCATTCCCTCACCCACCTTGCAGGGGCGTGACACTGGGTGTCAATGAAAGCACATGACACCTGTTACCTAGACCTGTATCTACTTTCTGTCAGCCAAGAATATCTAGATATCTTTTAATAAATCTGATCTAAGTAGGACCTGTATATAGGATTGTCTATACACAAAACATATGCTAAGAGAATAATTTGAACCCATAAAAATAATATATGCACAATTACATATTTATGATCTGACATATTGTACATAATAATGTATTTCACAACAATCCAGTCTTCACAGAAGTGTAATAAAATGCGTTATTGAATAAAATAAGGTGGCATCGCCCGCCATTAGAAGATTTTAGCACCGAACCAGTAATAGACACCTGACGTACACTGATAGACAGTGTAAATAAAACACTTGTGCACACTAAAAAGCAGATATAAAAAATAAAGCAAATGTTACATACTGTAAACTCCACCTATTCATATTTATAAAGAAAAAACATAAAGAAGTATAGAAATGCTTACATTTACAGTTGTGTTCAAAATTATTCAACCCCCACTGAAATTGAGTGTTTTGGCCAGTTTGACATTGATTTTGATCATTCAGTCATCTTGCTTACAATTAAATCAAAGAGGCACGTGTAGGTCAGACAAATATAACATAACATTTATAATGAAATAACCACAAATGTCTTTTCTGTGCTCACATCATTATCAGTTTTATTCAACCCCAAGTGACATTCAATCTTAGTACTTAGTACAACATCCTTTTACAGTTATAACAGCTTTTAAACGTGAAGCATAGCTTGACACAAGTGTCTTGCAGCGATCTACGGGTATCTTCGCCCATTCGTCATGGGCAAAAGCCTCCAGTTCAGTCACATTCTTAGGCTTGCGCACTGCAACTGCTTTCTTTAAGTCCCACCAGAGGTTCTCAATCGGATTTAACCACTTCAATGCGGAGGACGCGCTCAGCGCGTCCTCCGCATGGCTGCTGGTATGCGGAGGACGCGCTGAGCGCGTCCTCCCTTTGGGGTCAGCGTTCGGCCGGGTTCCGGCCGATCGCTGGCCCCCCCGGTGCGGGCTGACATCCTCGATGTCAGCCCAGCATCTGGAACCGCAGCCGCTGAAATTAGGTGTCATTGCGGCAGCGCGATGACACCTAATTCAGGCGCGCCCCCCCGCATGTGCGGAGGAGGCGCCTGAAAGGAAGGGGGGAAGGTCCTTCGGACCTCTCTCCCTGCCGATCGGCGGCGTTGCGGGGGTTAACCCAGGCACCATTTGGAAGGGCACAGCCTGCCCTTCCAAATGGTGCCTGGCATTAACCCCTGGGGAGCTGGATCGCGAATCGGCACTGAAAAGCGCCGGTTCGTGATCCTTTCCGGAGCTGGCCGACATCTTGGATGTCGGCCAAGCCTCCGGGAACTCCCCCTGAGGACTGGCGTCATCGTGCATAGCACGATGACGCCAGTCCTAGAGTTAACCCCTAACTGCCACCAACGGTGGAGATAGGGAGTTCCAATGAACTCCCTATCTCCCGATCCGTGGCAGCTAGGGGTTAACGTTTGGTATGGTTGGATCGGCCAGAGCATGGCCGTTCCAACGATACTAAACTCGAATGTGAAAAAAGTTTTTTAAAAAAAATTAAAATAAAAATTAAAAATAAAAATATATTTAAAAAAAATTATAAAAAAAAAAAATAAACATTTTTTTTCTTTTTTTTGGCTCGTTAATGCAGCAATATTGTTCCCATTTCAATTATAATGTGAACAATGATGCTGCACTAACGATTTTTGTATGCGGTGCGTTTGTTAAAAATCGCGTAATTTTCCCCAAAAAAAAATGTAACGAGAGCCCATCTCTAATTTTTTTAACAAGTGCACCCCATACAAAATATAACCGCAATTGCTCGCATGTTAAAATGTGAAAAAAAACACTTTACACGTTGTAAATTATTGAAAATACATATTTTATTGCATTTTTTGTTATAATATACAGACATGACATAACGTATACATATAATAATGACATATTATGAATCTACCGAGTCTGACGGAAAGAACGATATATAATATGTCTGGGTAATATACTAAAATAAGCCTTCAAAACACGTTTAAACATGATGAGCAAAACCGGTAAAAATGACCTCAGCACAGAGGTGTGAAAAGCCTCAGCAGCGAAAGGGTTAAGTCAGGTGACTGCGATGGCCACTCCAAAATGTTCCAGCCTTTAATCTGCAACCATGCTCTAGTGGACTTGGAGGTATGCTTGGGATCATTGTCCTGTTGAAAGGTCCAACGTCTCCCAAGCCTCAGGTTTGTGACGGACTGCATCACATTGTTGTCATCCAATATCTCCTGGTACTGAAGAGAATTCATGGTACCTTGCACACGCTGAAGCTTCCCTGTACCTGCAGAAGCAAAACAGCCCCAAAGCCTGATTGACCCCCCGCCATGCTTCACAGTAGGCAAGGTGTTCTTTTCTTCATAGGCCTTGTTCTTCCTCCTCCAAACATAGCGTTGATCCATGGGCCCAAACAGTTCTAATTTTGTTTCATCAGTCCACAGAACACTATCCAAAACTTCTGTGGTTTGTCCACATGACTTTTGGCATACTGCAGTCGACTCTTCTTATTCTTTGGAGACAGCAAGGGGGTGCGCCTGGGAGTTCTGGCATGGAGGCCTTCATTACGCAGTGTGCGCCGTATTGTCTGAGCTGAAACTTCAGTACCCACATCTGACAAATCTTTTCTCAGTTCCTCAGCAGTCACACGGGGACTTTTCTCCACTCTACGCTTCAGGTAGCGCAGAGCAGTCGAAGTCAGCATCTTCGTTCTGCCACGACCAGGTAGCGTTTCAACAGTGCCCTTTGCCTTTAATTTGCGAATGATGCTTCCTATGGTCTCTCTTGGTATGTTTAACATCTTTGCTATCTTCTTATAGCCATTGCCCTTCCTGTGAAGAGTAATCACCTCTTCTCTTGTCTTCCTGGACCATTCTGTTGACTTCACCATGTTTGTAACCACACCAGTAAATGTCTAGAAGGAGCTGAGTATCACAGTCATTTTAAAGCTGCCTAATTGGTGCTTATTATGCTTTATTGATGCTCCATGACATCCACAGGTGTTTTCAATACCTGATTGAAAACACTTGAATGAACCTCTGTTCTTCAGAGAGGTAGTCTTTAAGGGGTTGAATAATTGTGTCAATGAAGAATTCACAAAAGAAACATTTACTACTACTTAGTTGCATATGGTTCTTTAAAAAGTCCTTGTAGGATTTCATTCTGAATACAATTACAAATGTACACTAAATTCCCTAAAACCCTTTACAGCATTGGGGGTTGAATAATTTTGAACACAACTGTATATATCCTGATGTGGCAACTCCAGTTGAAGGAATGATCCATGAAAGAGTAAATGCCAACGCAATCTAAAAATTATATTATATTGTCCCTTTCAAGTTTATTGTCACTATATATATATAAATATATACTTCATACAAAGGTGAGTTTCTTAGTTTAGGCTAATGTCAGACGAGTGCATTTTCTACGGACTGTGCGTCCATGCAGTACGGACGCACGTCCTGACGGAAGACGCAGTAGTGGCAACACGGTCCGTTTTTGTGACTGATGTTATTTTTGACTGATGTAGATGGGAAATTAACCCCTTAAGGACTGCTGACGTACCATGTATGTCCTGCCCACGGGTCTCCCTTAGACCCGTGGACATACATAGTACGTCAGCGGTTCCTAACCTCCCTCCCGCCCGATACTTACCTCCCTCGCTGGATCCCTCACAGATCTGGCAGGGAGGAAGCCTGCCCCTGTGATTTAGGTGGGCCGGCGAGCTCAATGACGTCACCACGCTGCGTGGTGATGTCATCAGCAGGCGCCACATTGAAATCAATGGAGGGGAGGGGGGCTCCTTCTGAGACCTCTATCTCCCCAACCATTGAAGATAGAGCGCTGCAAGTTGCACCACTGGAAAGGGGAGAGTCTCCCCTTTTCAGCAGTGTGCAGCATTAACTCTTTTGCTACCGGATCGCGATTCGGCGCAAATTTGCACCAAATCGCGATTCAAACCTGGAGGGGGCTGACATCGTGGATGTCAGCCAAGCCTCCAGGTCACCTCCCACCCACTGACATCCCCACCATATGTGTGAGGATGTCAGTGGGCCAGTTAACCCCCTAGCTGCCAAGGGGAGATATGGGGATCCTTTGGATCCTGTTATCTCCCGATCCCTGGCAGCTAGAGGGTCAAGCTGGACATCATTGGAAAGGCCTGATCATGATGACTAGGTTCGGTGTAAAAAAAAAGACTAACAACAAATTTAAAAAATTTGGGGGTTTTTTGTTTACGTTTTTTTGTCTGGGGGGGTTTAGTTAAATAGGACCTAGGCTGTCATCTAAAAATAATGAGCATAAAACAGTCAGAATGAGCTCAGTTAGCGCACATAGGTGAACTGGCTCAGCAATGAAGGGGTTAAAAAGCAAAAACATGTAAAAATTGTGTATTTCTATTCTCGGGACAAAATTCTGAAACTATTTAGCCAGGGTCTTTTTTGGTGGTTGTAGATTTTGGGGGTTAAATTACGAAAAAGTGTGTTTCTACCATTTTTTCATCATATTTCATATTTTTTTTATAGTAAATTATAGGATATGATGGAAATAATGGTATTTTTAGAAAGTCCATTTAATGGCGGGAAAAATGGTGTATAATATGTGTGGGTTGCGTAAACGAGTAAGAGGAAAATTTGACCTAAACACGAACATCGCAGAAACGTAAAAACAGCAGCGGTCACTAAAGGACGGATTTGTGTAAAACCGCCCTGTCACGGAGGGCGGAGCTAGCTGTGGAACTGAGTGGTTGCATGCTTCAGAGCTCCTCTGAGAATCTGTTTTCTATTGCTGAAATTCCTCTGATTTATGGGCTAAAACCAGGTTTCCTGGTGAACTTGAGATCCACTGCTGCCCCTGGACTCCGGTACTGCGACTTGCTGGGTGATAGACGACGTATTTCTGGGCCGACAGGATCTGGGCCTAGTGCTGCCTAGTCAGAACAGTCTTCTTTCTGGAGCCGGGGAGTTTCCAAAGGTCAGCACAGCCGTGTCTCCTGATTACTTCCCTATACACAGCGGATGGGTAAGAAATTGCAGCCCCGCCGGGACGTCTCGGAGGGCCCTCGTCAGAGGGATATCAGAGACTCCCTGTACAGCAGCAGACTCTCATGTAGCACGGTCCCATCACCGATGCTCCCTGCAGGCTATGGCTCCTCGGATGATGATGATGGTTCCTGGCCCACAGATACTGCAGCAGGAATAGACTGGCTGGCTCCGTTGTCACGGGGAGATAGTGCAGCGAAGGGAAAAGCGGCAAAAAAAAGAGCACAGAAACTGAGGAAAGCAGCGGCTGCGGCTTCATGTGGGGCTGTGGGACCTGCTGCAGGCCCTATACGGGGTCCCTCTGATGGAGATAGAATACCCTCACCCAGTGGCGTGGAGGTATCGCAGAGGTGCGTACTTTTGCCACGGGAGAATGTGATCCGGGAAACGAATGCCTCTGTGGGGACAGAGGCCTCTTTGGAGGCCTGTCCACCTTCCTTGAAACCCTGCACTGTTGCTACCCCTACTACGGAGATAGATAACGCTCGTCCCACCACGATGGGAGACTACCGCCGGTTTATAGATGAAATAAAATCCCTGTGGACGACGGAGGTGTCTGGACTGCGGTCGGAGGTTGCGTCGGTGCGCTCTCAAGTGGTGGCAATACAGGCTCAGACCTCGGATGTGGCTGCGGAGCAGAATATACTTACATCGCAAGTTGACACCTTACGACCCCAAGTCGACTTACTGACTCGTTCGGAGGAGGCCCTCGAATCTAGACACCGCAGACGCAACATACGAGTCCGAGGTGCCCCGGAGTCGGTGCCAACGTCTGATTTGCTTTCCTATGTAAATCGCCTCGCTCATCATATAATAGGATCGCCCCCCAATGTTTCAGAACTGTTCGTCTCAGCCTCACGGATCCGTAAGCCCGCGACGGCCCCCAGAGATTCCACGAGAGATATTATTGCGATTGCCCGGGACGTAGCGACTAAGACTCGGATTATGTCAGCTCCTGGGGCCAGGATGGCGGTGAAGTTTGAAGGGGCAACGATGTCACTATACCAAGACCTACCGTTTGTCACCCTGCTGGCGCGACGTCGCTTCCGACTGGTGACAGGGTTTCTCCGTCTTAAAGAGGTTCCTTACCGTTGGGGGCTGGCTGGCTCGCTCGTGGTGACCCACGGGAACATACCATGCATCATCTCTGACCCCGCTGAGGCTTGGCCGATGCTAGCCAGTATTGGCTTGTCTCAGGATCCGGCGACTACTTCACCAGGCTAATTTTCTTTTTGTCTAGGACATTACCTCACCCGCCGCTCTGTCTCTGCCGCTCCCCTCTGCGAGTCCCTTCACTGGCTCCCCATCCACTGCAGAATTAAGTTCACAATCCTTATCCTTACCTACAAAACCCTCACTAACTCAGCGCCCCACTACCTGTCCTCACTAATCACCAAATACACCCCAGCCGCTCCCTAAGGTCAAACAGTGACCTGCACCTAGCTTCTCCCCGCATCACCTCTTCCCATGATAGACTGCAGGATTTCTCACGCGCAGCCCCCACTCTCTGGAACGCTCTCCCTCGTACTGTCAGACTTTCCCCTAACTTCTCTTCCTTCAAGCGCTCCCTTAAAACATTCCTATTTAGGGAAGCCTACCACCCAACTCACTGACACAACCATCAATCACTCTCACCTTACAGTCCTCTCCTCCTGTTTCCAACACCAACCTTCCTAGATTGTGAGTTCCTACAGGAATAGGGCCCTCATCTCCTCCTGTACTGTTTGTCAAATGTTGTTCAATGTATTGTAACCCTGTCTATACTGTGCTTATTGTACAGCGCTGCGGAATATGCTGGCGCTTTATAAATAAAGAATAATAATAATAATAATACCTGTTGCTTTTTCTACTAGGACTTTTTGAGGCAATGTTACCCCGCATACGCTTGGTTTAGCCAGTTCTTTTCAAGTTCTTCGTTGCTCAAGAGAGTGCTCCCCCCCTTTCCCCCTCCTCTTTTTTGCTATTTTGGCATTTTTGGGCTGTACAGAGGAGTATCCTCAGTCGCCCTGGCCTCGTGACTAATTCACTCCTTGGCCTTCCCCACGGTCCTTGGGCTATGAGGTTTGTGCCGGGAATCTCACTTTTTGGCCTTTGCCATATTATTAATTTTTTTTTTTTTTCTCTGTATTATATAATTTTTTTAAAAAAAAAATTTAAAAAAATTTTTATATTTTATTTTCTCCTTCTCCCTCTTCCTCCCTTTTAATACGATGCGTATTCTAGTTCTTTTGATGTCCTTCTCCTGCTCCCCCCCCTTATTATGAGACGTATTGGGCACTTTGAGTATGCTTTTATTTCTATGAGTCTGTCCTCTATCAAGGACAGGTTAGCCCTTCAGCGTGTTATTGCAGATGACTCATTATGACCATTGGTAGATGTTGTTTTATTTATACCGATGCCCTGTATTTACTTAGATGGCTTTATGGGGCCCTGCGTGGCCACTTTCTCAACGCTGGTTTTTTGTCTGACTATGCAAAACTTCTAAAATAAAGAATTTATTCATCACTCACACACAAAGCTATGCGAACGTTGCGGACGTGGCGCAGTCCGCACGTCCGTTCTAGCTTTATTACGTTCTTGCCTAACCTGCGTCAGTTTGCCGCGTCCGTCATGCGTCCGCACTTCCGTGCAGACATACTTTGTGTATGGGGCTCCATTGGTCAGAATGCTATGCTGCCACAGACGTACAAATGTGCGACAACACGGACGTGCTTGTCTGACACGAGCCTTAATGTGATCACTCTCTGTTGACATGTTTGTTGGTCAGTGGGGCAATAGAGCACTGGATTGCTGTTTCTGTTGTGTTCAGGACACTGTTCCACTGGATATATGTATTTATTAGATTTTTTTTATTAAAAAATGTTTACATGGGTTCAAAATTTACAAAATAGTGTCTGCAATGTATGTGAATGGAATGTAAGCTTAGTGTGCTGAACCTAATGCCATATTAAAAGTTTCCCCGTCAAGGTAACTAGTTAAAGACTGGCCATTGTAATTACTATCATGTATAAAGTGCCAACATAGTCTGCAGTACTGTACTACAGCTAGGACAAAATAAATTTAAAATTAACAAATAGGTTTGACACATGGAAATTAAAGGAAATAAAGAAGAGGACCCGACTCAAGTGAGCTTATTATCTAAGAGAACAATAATTAAGTTATAATTTCACTCATAATGACAAGTGTACTTTAAATAGTGGCATATGTATATTTAATTTGATATTGTGAACATTCCTGAGAAAGTGGACATATAATAAATGTCTGATACCTACCCAAGCTCCATCAGGACCAAATAGTTCCAGGAAATTCCCTATAAACTCCCTAGATTTCTCTTCCCACTTTTGAATAAGATCATGGCTCTTCTCTTCCACTTTATAAACAAACTCTTTTGATTTTTCTTCCACGTTTTTTACTTTCTCTTTCATCTTGTCCACTTGGTTTTGAAATCGATATTTTTTTTCCTAGTAAAAATAAATTCACAAACTTCAACAGAACATTCATGCTTAATTCACAGACAACAATATGTTATTAAACTACAAATGTGAAATATTTGTAATTATTGTAAGTATTGTAATATATTTATGTATATCTTGTGACAGGGCGATTAGGGGCTGTCACGTATTACCCACGGGTATAAGTATATGATCCCTGTATGCAGGGTTGCCCTAATATTCCGATCCATATACTGGTCGGTTTATAGCGACTAAGTAAGAGAGCAGACTGAGACAAGAATAAAGCGTATATATTGTAGCAACCAGATGCCAGATATCTGTATACACAATAATGCAGAGCCAGAGGACAAAACCCTGGAGTAGTAGATCATCAGTGCCAGAGGTCTAAACACAAGAGTAGTCTATTGCCAAAGCCAGGGGTCAAAACACAAGAGTAGTCAATTTCCAAAGCCAGGGGTCTATACACAAGAGTAATTGATTTCCAAAGCCAGAGGTCTATACACAAGAGTAATCGCTTTCTAAAGCCAGAGGTCATACACAAATCAATAAATTCAATGAGAACACAGTTTTATCAGTAAAAGAACAGAGAGAGACCTTTTCCCCCTCACTATAGGGTTAATCGCAAGCTGCCTCGTGACTGTCAAGCCATTATAGGGTGCTTTGGTTCTCACTGGGTAGGCAGTATTTGGTTGGGAGCAGCAGAGTGGGACTCTGTGGGCTGAGGGAAGTAAAAATGTTGTTAAATGTTTTGACTGGTAAGCAGCTTAGCTGCCCAGTGTTGGTAGTAAGGGAAGACCTATTGTTCAGTTAGACTCTGATTGGAGTAGGGTTTGATTTGTACTTAATTTCTTTGGACACTCTGCCTAAACTGTTGCCAGGATCAATGAAGGAAGCCTTCAGACATGTAAATGGTCTCATCAGTGACTATATCAGAATCTATATACAGTATATACGTTCCTATATAACAAGTGTGGAAATTGACCAGGACATCTTTCCCCTCAAGTAACTGTTATCGAGCAATTAATCTACTACTCCACACACAAGTTTGATGTGCCTTTTGATATACTTAAAGCACATTTCTAATTCCCATCCATCAGTGCTCAAAATGCACCAAACCCTACAAAATGAGATTTTTAGTGTACTTGCATTTACCAATAAATATACACATGTCCATAAGTGATTGGATTAAAAATAATAACAACAGGTTCTCTATGAAGATGCAAAAAAAACAACAGGACAGGGCCAGGCATAAACCATCGGGAGCTTTATATTGACAAATGTCATAGTATTTCAGACACAGAATGAGAAAAAGACTATAACACGCATACACAAAAGCACATATAATGACAGATACAGAGACACGAACAAGGACAATGAAGGTACTAGTAGATACACACTTGGGCACTGGCAGAAACACAGACAATGAAGAAGACACAGAGATAGAGACCTTGACAGCCACTGACAACTAGAGGTGTGCACGGCTGGAAAATTTGTTTAGTTTCCTACTTTGTAAATTTAGTTTTGTTTCATTTGATATCGAGTTAAGATCAATTCGATAGTTTAAATTTATTAGAATTTCGTTTCATTAAGTCGTTTGCTGTAGTACTTGTATGTATTGTAGGTAAAGATCAATTCTATAGTTGATATATCAATTCGATAGTTGACATCAATTCGAATTTCAGATCACTATATAAAACCCCAATTGATCAAATTTTGCTGTTAAAAGGCAAGCTAGGGTTAAATGTTGAGCTTCAGATTCAGCACCAGAAGCCAATGGACAGGTGCAGGGGTGCTTTGTGTAACAGTGAAATTAATCATATTTGTTTAGTAAAGTCGTTCGCTGTAGTTACATAGTTACATAGGTTGAAAAAAGACATGCGTCCATCGGGTTCAGCCTCTCACACATCACCTACTGCTGTTGATCCAAAAGAAGGCAACAAACCCAGTCTGAAGCGCTCGCCAATATGCAACACACTGGAAAAAAAATCCTTCTTGATC
The DNA here is from genome assembly GCA_009667805.1 of Leptobrachium leishanense. NCBI lineage: Eukaryota > Metazoa > Chordata > Amphibia > Anura > Megophryidae > Leptobrachium > Leptobrachium leishanense. Next base: position 100,519,991 of record CM019064.1, read on the forward strand.
CCAGAATGCTGTCAGATTTCTCCTTGGATCAAGAAGCTTTTACCCACATATTAAGTATTATAACCCTTAATATTCTGTGTCTGCAGGAAGTCATCCAGTCATTGTTTAACCCTTTCGCTGCGGAGGCTTTTCACACCTCTGTGCTGAGGTCATTTTTACCGGTTTTGCTCATCATGTTTAAACGTGTTTTGAAGGCTTATTTTAGTATATGACCCAGACATATTATATATCGTTCTTTCCGTCAGACTCGGTAGATTCATAATATGTCATTATTATATGTATACGTTATGTCATGTCTGTATATTATAACAAAAAATGCAATAAAATATGTATTTTCAATAATTTACAACGTGTAAAGTGTTTTTTTTCACATTTTAACATGCGAGCAATTGCGGTTATATTTTGTATGGGGTGCGCTTGTTAAAAATATTAGAAATGGGGTCTCGTTACATTTTTTTTTGGGGAAAATTACACGATTTTTAACAAACGCACCGCATACAAAAATCGTTAGTGCAGCATCATTGTTCACATTATAATTGAAATGGGAACAATATTGCTGCATTAACGAACCAAAAAAAAGAAAAAAAATATATTTTTTTTATAATTTTTTTTTAAATATATTTTTATTTTTTATTTTTATTTTTTTTAAAAAACTTTTTTCACAGTAGTGTTTGGTATCGTTGGAACGGCCATGCTCTGGCCGATCCAACCTTACCAAACTTTAACCCCTAGCTGTCACGGATCGGGAGATAGGGAGTTCCAATGAACTCCCTATCTCCACCGTTGGTGGCAGTTAGGGGTTAACTCTAGGACTGGCGTCATCGTGCTATGCACGATGACGCCAGTCCTCAGGGGGAGTTCCCGGAGGCTTGGCCGACATCCAAGATGTCGGCCAGCTCCGGGAAAGGATCACGAACCGGCGCTTTTCAGCGCCGATTCGCGATCCAGCTCCCCAGGGGTTAATGCCAGGCACCATTTGGAAGGGCAGGCTGTGCCCTTCCAAATGGTGCCTGGGTTAACCCCCGCAACGCCGCCGATCGGGAGGGAGAGAGGTCCGAAGGACCTCCCCCCTCCCTTTCAGGCGCCTCCTCCGCACATGCGGGGGGGGCGCCTGAATTAGGTGTCATCGCGCTGCCGCGATGACACCTAATTTCATCGGTGGTTCCGGATGCTGGGCTGACATCGAGGATGTCAGCCCGCACCGGGGGGGCCAGCGATCGGCCGGAACCCGGCCGAACGCTGACCCCAAAGGGAGGACGCGCTCAGCGCGTCCTCCGCACAGCAGGAGCCATGTGGAGGACGCGCTGAGCGCGTCCTCCGCATGGAAGTGGTTAAAAGTCTGTACAGACTCTGACCCAACCACCTCAACAGGCAGAGGATTCCACAGCTTTAATGTTCTCACCGTAAAATAACCCTTCCTATGCTTTAGGCTGAATTTCCTTTCGTCCAGTCTAAGGCTAGGGTCAAACGAAAGCATTTTTACACGCGAACGTAAAAAAGTGCGTCCGAACGAATTGATGTATTTTTTCACGGAGTGCACGAAAACGGTCATACGATGCGCATTTTTCGTGCGTGATTTTTTCGGATCGTCAATAAAACTCTTTTTGCGTCTGGACGTAATATAGGCTGGACATTAGCAGTGTCTGACATCTCCTAATCACGCAAACACGCCGCTATGCCGCAGCTGCGCACTCTGTACGTCCGTACTAGCGGTTCGGCGTTCTCGAAAAAATGCTTTCGTTTTCCACTTGCGTTGCGCGGCCGGACTTTCGTGCGACCGTACATCGTATATTGGCCGTCATTGCCCGTCATTTGCTGCTAGTGCGGCCGTAATTATGTGCGCCAGAACGCACGTTAAAAGTGCGCTGGTCTGACCCCAGCCTAAATGGGTGACCCCGTGTCCTGTGTATAGTCAGGGCCGGTGCTTCCACTAGGCAAGCTAGGCAACCGCCTAGGGCGCACTGCCACCTAGGGGCGCAGCTGGTTCCAACTCAGGTTCCATTATTGTACCCCTTCCTCATTGTTTGCTTGCGTAGCCGGCAGTGGCGGCTCACAAAGCAGACCCCCGCTAGCGACGTAGAAGGTGGGCGTCTTATGGTGACACACAGGTGCCACCAGATGACGTGCGGGCACCACAAGAGGCAGATGAAAGGGAAAAAAAAGCACAGAAGAAACACAGAGGGCAGAGGAAAGAGAGCGGCCGAGGAACGAGAGAGGCCGAGGAAAGAAAAATGTGAAAGATAGATAAGAAACAAACGAAAGAGCGAGGCACAGACCTATCCTGGACCAGACCAGCGGAGGGGTAAGATGGGCACAGAACGACCGTGTGTGGCCCTCATACACAGTTTGTGTGTGTGTGCGTGTGTCCCCCGCATTTCAAAAGTTGACAAATTTTTTCAAGGGGGGGGGGGCGCAAGTAGCTGGTCTTGCCTAGGGTGCAATATAGTCTAGCACCGGCCCTGTGTATAGTCCTGTTAATGAATAGGTTTCCAGACAATGGTTTAGTGCTTGTATGTTTTGTAAGTTAAGATCAATTCGATAGTTGATATATCAATCCGTTAGTTGATATAGATTTGAATTCAATTTGCTATATACCGTTTTCTTTCGTTTCCAGTTCGGATCAATCAATTCGTTATTTCGAAAGTACTTCCGAAACACGAATTAACGAAATACATTACGAAACTAATGCACTCCTCTACTGAAAACCCACACACATACTTCCAACCTTTCACACAAACAGGTCCTGATGCCTGGTCCCCCAGACACTGACAGTCCACCTATATGATCAACCCCTTCACTGCTGAGCCATTCCACCTCTGTGTGCTGAGCTGATTTTTACCATTTTTTGCTCATCATGTTTAAACGCAATTTGAAGTCATGTTTTATTATATGACCCAGACAAATTATATATAATTTTTTTCATCTAATACAACAAAGGTGGCCACCCCCCATTATTAATATGGAAAAACAATATAAAATACCTATCAGCTGACACCACAAGGCACCTTCCCCTCAGGTGCTGGCAAAGGTAATGGTAAAGGTATCCTTTTTTTCTGGCAGATTCATAATATATCATTATTAAAATGTATACATCATGCCTTATCAGAATGCTAGAACAACATTTAAAAAAAAAAATTTCAAATTATCTACAGCATGTAAAAAAACAATTTTTTTCACATTTTATTATCCAAGCCCTTGTGCTTATATATTCTATGGGCTTGTTAAAAAATTTAGTTATAGGAACCAGTTACTTTATTTTTCTGAGAAAATATGCGATTTTAGCTAAAACTGAAAACAATTGTTAGTGCAGCATCATTGGTCAAATTATAATTGAAACGCTGAACAATAGTGCTGCATTAATAAAAAAAATTTTTTTAAAAACACAAACATTTAGTTTTTTTAGGTAACCCTGTCATGATTGGTATGATTGGAAAGGTCATTCTCAGGCCTTTCCAATGAGATCAACCATGAACCTCTAAAGGACCCCCTATCTCCACCATAGGGTCAATGACTTTATGGGGATTTCAAAATACTAATAGTAATAACACTATCAAGTTATTTATCCAGGATGTTGCTAAAATCTTTTCATACTCAGAGATTATGACCCAGTGGTTTGCAAGAGCCATCCCATTTGATCCATAGCTATGTTGAATTTTGCTTCTCCAACTCCTATCAGTCTTCTCTTTGGCATTAATACACTTCACACAGCATGAATCTTAACGCTTCATAGCATTATCTCTGCTGACCCCTGCTGGACAGTGTGTATTTACTACACCATGTTCACATCAGAATTGCCCGGAGTAGCTGAGTAATGACTTCAGATCCCGGTCTTATATAATTAAAAAAAATTACTAATCGATAATGAAAAGAGTTGTCATCTATTCTCATTATCGATTTAATCTGTTGGTCGTTAATTGATTTGTGTACAGCCCAGACTTTGTTGAGGCAGACATATAGAGTTAAGCGTTACTATCTTCAGACACTACATTGGAGGTGATGTGCCGGCTGCTTTTCTTCGGCTAAGGCTAGGGTCAGACGAACACAGTTTTAACGTGCGTTTAGCTGCACTTAATCACGGCCGTGCTAGCAGCAAATGACATCCAATGCCGGGCAACATACGAAGAACGGGCATACGAACGTCCGTCCGCGCAACGCAAGTGGCAAACTAATGCATTTTTTCGAGAACGTCAAACCGCTAGTACTGACGTACAGAGTGCGCAGAGTGCGCTGCGTCTGCTAGCGGTGTGTGTGCGTGATTAGGAGACGTCAGATGCTGCTAATGTCTGGCCAACATAAAGTCCAGACGCAAAAAGTGTTTTATTGATGATCCGTACAAAATCACGGACGGAAATGAGCATCGTATGACCGCTATCGCGTATTCCGTGAAAAAATAGGTCCATTCGTTCGAAAGCACTTTATCATGGACGACGCGAAAAATGCGTTCGTCTGACCCTAGCCTTAGTTGTAGGGTTATGTTAGACATAACCGGTTTATATTTATTTAGTTTACAACAGTAGCAAAACTATAGCACAAACCCTGGTGTAAAGCCACTGGCTGTGGGTGCTGTAACGCTACTTGGAGCCACCACCCCACCCTCCCTGTCACTTTGGTCTGGAGCTGTCATTGCCTTCCCCCAAAATCCCTCTTACACTCAAGTCCAGCCTTTTGCCCAAATCCACTCCCTCTCATACTCAGGTCATGTCCCTAGCTCTAGCTCACTCCCTTACACCTCCAGACCCTCCTTCCAATCAGTTTGTTCATGAAATTATTGTAAAGGGACACTCTATGCATCTTGACCACTTTAGCATATTAAAGTGGTCATTCTGCGTGGAGTGCCCCCTTCTCACCCCACTTTCGTGCTAACATTATCATTTCTATCTGATCGTTCAGGAAAAAGCAAACATGGGCTTAAGCTGCGCACAGAACATCAATCAATCACTGTGACCAGGCGCTCACATAACTTCTGTGTGGAAAGTATGCAAGTTACGCGAGATACACAATGTGTGTATGTAGGTGCAAAAGTTACGTACTCTATGCAAATTGCTTATGAAAAAAGTGGTGAAGGCAGGAGTTGATTTTTTTTATCCAATGAATCGCTTAAATAAAAAAAAATAAAAAAAATCGACCAACTTGTCAATTAGGAAAATAATGGTTAGTTGCAGCCCTAAATTTTTTTCTTTCCTTTTCTTTCATTTTTCTTCTCAAAATGACATGCTATTCCTTTGATGCGATTACAAACAGTGGAGCGTCACACCAAACAGTGTCCACAAACCCCCGTCGCTATGCACCAATGGTGGTTTCCCCAAACCAAATATAGATCAATCAGACCCCAAACGAATAAATTGTAGCGGTGCAGCACACAAGAAATCTGATGTACATACCATATTTTTTAAAAGTCCTCTGTATTTAGAGGACATTTTTTTTTTTTAAATTTTTTTTTAAGACTTTTATTTTGTAACAGACCGCTCTATTATTTTTTAAAGGACCTTTTTTATTATTTGTATAAAAGAAAGATCTGCTGGAGTTGGCACTTCTTGTCCTGTTAGTGGTTCCTTCTGCTGCACCCCGTGGCTCAGAAGTGTGGTTTCCTTACAGGGTTACCATCCTCCGTGTCCCTCAAACTATAAAAGGACTCACATAGAGCAACATTGTATAAAATGGAGTGCAAACAAAGGAGAAGAATGTCGTACTCACATTTGCTGGTGTCTTATCGATTTTGAGGGACACGGAGGATGGTAACCCTGTAAGGATACCACACTTCTGAGCCACGGGGTGCAGCAGAAGGAACAACTAACAGGACAAGAAGCGCCAACTCCAGCACATCTTTCTTTTATACAAATAATAAAAAAGGTGCTTTAAAAAATAATAGAACAGTTTGTTACAAAATGTTATTAGTAATGAGATATACAGTATACCAAAACGCGTTTCGCATAAAATGCTCCATCAGTAGCACCAACTAATGAAGCATTTTATGCGAAACGCGTTTTGGTATACTGTATATCTTATTACTAATAAAATTCACCTTATTTTATGCCTATCCTGGGTCCTGGATGCTTATATTCGCCGAGGAGGTGGCGGAGGCTGATAGGTGATCCGGTGCACCTTCTGAAGTCACTGGCTGCCTACAAATCTGGTGTCTCATCGATAAGACACCAGCAAATGTGAGTACGACATTCTTCTCCTTTGTTTGCACCCCATTTCATACAATATTTCTCTATGTGAGTCATTTTATATTTTGAGGGACACGGAGGATGGTAACCCTGTAAGGAAACCACACTTCTGAGCCACGCGGTGCAGCAGAAGGAACCACTAACAGGACAAGAAGCGCCAGCTCCAGCACATCTTTCTTTTATACTGACTTACAAGGTGGAAAAGGGATATACCACCAAGTGGTCTGGACAGGCAGCTGACTCCACAAATACGAGATACTGTATGACTTATTTTTATTCTTCCCTGCACTGATCATTAAGACTTTTACAACCTGGAGTATACAGGATAAGACTGTAAATGTCACATTACTTTGTTTTATCCTATTTGCACCATTTTACTTGCATTGTATTTGATTGTATTGAGGTTGTTTATTTGCCATCACCACCGGGTGGCGCCAGTGGCACAGATTATCACCATTTTTTATTATTTGAACACATTTTTTGTTGAAGTAAGCCTCTATTAGGAAAGTAGGAGACTTCCTTTTTTTGTTTTTCAGTCCGGCGGAATTCGCTGATGCCCATTAGGCGCAATTTTGCAGTTTTTTGCTGACATCCAATAACTGCTTAAATGACTCCAATGTCGGCAAAAATATGGTGTACATCCGCTAAACAGTGAATTAACTGTATTTATGGCAAAATAGAATAGCCAAAGTATGCTGAAATACAGCGACAAGCAAAGCACTGAAACTGGGTGCAATTTTGGCGCTTTGTGAATAGACCCTACAGTTTTTCCTGGAACCCAGATATGTTCCGAGTACAAAATGATGCCTTAAAAGTGTCACCTGTTAAAACCTAAAGGAAATTAATTAAAATCAGAACAAGGCATCTCTAAAACACCAGAGAATTAAGTTAGAATTTTAGCAAATTTCTTTTATAATATAAAATAAATCATAAATAATAAGACATGTTCTAAAGTTTATGGTACGCTTAAAATCAATAATGCTCAGTTGTTTTTTTTTGAGAAAAGATTTTACCAGGAAGGATACATTGAGATTTCTCTCGTTTTCAAGTATGTCCTGGGTGGCGAGTATGTACCGTTAGGTGTCTTGCCAAGGACACTTACAGGAGAGGTGCTCTTGCTGGGATCGAGCCCATGTCCCCACAGACTCTCTCCACGCAGAGCAGTGATGTTACCTCTACTCCACCCAGCCGGTAAGTTTGTCACTTACACATCAGAGAAAGTTAAAGCTGCACATAAAATACAGAAAGAAACCCTTTATATTTAACACAGCGGTATACCACAACTAACAAGTGTGCTGGGTTTAGCAAAATGCCTTTAATACATACAGTTCTTATTGAAGGTTTGTACAGAACAGTGGTTAGGTGCACTGTGTATATATTTTATTAAAATCGTTTTTTAGAAGGGAATTCTAACCCTTGGCTATTTAACAAAGCCATATAATATATGTAATACCACCACTGACCCTTTCTTCTGCGCACTTATATTTTTTAACATACCTTATCAGGGCTGTCAAACCTCAGCCCCCCAGATGTTTCTGAACTGCAACTCCCATGATTTCCTGGCAATCTATTTCATTCAAAGACTTCTGGGAATTGTAGGCATCAACATCTGGAGGGCCACGAGTTTGACAGCTTTGCCTTAAATAAAAATTGATATTGTATCATTTCAAGTAAGTTGCAATATAATATAGTAAATACTCTAGTGTTCCATGGAGGGGGCCAGGAAAGTGACTGCCTCGAGTGGGGCGGCAGCTGGCACTTGAAGCACCATGCGTGATATGGTGCGCATGTGCGTTAAGTGCCGTCATTGCCAGCGGCCATTTATGTATTGGTCACTGACATATTATAAGTGGTGTGCTGGCCTTTTCACCTCAAGAAGCCTCTGAGTCTTTCTTAAAATATTCAGGTTGAGTGTCCCTTATCTTATCAGATTCATTCCGTTTCCAGGAGAATCCAAAGTTGGAGAGGGGTCTTAGGCTGGGGTCAGACCAGCGCACTTTTAACGTGCGTTCTGGCGCACATAATTACGGCCGCACTAGCAGCAGATGACGGGCAATGACGGCCAATATACGATGTACGGCCGCACAAAAGTCCGGCTGTGTAACGCAAGTGGAATTTGAACGCATTTTTCTGAGAACGCTGAACCGCTAGTACTGACGTACTGAGTGCGCAGCTGCGGCATAGCGGCGTGTGTGCGTGATTAGGAGATGTCAGACGCTGCTAATGTCCAGCCTACATAACGTCCAGACGCAAAAAGAGTTTTATTGACGATCCGTACAAAATCACGCCAGAAAATGCACGTCGGCTGACCGTTTTTGCGCATTCCGTGAAAAAATACGTCAATGCGTTCAGACGCACTTTTTCACGTTCGCAGGGAAAAATGCTTTCGTCTGACCCTAGCCTTTCCCAGCATGTTCCTCATGGTGTTGCAGTTATGGGAGGAGTGTTAGCGAGCAGGAGGAGATGTCCAGACCGTCAGGCAGGGAGGGAAGCCTGAAATTCAGAAGACTCCGAAAATTACGGATTTCAGTGTCTTCAAAATTTCAGAATTCCAGATAAGGGTGGCCAACCTGTATATGAAGGGACAGAGTCACTTATAAAAGGAAGCCTAGAAAGTGTTTTTTTCAGATAAGGCTGGACTATGTGCGCCCGTATTAACTGCGCTCAGCGTGGTGGCCAGACGGGCGTCGAGTGGAATGAGCGTCCACTCTCGCGGACGTTCCTTCCGCTCTGCAAAACGCTCGTCTGACAGCAGCCTTATAGAACCTCAATGAACACTCGTGTTTTTGACTTGAAATGCTGGCTATGGATGATATGAAAAACAATGAATATAATAAGAATACAATTCAAATAAAATTTTCTGTGTGAAATATAATGTCATCCACTTTTTGCTAAAAGTCTTCATCGTAAATACATGTAGTGGAAGTAAGGAGCAACTTAAACACTGTTTGAAAAAGCCACTTGAATTAATCCACTTTAACAGCAGTCTTTATACTTACATTTATGTAACTAACATTTAGCTCTTTTGCAGTGTATCCTCTCTGAAGGTTGCGTCTGGCATAAACATCATAATCACGTACAATTCTAGTGATTATGTCGGATGTGGAGATACCTTCTGTCCTTTGAGTTGGTGCAAACATGCCTGTCAAAGAAAATCAGATAAAACAGTGAATCTCCTCCCTTATTTAGGCTGCAGCTTAACTGTGAGGATTTTATAGTCTGTACAAGTCAGTCTCTGTACACCTGTTAATTCAATAGTCATATAAAGACACAGGAAGAGAGAAGTACTGTAAAATGTCAAACTGAAGCCATGGGTTTTCTTAACCTTTTCTCTACCAAAACCTAAATTTTGCATTATAATACAAAGGAAAGCAATAATTGGCATATAATACCTATTTTGATTCGAATAACTCTCATCTAAACTTTACCCCAAACTAGGTGCCCTGTACAGAAACAAATCCTGCCTGAACCCCACGGTAAAGAAAGCAGATTTTCAACAAATGCTTATGCCGGTCTTGGAATAGGGGATGTAGTATATGCAGCTGCCCCGAAAACACACCTTCATAAACTTACTACATTGTATAACTCATTCTGCCGCTTTGTGCTACAATGTAACTACATGACCCCCCATTGTGAGATGTTAAAAGAGCTAAACTGGCCGTCGCTGGAATCTAGACGCACCCTTCACCTTTCCAACCTGGTGTTTAAGAGCTTTTCTAGGAAGCTACCACTCTACCTGAATAGGCTGCTTCCCCCAGCAGTTCCCTCATCCTACAACCTCCGATCCAGGACCAGCACCTTACTTGCAATACCACAATACAAAACGAAAGTGGCTAGATCCTCATTTTCCTACAGAGCACCACAATTATGGAATAACCTCCCAGACACCATCAAATCTTCCCCCAGTCTAAAGTCACTCAAGAGCTCCCTATTAACATATCTCGTTACAGAATGCACCTGTAAACATGTAACATATTGAATATATTTCGGACATATTTATTTTCTGTGTTAATCTGTATATTTGTGATGTTTTTTAATATCTTGCATTTCATTACTTGGTGTTTCTGTACCTACTGTAACAATTCGATGAACCCAGGACATACTTAAAAAACAAGAGAAATCTCAATGTATACTTCCTGGTAAAATACTTAAATAAATAAATAAATTTGCATACCTTTTTAATGCAAGACTAAAATTCTCAGTGAGAAGTCACTACTGTCACCCTGTATTACTGAAAAGGAGCTACAAGAAGCAGACACCAACCTCACTTTAACCCTTTCGCTGCTGAGGCATTTCCCGCCTGTGTGCTGAGGTCATTTTTACCGGTTTTGCTCATCATGTTTAAACGTGTTTTGAAGGCTTATTTTAGTAAATGACCCAGACATATTATATATCGTTCTTTCCGTCAGACTCGGCAGATTCATAATATGTCATTATTATATGTATACGTCATGATCTGTCTGTATAGTATAACAAAAAATGCAATAAAATATGAATTTTCAATAATTTACAACGTGTAAAGTGTTTTGTTTTCACATTTTAACATGCGAGCAATTGCAGTTATATTTTGTATGGGGTGCGCTTGTTAAAAAAATTATAAATGGGGTCTCGTTACATTTTGTTTTGGGGAAAATTACGCGATTTTTAACAAACGCACCGCATACAAAAATCGTTAGTGCAGCATCATTGTTCACATTATAATTGAAATGGGAACAATATTGCTGCATTAACAAACCAAAAAAAAAAAAAAAACGTATTTTTATTTTTTTATAATTTTTTTTAAAATATTTTTTTATTATTATTTTGAATTTTTTTTGTAAAACTTTTTTCATGCTCTGGCCGATCCAACAGTACCAAACTTTAACCCCTATCTGCCATTGGAACCCCCTAGCTGTCATTGGAACCCCCTATCTCCACCATTGGTGGCAGCTAGGGGTTAACTCCAGGACTGGCGTCATCGTGCTATGCACAATGACGCCAGTCCTCAGGGGGAGTTCCCGGAGGCTTGGCCGACATCCAAGATGTCGGCCAGCTCCGGGAAAGGATCACGAACCAGCGCTTTTCAGCGCCGATACGTGATCTGGCTCCCCAGGGGTTAATGACAGCCACCGTTTGGAAGGGCAGGCTGTGCCCTTCCAAGCGGTGCCTGTATTAACTCCCTGCTCCCCGGCGATCGGGAGGGAGAGAGGCCGCCGCGATGACATCTATTGTGCCCGCGGCGGTCCCGGATTGACGGGCTGACATCCAAGATGTCAGCCCGCACCGGGGAGCACAGTGATCGGCCGGAATCCGGCCGATCGCAGACTGCTTCGGGAGGACGCGCTCAGCGCATCTTCCGCAGCCAACCCTTCCTGCGGCAGGAAGCGCTGAGCGCATCCTCCGCAGCGAAGTGGTTAATAAAACGTTTCACAGACTTTACTGCTGAATTACAACATTGAGCAAGAGAGAAGAACTTAAGGAGGGCTCTAGGGTCACTCACTGCTGTACAGGGTTATGATTCAGAGGGTTAGAACTGCTGAAAATCCCTGCACTATACAGATACAAGGTGTTACTGTATTTTCCATATACAGGCATCATGTTACATAGATATTATTTTTATATTCTCTTGGTATTTTTTGGAAGCTGCATTGCTAATAACCTCATAATGATCACTACAAATCCCCATAAGTAGGATGTCTGGTCATTTTTATTATCTATCTCCATCCCATTTACTGTATTGCAACAGGCCATTTCTGCCTGTATGCTAATAGTGCAGACCCATTAAAAAATTTGCAAGATAAAGGACACTATCTATAATTTAAAGCCTTTTCCCCAGTAATATTTATGTAAATGACAAATTAATATATATGAAATTAAAATGGAGCAAATCTACAATACTTTAAAGCAGTATTTCCCAAACCTGTCCTAGGGACCCTCAACTAGGCCAGATTTTGCAGATCACCTTGGGGAAATGCAGACTGAATCCTGCAATCACTGAGCAGGAAATCATATCACCTGTGCTGCGCTTCAGATATCTAGCAAAACCTGGCTTGTCAGCAAGTTCTGAGGATAGGTTTGGGAAATGCTGCTTTAAAAGGGACACTCTTCTGAAAAGTAGTGTCCTTTTTTTTTGCCCTTAAATAATTGGGCAAGGGCTGCTGACGGCCTCTACCCAATTATTTTTTTATTTTGCCCAGTTTTACTCAATCGCAGCGAGCAGCTCCTCCTCTTCAGCTCAGGGACTCCCGAACCTGGAAGTCCCTGAGGCTTTTCTGTGCAATTTGCGCTTCCTGCGCTACTTGTGTAGTGTAGGAAACGCAAGTTGAACACCGCAACGGGACTTGCAAACTTTCCGTACACCACAAGTCCTGTAACGCCTGCGCAGAATGATGGATCTGAGCTGCCCACATGCGGCAGCTCTGATCCATTGCAGCCTCTCTGAAATAGTGACGTAGCTACTCCTAAAAGCTGGTGCTAGATGATTCGGCATTTGCAAAATCATTTAGCACCCGCTAAACCCCCCTCCCCAATAAATCCAATACTCACCTCTCATCCCGTGGAGAGAATGGTGGCCCGATCCGCTGCTACTTCTGGCAGCGAGCAGAGTGTGACTGGGAATGGTCACCAGTCTCCCTCCGCAATCACTTTGTGTGCCCGGCGATCTCTGAGAGTCAGGTCGTGCAGGGCTGGCAGTCCAGAAGTGCAACCCTCCATGGAGTCCTACGGATACCAAGAGGTGATACTTGCGGCGGCACGGAAATGCTACCGCGAGTATCCCAGCGCCCCACAGTTAACGCTGCGTTTCAGGGCAAAGTGCCGAGCTAGTGCCTGCCCTGGAATATTGTGCTAAAATGGGGATGCTACAGGGAAACCTGCAGGCAAATATTGTCCCCTTTAATGTCCCCATTTTAGCACACACTAGGGAATAGTAGTAAAGTAGTCAGGATTTGTAGAGCGTTCCTTTAACCTTTTAATCTCGGACTAACAATCTTGATGCAAAATTGTCATTTTACCCTATATATAATCGCCGATTACACATTCCATCTTTCAAATAAATTTTATGAGAATATTTTTTTCCAGCAAAACGCATATGGTAGTGACGTTGGTAAAGACGTCCAATTGTTTGTAACCAAGGACCAGCTGTATGCCTGCAAAAAGCCACCCAGAAAAGATGCCGAGGTGCACAGTCCAGTAGAATTGTATATGTAAAGTAAATGGACGCACTCAAGGACTTAAAGCAAAAATATAAAACACAATGCTTTATTGATACATTAAGAAATGTTGTGTCCAAGAACCAACGTTTCGGCCCCTGCAGAGCCTTTCTCAAGGTAATGGTAACTATATATCATGCCGATATTCAGGACAGATCTTTTTTGATTCAGTGTCGATACATTTTGGCTTTTGGTGCCTCATTCGAGAGTTTGCGTTCAAGCACTTCAAAATAACAGCAATAAGTGCACTGGTTGATTCTAAATAAAATTTCAAACATTGGAGTTCAATATAATTTAAGACTCCAAGAAATCAGTTACTCAGAACAAAAACAGACCATTTTTTCCCCTCTTAGATAAAATGCAATGTTTTTTGCCTTTGCGTTTTTTATGAAAAGACACTCATGACAAATAGTAATACTTACCTGCCTCTTTTATGTGTTTGTATACATCATCTGAACCAGCAGAAGAGTAAGGGATGTCATCGTGGGCAACAAAATCAATCTGTAAGTAGAAGACTTATTTTTGTAATGACTATATTTTTATTACAGGGTGTTTTTAACTGATATAATTTGGCAAATGACAGTAAAGCATATTGGATCCCATTATTATTATCTAGGTGTACATGGGATTCAATTGTTTTAAGTGTTGTGTAAATAATCTGACAAGCAGACACGGAAGATATTGCCAATGAAAGACAATCTCTACCATTGTTGGAGGTGTGTGTGTGTGTGTGTGTGTGTGTGTGTGTGTGTTTTTTACTACCAGCTTTCGTTGTAGATATTGCAGGATCAGTTCACTGCAGTAAAGCAAGTCCCACAAATTTTTTGGCTTCTCAGTGCATATAAAAGTTAGACTATACTCCCTGCATTGCGTTCCCCCCCCCGGTTATATTTTTTCCTGATTTGGATTTATTCAGTGTTTAGCTTACTTACACGTGGTTGTTATCTGCAGTATATGTTACCTATACATATCTTCATTGTATAAGCTAATTGACTCCACGACAACTACATGATGTACATCACCCATGACCTCTTTCTTTTACCCGCTGTCAGAGTCGTACAGGCTTGGTACTGCTGTACTGTATTGTCTATACACACTGTGAAACCTTAATAAAAATGTATTATACAGAAAAGGTTACACTATACTGTAGTGTATTAAGTGTGCAGTATTCTTATGTCTGAAAAAACGTGTACTTTAAAAAAATACTTTATTGCTCAAAAATACTAGCTATTTTCTGAGCCTTTAGTGAGTCGTAATCTTTCTGCTGGTGAAATATTACAAGAATTCCTAAAATGTTTCGCAGAGACATGAAGAAAGCACCGGCTGTTGGAAGAATGGCGCTGATAGACTTGCTCAATGCAGGGTCGCCACACACCTTCAATTTGTAAAAAGAACAATATCTGCATTTCACAATTAAACAATGTAGGACTTGTTATATGGTTCAATAAAACTCCAGATATAATTGGATTCTTGAGAACCATGTTACTATAAGCTGTAGTCTGGGCCTATTAGCCTTAGTACACTGTAGAGCAAGGGATAATCAAACTATATACTACAAATGTCATATTGATTCATGACTCAAGGAGAAATCCAAAAAAAGCTACTTCCCTTGGGTCTCAATTTAATTAAGCCTGATGGCAAAATTGCGACCTTTTTGTCATTAACCCCATAGTGACCAGGCGGTTTTACCATTATCAGTCCGAAAGTATCCACTGCCATTTTTTACATTTCTGCACTGTTTGTGTTTAGCTCTAATTTTCCTCTTACTCGTTTCAAAGGAGGGGGGTGCCTGAAACTGACATCATCATGATGGCTGGGTTCTTTAAACCGGAGGTCTGACTTCAAGGACTTCAAGGAAGTCAGACTACAACGGGACCCCAGCCAGAGAGGTAAGTAAAGGCAGGGAGGGGAGGGTTAAATGACCATGATGTAAAGGATATGTCCTTGGTCCTCAACGGGCTTTTGTTCCAGGATGTACCCTGTACTTCATTGGTCCCTATGGGGTTTTACTGGCCAGCTTTTTTTCAGCCCAGCTACATTTTTTTGGGCAATAGCCAAGTCAGCTGATATTTGAGAGAAAAAAAAAGATCAGCTGCAAACAGCCAATATCTTTTTTTTTTCTTGGAAAAAAATGGCCTATAGAATTAAATCGAGCCCTTGATCAGGTAGTAGATTTCGGGTAGATCATTTTGGTGGTCTTGAGGTGCGATAACAGTTTTAAACAATATTTCAATATATCTTTACATTACTAAATACCAGAAATTACTGTAAAAATTGTATTGGTGGAGACTGTGGGGACATGTAAACAGTAGATCTATTTTATCTTCTGTAATATATATTCTGGTCTTCTTTAAATTAGATTTTGCTCTTAAAAATACATTTACTTATATATATCTATGTATCTATGAGTGAACGCCTCAATATGCAAAACGTAGCATTTCATCTTTTGTTAGAGAGACAGAAGATACTCTGGATCATCACTGTGGATTCAGAAAAGTGCTTTATTACCTGCCTTCTTGTGGGTGCGTTTTCATATTGCACCATTAACATTTGTTATACACAGTTACGCTATAATGTTTTTTTACTTCTTCTTTGGCTGGAGATCCTATACCATTCTGTTGAGTGGTATAGGCTTCCTTGGTAATGGCACTAGTGAACTAAAGCTTGTTTGAAAACGTGTCTGAGCTCCATTCCTTGGAATGAATAACTACTTAATCACTTCTGGACAATATAGAAACTGATTAAATATGATCATGAGTAACTTTTAATCAGTTGGCTTAATAATGCCAGAAGTGCTGCAGTGTAGGGGTGTCAGGAATCATATCGAGGCCTGCAGATAGCCAGACGTGGCTGCCCCTTTGGTGCACCAGCCAGGACTTGAACCCATGGCCTCTGGCATGCTGGTCCGGTTTGCTGTCCAGTCTGCCACTAGACTTCAATGATCTTTGTGTTTCCCTATAGCTGTGATGAACCTACACTGGGATCACTCCTTCTAGGGATCACTCCTTCTAGACTAACAGCTGCAGTGAGTGGACAATCGTCATGCTCACCTGATGATACCTGCCAGCCTTTAGAACCCAGCTTCACTGTGACCTCAGTGCTCTGTTATCTGCATTCACTCAGTGTGTAGGAACTTACCTGTGCTTCCTGGATTATTGCTCTGGACTTAACTTCGGCAAGTTCAAACACTCAACAAATATCCTGTTCTGCAAGCCCCCGACCTAGGCTTTGTCTGACCATGTTTCTGGATCTCCCCTTCTCTGTACCGTGTCCCTGGATCTGCCCCTGTGCCGACTCCCACTACACAAGGCCCAGAACCCTACTGGTAACTTTGTGTAGTGAGGTGCTGTAAGGGTGTGTGTCTTCATCTGCATCCTGGGCTCCAACTCACGTTAAGTTTCTGACAAGGGGCCTCATATCCATTTTGTTCAATATAATCTGGGTTACCCCCTAGCAGAATTTTTGTGAGATGATATTCTTTTCCTCTAACTACTTTAGCAAGTGTGACGAGAGGAGAGGAGTGGTGTTTGAGGGACGGTATGTGTCCCCTCGAGTTTTGTCATATTGTTGGGACTAGCACTCCAGGCCGGAGTTTGGGTTCAGCTCGGGGCACACAAATCTCCGGGTTTTGCAGTTCTCCCTGGGGAGGCTTAATTGATTGATGGGTGAGGCTAGAGGGAAATAAAAGCAGGAAGTGAGGTTCATTCAGTCTCCACCCTGGGACTCAGACCAGCTACTGAGGGAGCAAAGCTGAACCAGAGATCAGGCTGCAAAAGGAAAGGTTGGAATACACTTTGTTTTCTGAAACGGTAGTGAGGGAAAACCTTAAATGTTTAGTTAGCGCCGGACAGGCAAGGGTATTGTTTTGTTTTGTTTTGTTTCTTGACCTGTATGCAGCTCTTGAATAAAAGTACAGAGGGCTGTACATTATAAAGAAATCCTGCGATTGGGACTACCTTTATCCTGGGAAGGGTACCCCCCATTTGAGCTGTACCCCACATATGGTGGAGAATGCGGGCAACGCCCGGAGTACATGACAAGTGACGATATGGACGACGTAGTGAAAGCCCTGGTCCAGGCCACAGCGGCCCAACAGGAGACCAACCGACAGATGCAGGCTGACCGGGATCTCCTCCGCCAGATGCTGGAGCTTCAGCGAGCCGCCCAACAAACGGACAGAGCAAACCAGCGGGAAGACCGGGAGGTACTCCAGGAGTTGGCCAAGGGCCTCATAGAACTAAGACAAAACTGTGCGGTCTCCGAGCCGGTGGTGCCCAAAGTAAAGAGTGCTAACCAGTTCCTGCAGAAGATGACTACGACGGATGACGTGGAGGCCTACCTCACGACTTTCGAAAGAACCGCCGAACGAGAAGGCTGGCCGAAGGAGGAGTGGGCTGGTTTACTGGCGTTTTCTAACCGGGGAACCTCAGAAGGCCTACTTCGATCTGGAGCCAGAAGCGGCCTGGAAATACGACACCCTGAAAGCGGAGATCCTAGCAAGACTGGGAGTAACGACGGCTGTTCACGCCCAGCGCGTGCACCAATGGCGCTATGTAGCGGAAAAAGCCCCGAGGTCACAGATGTTTGACCTCGTACACCTTACCCGAAAGTGGTTACAGCCAGAGACCTTGACCCCACCGGAGATCGTAGAACGAGTAGTGATGGACCACTATTTGCGGGCGCTTCCAGGCCCCCTGAGGAAATGGGTCGGCTACGGGAACCCAAAAACTGCCACCCAGCTTGTAGATATGGTGGAGCGGTACACCACGTCCACAAATTTACAAAGTAACTCAGCCCTGGAACATTCCACGGCACCACAAGGCGGTATGCCTAAAAAACTTGGCAAGTTCGTCGGCGGCCCTAAGGACATGGGAGAGTCGAAGAAGACCTTTAGTCGGGAGGAAGAAACCCCAGGCTTGGGTCTGAAGATCGGGCCGAATCGGTCAGGAAAGTTCTTGAGGACACCCTCGGGACTCGACACCGTAAGGTGTTTTCGCTGTCATGAAATGGGACACATTGCTGCTCACTGTCCGGTTATGGACGAACCAATGCAATGTGATAATGCCGGGAGGCCGAAACGCTTATCCTTCTTCGCTCAATTCACATGCACTGCTGCACACAAGGAGCATATTGAGAGACAGATGTGTAAGATGTCCGTAGATGGGAAGGCAGTTACCGCCCTGTTAGATTCGGGGAGCGTAGTGACCTTAGTCCGACCCGAGTTTGTTGACCCCATGAAGTATCACCCGAGTACCATAGGTGTGGTCTGTGTCCATGGGGATACCCGCGACTACCAGACCGCCGTGGTAGACATTGGTACGTCCTGGGGGATTGTGACACAGTCTGTGGGGGTGGTTCCTTCCCTGCCATATGAGGTGTTAGTCGGAGGAACTTTCCACGGTTTTGGAGTTTATGGGAAGAAAAAAAACCTCCGAATAGATAGTGTGGACCCTGTCACGAATCTTAACCCCGAACCGTTTGAACCGGATACGGAAGAGGGCATTGTGGGGGTCCCAAAGGGGGATAGTGTACCTTTTCCTTTCTCTGTCATGGCTGGGGAGCAGGAAGAAGACCCGGGCCCTGGGGGGGTGAACGGATCGGTTGACGTGCCTGATTTACAGTTGTGTTCAAAATTATTCAACCCCCAATGCTGTAAAGGGTTTTAGGGAATTTAGTGTACATTTGTAATTGTATTCAGAATGAAATCCTACAAGGACTTTTTAAAGAACCATATGCAACTAAAATGACATCAATTGGTTTTGTAATACAATAGTAAATGTTTCTTTTGTGAATTCTTCATTGACACAATTATTCAACCCCTTAAAGACTTCCACTCTGAAGAACAGAGGTTCATTCAAGTGTTTTCAATCAGGTATTGAAAACACCTGTGGATGTCACGGAGCAGCAATAAAGCATAATAAGCACCAATTAGGCAGCTTTAAAATGACTGTGATACTCATCTCCTTCTAGACATTTACTGGTGTGGTTACAAACATGGTGAAGTCAAGAGAATGGTCCAGGAAGACAAGAGAAGAGGTGATTACTCTTCACATGAAGGGCAATGGCTATAAGAAGATTGCAAAGATGTTAAACATACCAAGAGAGACCATAGGAAGCATCATTCGCAAATTCAAGGCAAAGGGCACTGTTGAAACGCTACCTGGTCGTGGCAGAAAGAAGTTGCTGACTTCGACTGCTGTGCGCTACCTGAAGCGTAGAGTGGAGAAAAGTCCCTGTGTGACTGCTGAGGAACTGAGAAAAGATTTGTCAGATGTGGGTACTGAAGTTTCAGCTCAGACAATACGGCGCACACTGCGTAATGAAGGCCTCCGTGCCAGAACTCCCAGGCGCACCCCTTTGCTGTCTCCAAAGAATAAGAAGAGTCGACTGCAGTATGCCAAAAGTCATGTGGACAAACCACAGAAGTTTTGGGATAGTGTTCTGTGGACTGATGAAACAAAATTAGAACTGTTTGGGCCCATGGATCAACGCTATGTTTGGAGGAGGAAGAACAAGGCCTATGAAGAAAAGAACACCTTGCCTACTGTGAAGCATGGCGGGGGGTCAATCATGCTTTGGGGCTGTTTTGCTTCTGCAGGTACAGGGAGCTTCAGCGTGTGCAAGGTATACCATGATTCTCTTCAGTACCAGGAGATATTGGATGACAATGTGATGCAGTCCGTCACAAACCTGAGGCTTGGGAGACGTTGGACCTTTCAACAGGACAATGATCCCAAGCATACCTCCAAGTCCACTAGAGCATGGTTGCAGATTAAAGGCTGGAACATTTTGGAGTGGCCATCGCAGTCACCTGACTTAAATCCGATTGAGAACCTCTGGTGGGACTTAAAGAAAGCAGTTGCAGTGCGCAAGCCTAAGAATGTGACTGAACTGGAGGCTTTTGCCCATGACGAATGGGCGAAGATACCCGTAGATCGCTGCAAGACACTTGTGTCAAGCTATGCTTCACGTTTAAAAGCTGTTATAACTAACTGTAAAAGGATGTTGTACTAAGTACTAAGATTGAATGTCACTTGGGGGTTGAATAAAAATGATAATGATGTGAGCACAGAAAAGACATTTGTGGTTATTTCATTATAAATGTTATGTTATATTTTGTCTGACCTACACGTGCCTCTTTGATTTAATTGTAAGCAAGATGACTGAATGATCAAAATCAATGTCAAACTGGCCAAAACACTCAATTTCAGTGGGGGTTGAATAATTTTGAACACAACTGTAGAAGTCAGAAGGGACGATTTTCTTAGTGAACAGGTGAAGGACCCCACCTTGGCCAGAGCCCGGGAGAATATAAAGGTTATAGACAATAAACCCGTTGACCCAGATATGAGGCTAGCTTTTCCACACATGGCACAGAGGAAAGACTTGTTGTACCAGGTCGTGAGACAGGGGAGGATGTGGTGGAACAGCTACTGGTGCCTCAACCATACCGCAAGTTGGTGCTAGATCTTGCTCATGGGCACGTACTGGGGGGACACCTAGGGGTAGAAAAGACCAAAGAAAGAATATGCCGAGGTTCTTCTGGCCGGGTCTGCATGCAGATATAAAGAATTATTGTGAGTCCTGCCCGGAGTGTCAACAATCCGCGCGCCGTGCCCCATTTTCGTAGCCCACTGGTGCCGTTGCCTATCATAGAGGTTCCCTTTGAGAGGGTTGGCATGGACCTGGTGGGTCCGGTGGTGAAGTCTGCCCGGGGTCACCAATATATCCTCGTGATAATGGATTATGCCACGCGATATCCGGAAGCGATCCCACTACGCAACACCTCGGCCAAAACCATAGCCAAAGAACTGGTCCAAGTGTTTAGCCGGGTAGGCATCCCGAAAGAGATACTAACGGACCAGAGTACCCCTTTTATGTCGAAGGTGACCAAGGAGTTGTGTAGGTTGTTTAAAATCTCCCATCTACGCACATCTGTATACCACCCCCAACCGACGGGCTAGTGGAGAGGTTCAATAAAACCCTAAAAAATATGTTAAAAAAAGTCGTGGACAGAGATGGGAGGAACTGGGACTTCTTACTCCCGTATCTCATGTTTGCCATCCGAGAGGTGCCCCAGGCCTCTACGGGCTACTCCCCCTTTGAACTCATATATGGCAGGCATCCCAGAGGACTCCTAGATATTGCCAAGGAGACGTGGGAGGGTCAGACCACCCCTTTTAAGACTGTCATTGAACATGTGTCCATGATGCAGGACAGGATTGCCGCCGTTATGCCCCTGGTGAGGGAACATATGGAGCAAGCCCAGGAAGCCCAGAGGAGGGTGTATAATCGGGGGGCGAAAATGCGTAGTTTCAACCCCGGGGATAAGGTCTTAGTGTTGGTCCCAACGGCTGAGAGCAAATTCCTAGCAAAGTGGCAAGGCCCTTATGAGATAGTCGAAAAAAAAAGTGAAGTAAACTATAAAGTCCTCCAACCCGGTAGAAGGAAAACCGAACAAATCTACCATATAAATCTCCTGAAGCTGTGGAAAGACCGGGAGGCCCTGCTGAGCACCCCAGCTACTTCAAACCCCATGGCTCGCCCCACACCTGAGGTTCCTATCGCCGACACATTGTCGGTGGCTCAACGCAATGAGGTGAAGGAATTTTTGAGGGAAACACCGATTTCTTTTCAGAGATACCAGGACTAACCACGGTGGTTCACCATGACATAGTGGTTGAACCTGGGGTTCTCATAAATGTTAAACCCTATAGGATCCCAGAAGCCAGGCGGGAGGCCGTCTCGGCAGAAATTGGGAAAATGTTAGCCTTGGGTATAATTGAAGAGTCCCATAGCGACTGGTCGAGCCCCATAGTGCTGGTGCCAAAACCAGATGGGAGTATCCGTTTCTGCAATGACTTTAGGAAACTGAACGCTGTATCAAGATTTGATGCGTACCCCATGCCCCGGGTGGATGAGCTTATCGACCAACTGGGTACGGCCCGATATATAACTACCCTGGATTTGACGAAGGGGTACTGGCAGATACCCCTGACAAACCGGGCCAGAGAAAAGACCGCCTTTTCCACCCCGGATGGGTCGTTCCAATATACGCGAATGCCCTTTGGCTTACACGGGGCCCCTGCTTCATTCCTAAGGTTAATGGATAGGCTATTGAAGGCACACCGACGGTATGCCGCCGCGTATCTAGTCGATGTGGTGATCCATAGTCCTGACTGGCAGACGCACTTGGTACGAGTACAGGCCGTAGTCGATTCGCTGAAGGAGGCAGGTCTCACGGCAAACCCTAAGAAATGTGCCATAGGCTCGGAAGAGGCCAAATACTTGGGATACGTCATTGGACGAGGGCTAGTTAAGCCACAAATTGACAAGGTGGAGGCTATTCAAAAATGGCCCCAGCCCCAGAATAAGAAGCAAGTCCGGGCCTTTTTAGGGATCACCGGCTACTACCGCCGCTTTGTCCCAAATTTTGCCACCATGGCCTCCCCATTGACCGACCTGACAAAGGGTACGAAGTCGGGGTTGGTACGATGGAGCCCTGAGGCTGATAGTGCCTTCAAAGCCTTGAAGCGGGCGTTATGCACACAACCCGTGCTGGTGGCCCCTGATTTTTCAGGGGACTTTGTAGTCCAGACTGATGCTTCGAACGTGGGTCTGGGGGCGGTTTTATCCCAGGTACGGGAGGGGGAGGAACACCCGGTGGTCTACCTAAGCAGGAAACTCAACAGGCACGAGCAGAACTACGCGATCGTTGAGAAGGAATGCTTAGCAATTAAGTGGGCCCTGGATGCTCTTAGGTATTACCTGTTGGGCCGACAGTTCCGGCTCATCACCGATCACAGCCCGTTGCAGTGGATGTGCAATAGTAAGGAAAGAAACTCCCGCGTTACGAGATGGTTCTTGGCCTTACAAGCCTTTCGGTTCACGGTGGAACACAGGGCTGGGAGGTTGCAGGCTAACGCGGATGCGCTGTCACGGGCCCCCAACCCTATTGTTGCGTTTGCTCAGCCGCAGGGGCTGGAGCAGAGGGGGGGATATGTGACGAGAGGAGAGGAGTGGTGTTTGAGGGACGGTATGTGTCCCCTCGAGTTTTGTCATATTGTTGGGACTAGCACTCCAGGCCGGAGTTTGGGTTCAGCTCGGGGCACACAACTCTCCGGGTTTTGCAGTTCTCCCTGGGGAGGCTTAATTGATTGATGGGTGAGGCTAGAGGGAAATAAAAGCAGGAAGTGAAGTTCATTCAGTCTCCACCCTGGGACTCAGACCAGCTACTGAGGGAGCAAAGCTGAACCAGAGATCAGGCTGCAAAAGGAAAGGTTGGAATACACTTTGTTTTCTGAAACGGTAGTGAGGGAAAACCTTAAATGTTTAGTTAGCGCCGGACAGGCAAGGGTATTGTTTTGTTTTGTTTTGTTTTGTTTCTTGACCTGTATGCAGCTCTTGAATAAAAGTACAGAGGGCTGTACATTATAAAGAAATCCTGCGATTGGGACTACCTTTATCCTGGGAAGGGTACCCCCCATTTGAGCTGTACCCCACACAAGGTTGCTACACACTGCGAATGAGATAACCCCCCCCCCTGTACCTATAAGCACATTTTGTTAAATATAATCATACCTTATGTTTTTCTAAGAATTCTGGTGTTAAAGTCCATGGGGCATCTGTGATAACTTCATCCACGTACCGACAGTGGCGTAGAGCTTCATATCTTTCTGTTTCATTCATTACTGTGAAGCCCTTGTACTTGTGTGTTAGCTCATCACTGCAAACTGATACATAGATAGATACAAGTCAGTAAACTCATATGGTCATAATTTCTCTCTCATGTTCAGTTACAATAAAAACTAATCTCTGCTACGAAATGGCCAATATGAATGAAAAATATGTTACAATTATATTTTTTGTACTGTAATATTTATAATATATATTGTAGAGTGGATAAACTGTGTTCATCCTGATACCAAAATCCCCAGAGAGTATAACACTCTTCTTCAGGTCTGGAAGCTATGTAGAACAGCAGAACAGAAGGGTAAGGGGTTAGGATGGGTTGGTGTAAATACTGAATAGTGGAATAGTATGGTCAAGAAAGGTAAACGCAGTTGGGTCATAAAAAAAGGGGAACAGGGTGGGCGAGGTTGGCCTTTTTGGGTTGATATCTGTTAAAAATAGGGGTAGGGAAGAAGGAAGATAGTCTGGAAGTGGGATTTGGCCACATAGCATTTGTAACAGGCAGTGGTGTATTTAGGTTTTGTGCTGCCCTAGGCCTGACTAAACTCGTGCACCCACTAATTTAAATTTGACGCACCCCTTCCTGTCAAGGGCACACCTCTTCCTGGTTAATCCCCACCATTCCTCTTTAAGCTCCACCTTTTCCTCTTAAAGCTCCGCCTTTTCCTCTCTTTATATTAAAAGTGGATACCAAGTGCCTACTTGTATATTTTGTATACCATTTCAAATGTATCTATTGAGATAAAGAAAATTATGAAATGTTTAAATTCAAGCATTTTTACAAAGAACAGCCACGCATGTCAAATAAACGGGATCACAGCCGCTCTAATTGGTTGAACAATAAAATCCACAGAAACGTGCACTGCATATGAGCGTATCACAGAGCTGCACAGCAATAAAACCCACAGAAATGGGCACTGTGTATGAGCATATCAGAGCTGCACAGCAATAAAACCCACAGAAATGTGCAGTGTGTATGAGCATATCACAGAACTGCACAGCAATAAAACTCACAGTAATGTGCAGTGTGTATGAGCGTATTCCAGAGCTCCAGGACAATAAAACTCACAATAATATGCAGTGTGTATCACAGAATCCACAGCAATAAAACTCCCAGCAATGCAATGTTTGGTGTGTGTCAGCGTATCAGAATCCACAGCAATAAAACTCCCAGCAATGCAATGTGCGGTGTGTATGAGTGCATCAGAATCCACTGCAGTAAAACTCCCACCAAACCGAGTGTATATGAGCACACAGCAATTATGCTGTGGAGCCATCTTGTCAGCAGTGGGGTGCCACTGTCAGAGGGTGCACTGTAGCATTGATTCCCTTCCCGGTGGGTGTTCAGTCCAGAATAGAGTCTGTGTTAACGAAAGGGCGGGCAGCTGCGCGCGTGCGTTTCACGTGGTTCAGCCAGTCATGTGGTACTGAGACTCAGAGAAATGGCAGTGAAATGCCCTGATGTTCGGTGGTTTCAATCAGCAGGTTTATTCAGGCGAACCCCATAGGTTTCAATGTTAAAAATATTCCCGTTTTTATGCAATATCAAATAAATAATTTATTATTTTAATCTGCAGTAAAACGTCTTTACTTATTGATTTTTTTTAGTACCTTTTAGTCATTTTTCAGATTTTTTGGGCAAAATTCCCCCCCCCTTTTTTTAATAACAGTTTTTCTTTTTTCTGCAACAGAACTTTTTATTATCAATCATAGGATCTTATATGTAAATTCCAGACATTTTCGTTCAGTAGTTCTTCTGAAAACAGCAGGCCACGGGTTTGTGGTGGCAGCATTCAGCGGCCGACTCCATGCACTTTGGGGACCCTGCGGTGAATGGTGAATTCACTGCAGGGTGGGGAAATTTTATTCTCCTAAGTGCAGGGACTACAGAACACCAAAAAGTGGCGTCATTTCGTGCTCTGTGAGTAGAAACATAGAAACATAGAAAAATGTCGGCAGATAAGAACCTTTCGGCCCATCTAGTCTGCCCAATTACATGGATACTTTACCTGGATTTATCTTTTGTTTAGGATAGCCTTATGCCTATCCCATGCCTGCTTAAATTCAATTACTGTTTTGGCCTCTACCACTTCTACTGGAAGGCTGTTCCATGTATCCACCACCCTCTCAGTAAAATAATGCTTCCTGATGTTACTTTTAAACCTTTGCCCCTCTAATCTGAGACTATGTCCTCTTGTTTTGCTATTTTGTTTCCTTTTAAATATACTCCCTTCCTCTACCTTGTGGATTCCCTTTACATATTTAAATGTTTCTATCATATCTCCTCTGTCTCGTCTTTTTTCCAAGCTGTACATGTTAAAGATCATTAAGCCTTTCCTGGTAACTTTTCTCCTTCAAGCCGTACACCATTTTAGTAGCCCTTCTCTGAACTCTCTCTAAGATGTCTATATCCTTCTGGAGATACGGTCTCCAGTACTGCACACAGTACTCCAAGTGAGGTCTCACCAGTGCTCTGTACAGTGGCATGAGCACTTCCCTTTTCCTACTGCTAATACCTCTCCCTACACAACCAAGCATTCTGCTAGCATTTCCTGCTGCTCTATTACATTGACTACTTACCCTTAGATCCTCTGAAATAATGACCCCTAAATCCCTTTCCTCAGATGTTGAGGTTAGGACTGTATCAAATATTCTATATTCAGCCCTTGGGTTTTTACGTCCCAGGTGCATTATCTTGCACTTATCCACATTAAAACTCAATTGCCACAGCTCCGACCATTTTTTTAGTTTACCTAAATCATTTGTCATTTGGCTGATCCCTCCAGGAACGTCAACCCTGTTGCAAATCTTTGTGTCATCAGCAAAAAGACATACTTTTCCATTAATACCTTCTGCAATATCACTAATAAAAATATTAAAGAGAATGGGTCCAAGTACTGACCCCTGAGGTACCCCACTGGTAACAAGACCTTGCGCCGAATAAACTCCATTTACCACAACCCTCTGTTGCCTGTCACTCAGCCACTGCCTAATCCATTCAACAATATTGGAATCCAAGCTCAAAGATTGCAATTTATTGATAAGCCTTCTATGCGGAACAGTATCAAAAGCCTTACTGAAATCTAAATAAGCAATGTCTACTGCACCACCTGTGTCTATTATTTTTGTTACCCAATCAAAAAAATCAATAAGATTAGTTTGGCATGATCTCCCTGAGGTAAACCCATGTTGTTTCTGATCCTGTAATCTATGTGTTTTTAGATGTTCAACAATCCTTTCCTTTAACATGGTTTCCATTAATTTCCCCACTACTGACGTAAGACTAACTGGCCTATAGTTCCCCAATTCCTCCCTACTACCCTTCTTGTAAATGGGCACAACATTTGCTAATTTCCAGTCTTCTGGGACGACTCCCGTTAACAAGGATTGGTTAAATAAATCTGTTAACGGTTTTGCTATTACATCACTGAGCTCTTTTAATAATTTAGGGTGGATCCCATCAGGCCCCATTGACTTATTTGTCTTTACTTTAGACAGCTGCTGTAGAACCTCCTCCTCTGTAAACTCATATGTAAATGTCTCTTTAGTGTTCTCTCCTAACTGAGGTCCCTTTCCTTCCTTTTCTTCTGCAAAGACTGAACAAAAATATTCATTGAGGCAGTCAGCGAGACTTTTATCCTCTTCTACATACCTTCTTTCCTTTGTTTTTAATCTAACTAATCCTTGTTTTACTTTTCTTTTCTCGTTTATGTATCTAAAAAATGTTTTGTCCCCTTTTTTACTGACTGAGCTATTTTCTCTTCTGCGTGTGCTTTGGAAGCTCTTATAAATTGCTTTGCCTCTTTCTGCCTAATTTTATAGGTTTGCCTATCTTCTTCACTCTGAGTTTTTTTATAATTATCGAATGCAATCTTTTTGTTCTTCACTATTTTGGCCACTTCTGCAGAGTACCACAGTGGTTTCTTCCCTTTTTTGTTTTTGCTAACAAGCTAACATGCAATTTCCTGTGGCCTTCAATAATGCTTCCTTTAAATAATCCCATTTCTCCTGGACTCCCTTTAAACTCCTCCAGTCTGATAATGACTCCTTCACACAAAATCTCATTTTAGAAAAATCTGTTTTTTTTAAAGTCTAAGACTTTTGTTTTTGTGTGGTGCGGCTCCATCCCTGTTCTTATATTAAACTACACTGACTGTGATCACTAGATCCCAAATTTTCACCTACAACAACGTCCGATACCAAACCTCCATTTGTGAGTATTAAATCCAATATGGCCTCTTTACAGGTCGGCTCCTCAACTACTTGTGTTAGAGATAATCCCAGTAGGGAGTTTAGAATATTTGTACTCCTGGTGCACCCAGCTGTTTTGGTTTTCCAGTTCACATCAGGAAGATTAAAGTCCCCATGATAATAACTTCCCCTTCATTGCCATTTTGGCTATTTCCTCAACCAGCAGATTATCTAGCTCTTCTACTTGTCCAGGGGGTCTATAGATCACACCTACACGAGCTACTGTATGATTGCCAAATGTTAGCGTAACCCAAACTGACTCTATGTTCACCTCGCTCACTTTTATTTGGTTCGTTTTTATGTTGTTTTTCACATACAGGGCCACTCCTCCTCCTTTCCTACCTTCTCTGTCCTTTCTATATAAAGAGTACCCCGGTATTGTTATGTCCCAGTTATTTTTCTCACTGAACCATGTCTCAGTAACCGCCACTAAATCTACTTTTTCAGCTGCCATCATTGCCTCCAGTTCATTGATTTTATTGACTAAACTGCGAGCATTTATAGACACCACTCTGAGCTTGTCATTTTTTACCTTGCATGTTGCTTGCACCCTCCGATTTAGTTTTGGGGGACAATCGGCAGATTGTTTTTTACCCTTTTGTCCCCCCCCTCCTAGTTTAAATATTCCTTTGTGAAACCTTTGAACTTCTCACTGAGAACATATGTTCCCCTATGAGTAAGATGCAAACCATCTTTTTTATACAGTTCCTTTCTGCTCCAATTAGAGCTATCATGGGACACAAAGCCAAATCCTTGCTCCCGACACCATTCCCGAAGCCACAAATTGAATTCCCTATTGCACATCTGCCTATCTTGAATGTTATGCACAGGCAAAACTTCAGTGAATGACACAGTGGACGCAATCTGCTGTATTTCACCTCCAAGTAACCCATTTAGTGGTGAGGTTTTTTGCTGCCCCCTGGAAAGTTAAATTGAAAGTGTAAATTAGTGAAATCTCAATGTATCCTTCCTGGTAAAATACTTTGCAAAAGTAAAAGAAAAAAAAATAAAATGTTTTTTTTTTGGGGTGGGGCCACCCAGTGCGGGCCGCCGCCCCCTGGAAAGTGCCGCCCTAGGCCTGGGCCTAGTCGGCCTAGGCCAAAATACACCAGTGGTAACAGGTACCATAGGGTTTGGCAGAAGAAGTGGTTTATATATTTCTTTTTTTATTTTATTACAACATTAAATTAAAATATTGCGTCAGTTACGTTCCTTTCGGTTTAAAACCAGTCAAGCTTAAATCTGTAGACTTTTTATTTTTCCTGGACTGGTCTACTTAGCAGCCAAAAACTGCTTTGACGGTTGTAATAAATGGTTGATAATTGGCACAGAAGCCTCTTCTGACATTGAAATTACAACAAACAGAGCTCAAAAGCCTCATGTCATGAATAGTAACATGGAGTGGTTACTATAACTCTTTCTGAATTCTGTAGGGATTTTAATTAGATCAAACAGGTTTAAAGTGTATTGGGGCAATGGTTCATCCATAAATTTAATCTCTGATTTTATGCAGGACCCTATCCATCATAGGGGGTTCGGTGGAATGCCATTTTTCGACGTCAGCTCTCCTAGCCGCAGATAAGAGCTTGGTTAACAATTTATTGTGTCGCTGAGACAAATCCGCCAAGGGATTTAGATAAGAGGAACAGGTCCGGAGGAAAGGGTATCTGAAATTGGAAGACTTCAATAAGCAAGGCGTGTAGCTGTTTCCAGAGTGGGACAATTGCAGGACACGTCCACCACATATGGCAGTACGTAACCTTCTCCCCACATAGGCGCCAGCAAGTATCCATTGTCGTGGCTCCCATTTTAAGTAACTGGACTGGGGTGACATACCAACACATTATGGTCTTTTTGGGATTGTTCCTGGTAATGGGTGCAAATCAAAGCTTTTTTAGAGTTTTCCCAGATATCCATCCAGTCCTCAGAGGGAAGAAACTCCCCAATATCCGACGTCCATGCCTGGACATAAGTAAGGTCCTGCCAATCCATAAGATAAGAAATTGATGAATAAATCCGGGAAATAAGTACAATCGAGGGGGATTCAGAGTAACAAGGCTGTTCAAACCATGTGCGCTTAAAAAGTGCTGCGGCCGCTGGAGCGGGATGAGAGCAGACGTGTAGGCTGATCTCTCCGTCCTGACGACCGTAGAACCCGAGCTAAACTGGAGCAGATCCCTCTCAAGTCGACTCCCATCACCGCTGACTACCTCCTGATGTCTCCCGCCAAGGTATCGCGGGCGAAGGGGACCCCGGGCACGCAGGTGGCCCCGATATTTCGCCCTCTCACATCCGGGCCTACTCCCCAAGATGGCGGCCGCAGCTCTCCGACAGCTTCCTCCGCATGCTCTAGCCCCGGGGGGCCCCCTGAGGCAGCAACTAAAGGAGATGTGCAGCAGATCCTCGGCCGGCTGGTCGAGGTCCAGCAGTTTCTGGCGGGGGAGCTGGACAGGTCGGCGCGCGCCATTCGGGGAGAGATCCACGCGGTTGGCGCCCGAACTTCCGCTTTGGAGGAAGCGGTGACCACGCTGTCCAAAGGCCATAACACGGTGGTGGACAGGTCCAACGTATTGGCGGAACGTATCCAGCACCTGGAGCAACAAGTGGAGGACCTTTCCAACAGGTCGAGGCGCAACAACCTACGACTCCGGGGGCTCCCGGAGTCGGTTCCCTCCGTTTCTCTGGAGAAGACGGTAATGACTTTGCTACACTCCCTGATGCCTGACTTTACCGCGGACCAACTTTTACTAGACCGAGTGCACCGCGCCCTGAAGGCAAGGGTGGCCCCCCCAGCGGGTCCTAGGGACGTGATTTTCCGTTTTCACTATTTCACATCAAGGGCAGCGGTATTAAGGGCCCTGCGGGACTCTCCTCTCAAATATCAAGATGCAGAGCTACAGGTCTTCCAAGACCTGGCGCCTACCACGCTGGCCCGACGCCGTCCCTGGAAGCCCGTCGCTGACCATTTGAGGAGCCATGGAGTCCGCTTCGCTTGGGGTTTCCCCCTAAAAATGCTAGCCTTCCACAATGGCACCACGACCATCTGCGCCTCGTTGGCGGGGGCTCCTGCCTTTTTGGCCCAACTCGGCCTTCCGGCCCTGGAATTACAAATAACGGATCCCTCCCTGCAGCCTCTGGAACCGGTGGAAGTAGAGTGGGAGGTTATTCCCCCATCTGGCTCCCCTCGCCCTCCGTCGTGAGGGGGCCATCGTGGCTGCATCATGGATCCGGTCCCTTTCGCCCAGCTGACGTATCCCGGGTGACGATCCCCACTCACGGGCGCTCTTGTGGGTAACATGGTGGGGTACGGGCAGCGGCGGGCCTGTGGTCACTTGGGGATTTGTGCCCTGTTGAGGTGGAGGCTTTCCTGCCTCCCCCTTCCCACAGCACATGCGGGGCTTTGCATGCCGTTCTGTTTTACTGTCAAGTTAATTGATTATTTGTTCAATTCTCTGATCTGCGTTCACATTATTTTGTCATATTGGTAGTTTTTGGGTTCTTTCTATGTCCATATGTATGCTGCTTCACGCGTCAATTAAGGAGGTAGCATGTGTGGTTACCATGTCCTCCTTATCCGTCCCCCCTATCGAGGGACTACCCGGGACTCTATTGAGATTGTCTCGGGCTTTCCTTCTATGTTTTTTTCTGTTACTTTATATTCCCCCTCCTGCATTTCCCTCTTGGTGTCTTGTTCTTATTCGTCTTGTTTGTCTGCATGTTACCCTGTCTATGTTATCTGTGTGTCTGGCACTGATGTGGGTTGAGGGCGCTGGAGTACAACATCACCTCACTCCTAGGACCTATGATCCCACCTAGAAAGGTTACAGCCCTTTCGCTTAATGTGAAGGGCTTAAATTCCCCCCAGAAGAGGAGACTAATGTTTCGAGATCTTCGACGCAAACATGTTGATATAGCGTTTCTCCAGGAAACGAGGCTGCCTCGGCAGGAATCGCACAGGCTGCGAGACCCCCGTTTCCCCCAAGTGTTTTCCTCCTGCGCTCTCAACAAACATAACGGAGTGGCTATCCTTATACATAAAAACTGTCTTTTTACAAAACATGATGTATATACTGATTTGGCTGGACGCTATGTTATCCTGTCGGGCACACTTGGTCTGAGATCCGTCACCTTGGTTAATGTTTATGCTCCGAACACACCCGATAAACCGTTCTGGGATGCCCTTCACGCTGACTTGGATAGATTTGCTTCGGGGGACGTTATCATGTGTGGGGACTTTAACGCGGTCCCATGTCCCGCTATTGACAGGTTTCGCCCTACCGCCGACCCTTCCTTGACTGGGGGTTCACGACAGGACGCCATGTTTGGCTCTTTTTTAACCCAGAAGGCCTTGATAGATATTTGGCGGGTCTCCCATCCCTCCACTAAAGATTTTACCTTTTATTCTAATCCCCACGGGTCCTACTCCAGGATAGACAACATTCTCATCTCTCCCTCCCTCCTTCCGTGGGTGGTGGCGGCTTCCATTGGGGTTATCAGTTGGTCGGACCACGCGGAGGTGGTGCTGGAGCTTGGTCTCCCTGACTGCTCCCCGGTGTGGAATTGGCGATTGGGCTCTCATACATTGCAGGATGCGGGGTTGGTCGAGGAGCTTAAAGGGGAACTGGAGACATATTTCCGAGAAAATGGCGAGGGGGAGGTTTCCTTTTCT
Organism: Leptobrachium leishanense; assembly: GCA_009667805.1. Taxonomy (NCBI): domain Eukaryota; kingdom Metazoa; phylum Chordata; class Amphibia; order Anura; family Megophryidae; genus Leptobrachium; species Leptobrachium leishanense. The sequence continues at coordinate 100,552,963 of CM019064.1, forward strand.
ACCGTATGGGCGGCACATAAAGCTGTATTGAGAGGGGAGATTATTAAAAAGGTTTCCTATCGTAAGCGCCTTAAGCTACAACGCGTATTAGAGTTACAACACACGCTGCAGGCGCAGGAATTGGATCATAAATCCGCACCCTCACAGGAGGGTTTTGACCGCTTGCAAGGCACCCGACAGGCTCTGAACAGGCTGTTGCTCGATGATGTCGCTAGATCAATGACCTGGTCAAAGCGCAGGTATTATGAATCCGCGAACAAGATGGACACGCTGTTGGCGCGGCAGATTCGCCCGCGTCCCCAAGCGACCCGCATTACCTCCCTCAGAGACTCGGCCAATAGACCGATCAATACCCCACAACAAATTAAACGAACCTTTACTGAGTATTACTCCTCTTTATATAATCACTCCCCTCTACACTCGCCTCCCACGTCCTCCCACCTAGCAGATATTAACTCTTTTCTTACCAGCGTTGACTTGCCCACACTTTCATCGACACAAGGGGAGGCGCTCGCGAAGGACTTCTCCCTCGAGGAGATTTCAGAAGCCATAGTTTCACTAAAACCGAATAAAGCTCCCGGCCCAGATGGCTACACAGCCCGCTATTACAGAACTTTCCTCCCGATACTTGGTCCCCACCTGGTAACTTTGTTTAATGCGGTCAAGGGGGGTAGCCCGTTTCCGTCCGACTCCCTGTTGGCATCCTTGGTGGTTCTTCCTAAACCGGGTAAGGACCTCTCCGGCCCATCGGGTTACCGCCCCATATCCCTGTTAAATCTCGATGTCAAGATCTATGCTAAGGTATTGGCTACCAGACTTAACCCGCTGTTACCATCTCTAATACACCCTGATCAGGTGGGATTCATACAGGGGCGCCAAGCATATGAGAACACCCGTAGGGCGGCGGGCGCGATCTGGCACCTAGAGGCGAGGGGCCAGCCTTCATTGCTTTTGTCCTTGGACGCAGAGAAGGCGTTCGACCGTATCGAATGGCCTTTTCTCTTCGCCCTGCTGGAGCGTATGTCCTTTCCCCCTGATTTCTGTTCCGCGGTTCGGGCCCTTTACTGTAACCCTCGGGCTGACGTTGTCATACCCGGTTCCGGGACGTCCACTTTCCCTATTTATAACGGTACCCGCCAGGGTTGTCCTCTTTCTCCCCTTTTGTTCGCTCTCACCCTAGAACCCCTACTAACGCACATACGCTCTTCCCCAGACATCCAAGGCATAACGGTTCAGGGGGAATCCTTCAAGGTATCCGCCTATGCGGACGACGTGCTACTTACCCTGACCTCTCCAGAGTCCTCATTGACGGCCACTACTGCATTATTGTCCCGCTTCTCGAATGTTTCGGGGTATAAAGTCAATCTTGACAAATCATCTTACCTTTCCACCTCTCCCGCACGGGGATCCAGAACTTGATTGCCCGATTCGGATTTAAGATAGCGTCTACCTCAATCCCATATTTGGGTATTCACTTGCCAAGCAAATATAAGGACCTATACAAGGTCAATTACCCACCTTTATATGCTAAACTGCGGCGGGAGATGGAGGTGTGGAATAGGGAGTGCATTTCCTGGATTGGACGCGTACATTGCGTTAAAATGAATCTGTTGCCTCGCCTGTTGTACCTGTTCCAGGCGCTTCCATCTCCCGTCGACCCAAGTGACCTCCGATTTCTGCAATCTAACATCGACGCGTTCGTGTGGAGGGGGGGAGGCGTCGGGTGGCAAGATCTACACTGTATCGCCCAAGAGAATTGGGAGGCCTCGGACTTCCTAATTTACAATGGTACTTCCAGGCGGCGCAACTATCCCAGGTGGTGGCATTACACTCTCCGCCCAACATCCACCGCTGGGTGGACTTCGAGTCGGCGTGTGTGTTCCCGGAGGACCCCAGATACTGGATGTGGCTCCCTAAACGCCTGCGACCCCAAGAACCGGTACCCTGCCCCCCGCTGAGTCACTCAATGGCGCTATGGGATTCCCTTGCCTCCTCCAAAAAACTACGTCAAGTTCCATCTTCCATGCTCCCACTGTGGAGAAACCCACAGTTTCCACCGGGGCAAGAGCCGGAACAATTCTCTAGATTTATCAAGGGGGGCATCCTGCGGCTCAGAGACCTGCGGGATCATACTGGACTGTACTCTTTCGACTCCATGTCAGCCCGCTCCCAGCTGCTTCCGCGGGACTCCTTCCGCTACATACAGCTCCGTCACTTTGCCTCTACCACAGAAAATAAAATGGCTGGCTCCTCTCCTCTCACCTTCTTTGAACGACTATGCTTATCTGGAGACCCGCCCCGAGGCCTCATCTCCAGGCTCTATGTCCACCTAGCGAGCACACCCTCCTTGCCTGCTCTCACTTACATGGCAGCATGGGAGAGAGATTTCGGATCGACGCTCGAGGGGGATGAATGGCTGGACATCTGGGAGGCAGCTCGAAAAGTATCCATATGCTCAACCTTGCAGGAACAGGGGCTCAAGACTATGATGAGGTGGTACGCCACCCCTGTGCTCCTCCATAAAGCGAACGCGGCCATTCCTGACGACTGTTGGAGGGGATGCGGAGAAAGAGGTACTCAGGCTCATATGTGGTGGTCGTGCCCTGCGATTTCCAAGTATTGGGACTCAGTACAAGCCCTGGTGGAACAGATCTTTGGATCTGAAGTCCCAAAGGACCCCTGGACATACCTATTCGCCAACCCGGTTCCGGACTTCACTGTACACCACAACCGTCTCCTATCGAAAATACTATTAGCAGCAAGGAAAGCGGTGGCGGAGTCCTGGAGAGCTCCGCAACTCCCTCCGCAGAGACGTATATTGCAGATCATGGACCACATTCAATTGATGGACGAACTCTCGGCAAAGATGCATCACACCTTGCCGGCGTACCAGAGAGTTTGGGATGCTTGGGATGCCTTTGGGGTGTAATAGACTCCTGGGAGTGCTTGGTTTGCTCACCCTCTAATATACCCTGGTATGCCATCGGCTCCTTTAGTGCCTTTATCTGTTTTGTTAGTTAGTATGTCGGTGTATCGTGTTGTCCTGTACTGTCACTGTTTAAGTGTGTTCTGTTCCCTTCCCTTCCCAGTATGTTATTCCCCTGTGTTGTGTCTCTCTTTTCTTCACTCGCATATATCACTCTCCTGCGCTACGCAATGGGTTTCACTTATATATATCATCTATGATTGGGTCAGGGGTGAATCTTCACTCTTTCAGATTTTGTGTTGCTGTATATATTGATTTGCTCTGACTTCTATAAATAAAGTCTTTAAAAAAAAAAAAAAAGTGCTGCGGCCTTAATATGTGACTTCAGAGCGAAATCTCGAACTTGCAAGAAGCAGAAATAGTCCTTGGTGGACAAGCTCATGTGACTCTTCAGAACATCAAAAGTAGCACCGGACTGGCCATCGTAGATGTCACGGTTCCCGGATCCCACCACGCAGTACTTAACCCCCAACACTCCACAAAACTCAGAAGCTACCAACAGTGTAGCTGTGAATGATCCCTATCTGTCTGGTCCTTAGAATTGGCCAGGTAAACTAGCTAGACAGAAAAGGGTTAACAATACGGAGAGGAGTCAGCCGAGCCAGAATCAGGAATACAGAGTTCAGAATGGTCAAATGGAATAGCCGGGTCGGTATCAGAGCAGTAGCGTAGTACAAGAAAATAGTCTAGGGCAACAGAAGGCAGAATGGTCAGAACACAAGCAGAGGTCAATAACAGGTTAAATCAATTTAGCAGTCAGGTACAAGGAGCTCAGGTATGGATAACCACGATCTGGCAACTTCTGAAACTATACTGAGGGTTTTTAAAGACCTTCACCAGACCACGCCCCCCACTCCTCATGCAATCACCTCCCTGCCTGTCTCCATTTAAACCAGGCAGTGGTCAGCGAGCAGCATCAGACTTGCTGTCCTCAAGCACACAGGTAGGGCTGGAAGCCCCCAACGTTACAGTACCCCCCTCTCCACGGGAGGCCACCGGACGACCAACAGGACGAGCGGCAATACGACCACCAGGGCGATCGGGGTGCGAGGCATGGAACGCCCTGACCAACCTAGAGGCAGACATGTCGGAAGCTGGAATCCAGGACCGGTCTTCTGGGCCATAGCCCACCCAATCGACCAAGTACTGCAGAACACCCCTGCACAACCTAGAATCCAAAACCCTCCTAACCTCATACTCTGATTCACCATCAACCTGAACAGGTGGAGGAGGAGGAACGACCCGAGTGTACCTGTTACACAACAAAGGTTCAGTAGGGAGGTGTGGAAGACGTTGTGCATGCGAAGATGTTTAGGAAGGGCAAGAGCATAAGCCACAGGATTAATGCGGCGAATGATCTTATATGGACCTATAAACCGAGGTGCCATTTTCATAGTAGGCACCCGCAACTTCACGTTCCTAGTGGACAACCAAACTCTATCCCCCACGTTATAGGAGGGAGCTTGTAACCTATGCCTGTCAGCCTTGCGTTTCTGGACAGCAACATTGCGCTCCATATTTTACGCGAATCTTTCTCCAAATCTCTTGTAGTTGAGTGAGATGGTCATCGAGAGCCGGGATGGCCTGTTCATTAAACTGAAGCGGTAGAGCCGGAGGGAAAAAACCATAGATAGCAGAAAAAGGAGAGTGGCCAGTGGTCTCATTAACGGCGTTATTACGTGCATACTCGGCCCAGGGCAACAACTCCGACCAATTGTCTTGTTGTTGTGTGGTAAAGCAACGTATGTACTGCTCGAGACCCTGATTTGCCCTCTCTGCTGCCCCATTGGTTTGTGGATGGTATGCTGAAGAGAAGGCCAATCGCACCCCCATCTCCGCACAGAAAACCCTCCAGAAACGAGAGACGAACTGAGCTCCTCTGTCAGAGACTATTTCAGACGGAACCCCATGTATTCGTACAATCTCTCTAGCAAAGACAACCGCCAGTTCTTTGGCTGTAGGAAGCTTAGGTAAAGGACAAAATGAGCCATTTTGGAGAAGCGGTCTACAACTGTCAGAACCACAGTATGACCTTTGGACTTCGGCTAGTCCACAATAAAATCCATAGATAGATGAGACCAAGGCCTCTTAGGCGTGGGTAAAGGCTGCAATAGACCGACAGGCAAGGTTTTACTGGTTTTGCTTCTGGCACAGATTTGACAAGCCAAAACAAACAGGCGTACGTCCTGTCGCATGGTGGGCCACCAGAACTGTCTGGAAATACTGGTAAGAGTCTTAGTAATACCAGGATGACCTGCTGGTTTAGAATCATGAAACATTATGAGTAATTCTTGTCTTTCCTTGTCAGGTACAAACAACATATCTGGAGGCTTGTCAGGTGGAGCCCCCACTTGAGCTGCCTGGAGACGTTCCAGGAAAGGCGAGGAGACAGACAAGACTGTGGAAGCCACAATACGTTCAGGAGGAACTATAGGATTGTGGTCTTGTGTATTAGATTCATATGGGTCATATTGACGAGATAAGGCATCAGCCTTTACATTGCGGTCACCTGGTCTGTAAGTCAATACAAAATTAAACCGGACAGTAGCAATGACCACCTGGCCTGTCTCGAGTTCAACCGTTTAGCATCCCCGATGTATGTAAGGTTCTTATGATCAGTGATTATCAACAAAGGATCAAGAGTACCTTCCAACAAATGTCTCCACTCTGACAGGGCAGACACAATAGCAAGCAATTCTCTGTTGCCAATATCATAATTGCGTTCTGCTGGTGATAATTTTCTTGAAAAGAACCCACAAGGATGTAGTGGTTTCCCTGGAGATTCTCTTTGAGACAGGACAGCCCCAATGCCTATCTCAGAAGCATCAACCTCAAGAATAAACGGAATCCTGGGATCAGGATGCCGTAACACGGGAGCGGAAGTAAAAGCCTGTTTGAGGGCTTCGAATGCTTGTTTAGATTGAGAAGACCAGATCTGGTTCTTCAGACCTTTACGTGTCATATTAATGATAGGAGAGGCTATAGCGGAATAATTCTTGATAAATCTCCTATAATAGTTAGAAAACCCCAGAAACCTCTGTATGGCTTTGAGACCTTGAGGAAGAGGCCATTCTGAGATGGCCGTGAGTTTAGAAGGATCCATCTCAAAACCTTCTGGAGTGATAATATACCCAAGGAATTTCACAGTAGTAATGTCGAATAAACACTTCTCTAGTTTGCAATAAAGACCATTGTCCAGTAATTTTAGCTAATACCTGTCTGACATGTGCATGGTGGGTTTTCAGATCGGGAGAAATCAATATATCGTCTAGGTATACTATAACAAAGGTTTGCAAGAAATCTCTGAGCACATCATTAATAAAATCCTGGAATACCGCTGGAGCATTACAAAGACCGAAAGGCATGACCAAGTATTCATAATGCCCACTCCTGGTGTTAAATGCTGTTCTCCACTCATGCCCCTCTTTTATGCGTATCAAATTGTAAGCTCCTCTTAAATCAAGTTTAGTGTATACTGCTGAACCCCTTAACCTGTCGAACAGTTCCGATATGAGAGGGATAGGGTACACGTTCTTAATGGTGATCTTGTTAAGCCCCCTATAATCAATACACGGGCGTAGATCTCCCTCTTTTTTTCGACACAAAAAAGAATCCAGCCCTGCTGGAGAAGAGGAACGTCGGATAAAACCTCTCTCCAAATTCTCCTTGATATACTCCTCCATAATTTGGTTCTCCTTTATGGAAAGAGGGTATACTTTGCCTCGGGGAGGCATGGTACCTGGATGAATATCAATAGCACAATCATATGGTCTATGTGGAGGTAGTTTGTCTGCCTCTCTTTTATCAAATACAGCCCTGAGGTCGCATATTGTTCAGGAACTTCAGTAGACAATGGAGGGCTGTGGGTGTGTTCAGGGCACCGACATGCTGAATGGGATTAAATAGACATGTGCATTCGTTATAGTACGAATACGTTTTCATCCGAATTTACAGATGTTTTCGTTTTCCTGCAGCTAACGATATCCGAAACCCTTCACTCCAAATTACAAAGGAAACGAAAGGAAAATGCATTACTTTTCGTTTCAGTCTTTTTGTAATATTATTTGATTCTGATGCTGGACAGGACTCCCTGTGATTAGCAGATGCCCGGTGCCCGATTGTGCTGTTTGAAGGGAGATTAACTGGACAGACTATCTCCTTCAGTACATACACACACACACACACACAGCCTCTCCCCCATCTGTTTAACTTTAAACTGTTAATTAGTGGAATCTTTAACAATATAATGTCTGGATCTATAAGAGGTGTGAGGAGCTATGCAGGCACTTATCCCCAGGGGGCTGTCACTGATAACAGGCATTTTATGGTTAATGATTCTTCCAGTGACTGCTTGTAAAATTAGACAGGGGGGGACAGGTATCTATCTCCCTTCCTAATCAAACTCTAGTTTGTGGCTCTTGAGTTCTCAGTCCGGCACATAGAGGAAAGGATCGTGTCTCAGCCTGTAAAAATTTTCTGGTGCACCTGACCTTACAGTAAAGAAACTCAATTATATACAACACAGGAACATGTTACATTGCCTTTTAAAAGGGAATTCGTTCATATAAATCAAGGGGGAACGAATTGTAATAAAATTTACATAAACTGATAAATTGATAACATATATATATATATATATATCAGTTTATGTAAATTTTATTACAATTCGTTCCCCCTTGATTTATATGAACGAATTCCCTTTTAAAAGGCAATGTAACATATTCCCTGTGTTGTATCTGTGTTTTCCCTGATGTGTTTCATAGTAAGATAATGCCTGGGTGAGCTTTGCAGGCACTTTGCTCCATGCAGGACATCCACATTTGAAATCACAGGGAGTCCTGTCTGGCACTGACAGGACAGGATCATCCCTCTGCCTGCCCTGTATAATATTTCTCATGCTAGCAGAATTTACAACCTCCCAGAGATGCCATCATGCCATGTACTCTGCTGCTGTCTGAGGTCAGAGGGAAAGTAACAATTTCATTATATTATGCAGGTGGGAAACCATGTTACATCTCTCCAGGATACATTACTGCCTTAATATAATAATTGTTATATTTGTATTCCTCCTTTGATGTCAAACAGCAACAGAGTGTGTATCACTGGGTGCTTGTAAAGTCTGGCTGCATTATACAACTTCTCTCACCTGAAAGCTGCAAAAAGTAAGCGGCCAGTGTGGTGACTTCATACACAGGGAAGATCTTTATCTGTGCCTCAAAGCGATTCTTTTGTTTAAAATGCAATAAATAATATATTTAAATGTTCATTTTAATAAAAATATATTTTAATTTAAAAAAAAGTGTGGTCTCCTCATTCAGTGGTACAAAAAGATCCCTTTCTCAATGCTGCTAACTGCTGTGTCACAAAATAAAGAGTCAGAAGGCATGTTGTAGCACAGAAAGAAAACTGCTTTATTGTGCAAAAGGAGTAAGACCATGTTTCAGCCCTGCAGGACTTTTCTCAATACTTTTTCCCTCTCTTATTAATTTTTTTTTAAGTTACAGTGAGCAGTAACGCCAGGTCAAGGCTTCAACCCTTGTTCCTGCCCATTCACACACCATTCATTCATTATAGCTCCCTCTACACATTCATACAACACTCATACTTAATTTACATTTTTGACTACTGAAGTGAATAAATATATATATATTTGTATTATTATAGGTAGATATAATTTGCCTCCTGTATTAATGTGATTATTACTATAGGTAGATATAATTTGCCTCCTGCAATACTAGGATTATTACTATAGGTAGATATAATTTGCCTCCTATATTAATGTTATTACTATAGGTAGATATAATTTCCCTCCTGCATTAGTATGATTATTACTATAGGTAGATAAATTTCCCTCCTGCATTAGTGTGATTATTACTATAGGTAGATATAATTTGCCTCCTGCATTATGTGTGATTATTACTATAGGTAGATATAATTTTGCCTCCTGCAATACTATGATTATTACTATAGGTAGATATAATTGCCTCCTGCAATAGTGGATTATTACTATAGGTAGATATAATTTCCCTCCTGCATTAGTGTGATTATTACTATAGGTAGATATAATTTCCCTCCTGCAATACTAGGATTATTATAGGTAGATATAATTTCCCTCCTGCAATACTAGGATTATTACTATAGGTAGATATAATTTCCCTCCTGCATTAGTGTGATTATTACTATAGGTAGATATAATTTCCCTCCTGCATTAGTGTGATTATTACTATAGGTAGATATAATTTGCCTCCTGCAATACTATGATTATTACTATAGGTAGATATAATTTCCCTCCTGCATTAGTGTGATTATTACTATAGGTAGATATAATTTGCCTCCTGCAATACTATGATTATTACTATAGGTAGATATAATTTGCCTCCTGCATTAGTGTGATTATTACTATAGGTAAATATAATTTCCCTCCTGCAATACTAGGATTATTACCATAGGTAGATATAATTTCCCTCCTGCATTAATGTGGTTATTACTATAGGTAGATATAATTTCCCTCCTGCATTAATGTGGTTATTACTATAGGTAGATATAATTTGCCTCCTGCAATACTTGGATTATTACTATAGGTAGATATAATTTCCCTCCTGCAATACTAGGATTATTACTAGGTAGATATAATTTCCCTCCTGCATTAGTGTGATTATTACTATAGGTAGATATAATTTGCCTCCTGCAATACTAGGATTATTACTATAGGTAGATATAATTTCCCTCCTGCAATACTAGGATTATTACTATAGGTAGATATAATTTCCCTCCTGCATTAGTGTGATTATTACTATAGGTAGATATAATTTGCCTCCTGCAATACTAGGATTATTACTATAGGTAGATATAATTTCCCTCCTGCAATACTAGGATTATTACTATAGGTAGATATAATTTCCCTCCTGCAATACTAGGATTATTACTATAGGTAGATATAATTTCCCTCCTGCATTAGTGTGATTATTACTATAGGTAGATATAATTTGCCTCCTGCAATACTAGGATTATTACTATAGGTAAATATCATTTCCCTCCTGCATTACTAGGATTATTACATAGGTAGATATAATTTCTCTCCTGCATTAATGTGGTTATTACTATAGGTAGATATAATTTCCCTCCTGCATTAGTGTGATTATTACTATAGGTAGATATAATTTCCTCCTGCATTAGTGTGATTATTACTATAGGTAGATATAATTTCCTCCTGCAATACTAGGATTATTACTATAGGTAGATATAATTCCCTCCTGCAATACTAGGATTATTACTATAGGTAGATATAATTTCCCTCCTGCAATACTAGGATTATTACTATAGGTAGATATATTTCCCTCCTGCATTAGTGTGATTATTACTATAGGTAGATATAATTTGCCTCCTGCAATACTAGGATTATTACTATAGGTAAATATCATTTCCCTCCTGCAATACTAGGATTATTACCTATGGTAGATATAATTTCTCTCCTGCATTAATGTGATTATTACTATAGGTAGATATAATTTCCCTCCTGCAATACTGTGATTATTACTATAGGTAGATATAATTTCCCTCCTGCATTAGTGATTATTACTATAGGTAGATATAATTTCCCTCCTGCATTAGTGTGATTATTACTATAGGTAGATATAATTTGCCTCCTGCAATACTAGGATTATTACTATAGGTAGATATAATTTGCCTCCTGCAATACTTGGATTATTACTATAGGTAGATATAATTTCCCTCCTGCAATACTAGGATTATTACTATAGGTAGATATAATTTCCCTCCTGCATTAGTGTGATTATTACTATAGGTAGATATAATTTGCCTCCTGCAATACTAGGATTATTACTATAGGTAGATATAATTTCCCTCCTGCAATTACTAGGTATTACTATAGGTAGATATAATTTCCCTCCTGCAATACTAGGATTATTACTATAGGTAGATATAATTTCCCTCCTGCAATAGTGTGATTATTACTATAGGTAGATATAATTTGCCCTCCTGCAATACTAGGATTATTACTATAGGTAGATATAATTTCCCTCCTGCAATACTGGATTATTACTATAGGTAGATATAATTTCCCTCCTGCAATACTAGGATTATTACTATAGGTAGATA